>CM035419.1:29555785-29955785 GCA_020310875.1 Ceratopteris richardii | reverse complement strand
CACAGGTAGTGCACAATTAATTGTCCACAAAGGTTAAATTAGAGAAAGTGAGTTGCAGGTTGCAGGGGTATTTCTCTAATTTCCCTAAGGTTCAAAAGTGTTGTTTAAAGTGTTTTGGAAGGTTCAGGTGAACCCCCTCTTATGTGAAAAAGTGAAGACTTTAAAGGAAAATGTTGAATGTATGTGAAGTGGCAGCGTACGCAGAAGTGAAAGTATGCCCCCCAATTAAAATTTTTGTTTTAGGCTAAAGTCACTACAGGACAAAACAGGGATTCGTTGGCTGCCACTTGTGAAGACAATCTTGGGACATCAAAGTGAGCACCAAGATACACTTGCAGTTAGGAGTGTATGTGAATCGACACACTCAAATCAAGACAAGGACTATTCTTGGACTATTCTAGTGTAAGCAAAGGGGAGCATAGTCTAAGCAAGGCAAGAGAGAGAAGTGCAAGGGACACACAGTGTGCGACGCAGAGAAGTGAAGTGCAAGGTGTGCATGAAGAGTGACCAAGGAAGTGTGCAGAGAAGTCCCAAGCTAGTCCCCCAAGGATCTCAAGGTCTTATTGAAGTGTGCGTGTGCCGACAGAAGGTACCCATCCCTCCCCCTTAGTGGAAGCTTGGTGCAAGGTGTGCACAAGTGCACGCTTGGAGAAGGTGGAGGTTTGGTGCAGAGGAGGCCGGCAGCAACAAGTCCCTTGGGTATTTGGTATTTTGTAATTAGGCACTCTGTGGGATTTTGCACAGAAGCATTGGTTTGTCTTGTGCTTCAACATTGTATTTGTCTTATCGTAATCAATCGAAAGAGGCTTCCAGTGTGTATTTCCTCTTCTTGTCTTTCCCTTTTCTCCTACAAACACTCAAATACCTTCTTGTCCAAGAATCCCCCAACAAGTCTTGAACCTTAGGGCTAATTCTCTAAGGTTGAGTACCTTAGGCTTGATTGGAAGCTTCTCCTAGCCACTTGGTTTCTATGTGAGAGCTTGGAGAGTCTTCTTTTAGAAGCCATGTGATTTCATGTGATTTCCTAAGCTTGGAAACCATGTGAACACCTTAGGGACCCATGTGATGGAAGGTACACATGTCCTCTTGAGAAGGACTTACCCCCTTGGTCTTGGAGCTATATATTGGAGGGGTTGGTTGGGTGGAAGGACATCTCTCTTCCTAGTGTGCCCCTAGTTAGTTAGTATTCTTAGTTGTTGTAGAGGCTATGGAGCTCTCACACAAGATGTGCCTTCGTGGTTTAGGAGCTGCATATAAGTAGTTCAGAACTTCCATACAGACCAGGGAAAACATTTTAAATTTTGTTGATCTAGTATCTATGCTGATTATTGAAGGAAAGAATCTTGGTGAGGATTCAAACTCCCAAGGATAGCCCAGTTCTGATCAGGTATACACAATGAATATACATTTCTCAGTTTTTGGGTCAATCTTCCCTCTAATTTATGAAGGAATGTGTGCATAAGCAATGCACCCAAATATTTTGCAATGGTCCAATGAGGGTGGTCTCCTTCCATTCCATGCTTCATAGGTTGTCATACCATCCAATGATTTGGATGGGAGCCTATTGACCAAGTAGGTGGTTGTGGAAACAGCCTCTACCCATAGGTAATTAGGTAGCTTCTTCTCATTCAACATAGACCTAGCAGCTTCAACAATTAACCTATTCCTTCTCTCTACAACTCCATTCAATTCAAGAGTATATCTTGTTGTTACTTCCCTATTTATGCCTCTATCCTATAGAAATAAATCAAATTCATGTGAAAAGTACTCACCACCTCCATCAGATCTGATCCTCTTCAAGCTCCTTCTGTTTAGTTTTCAACTAGTGCCAAGTACTTTTTGAAACATGTAAATACCGCATCCTTATGCTTCATGAAATAAAAGATTGTCCATCTACTGTAATCATCAATAAATGAAACATAGTACCTTGAACCTGAGATGGATGGAACTTTGCTAGGGCCCCACACATCAGTGTGTACAAGCTCCAAATAGTCTTCATGAATGTATCCCTTCCTATTGAATGGTTGCCTGTGAGCTTTGCCAAATTGGCATGCTCCACATTTGTATATCATATTTTGTTTGGCCACATTGGGAATGCCAAGCACACTTTGATCCCTGCATATTTGCTTCAGAGTTCTTTCTCCTATGTGTCCTAGCCGTTCGTGCCATATTTCTAACTCAGATAAGGTTTGATCTCTATAATTGAATAGTGCTATGTTCCTTGTGTCTTCAATCTCAAATGTGAATAATCTACCAGACTTCTCACCTTTAGCAGTCCTTTTGAATCCTTGTTGAGGGTCTTCCACATATGCTCCATGCTTAGTGAATCTGACCTGTAAACCTTTCTCAACAATCTATCCAACACTAATTAGATTTTTGGATATAGTTGGCACATATAGAACTCTACTCAAAAGGTTCATGCTACCATAAGATGTTTTGACATTTCCAATTTGTTTGATTGAGTGTTTAGTATCATCACATGTCTGTACTTCATGCTTCCCTTTGGGTACTTCAAGGAAAGATAATAAGGCCTCCAGCCACATGATTGGAACAACCTGAATCAATATAGAAAAGATGCTCACCAACTTTACCTTGCTTGGATGTCATGTTCATGATGAGTAGTGAATCTTCTTGGTCTTCAGTATAGTTGATGTAGTCCCTTCTTCCTCAGAAACCTCCTTGATAATTGTTGTTGTTGTAGCCTTGATTGTAGTTATGGTTGTAGTTGCCTCCACCATTGTTGTATCTACCTTTGGATTGTCCATAGTTGCCTCTATGGAAGCTTCTTCCCCTTTGATTCCTTGTATTCTTGAAGAATTCTTCTGTGGTGTGGTTGGTAAGACCACAAATGTTGCAAGGTGAATTATTGTAGGATCTCCCCCTGCCTTGTTTTCCTCCTCTACCCCTTCCTCTAGCACCTGTTCCTCTTCCTGCATAATTAGCTTGAGAGGTACTAGCCTCTTCTTCATTCTTCTTGCTTTTACCTTTATCCTTAGATTTATTCTTATCTCTATAAAGGGCAGAAGATTGGTTACCTCTAGAGTTGTCACCATTCTTATTGAGCTTTGTCTCATGGGTGAAGAGTTTTCCCATCAAGGTGTTGAGGTCATGTATTTGCATATCCATGTAGAGGTCCATTGTTGTGGTGAAGCACTCCCACTTATCATCAGCTTTGATACCATTAATGATCTGCCTTACTATTTTCTCTTCTTATATATCCTCTCCAATGCTTGCAAGCTGATCAATCACATCTTTCATCTTGGTTACATAATCCGTCACTCCTTGCTTTGGTTGTTTCTTTAGAGTTGTAAATTCCATCCATAACTGATTCTTTCTAGCTCTTGTATTTGAGGAAAAATATGACGAGAGTACCTTTCAAGTCTCTTGGGAGGTCATGCAATTCCTAAAATGTGGTAACAAGAAATAAAAGATTGATTTTAGTAGATAAGACCTAGCAAGAGCATCCTTTGCACACCATGTGGTCAACCTTTCTTGCTCTTCCCTTGGAGGTTGATGCTTCCTCCCAAAGATTGGCATTTCTTCATCTCTTGAGATGTATCCATATAGACTTCTCCCTTGAAGGTAGGCTTGCATCCTTAGTGACCATGCTGAGTAGTTGTTTCTATACAATTTGTTAATGAAGGATGGAAATCCATCTCACAGCTTGCTTGTTGTTGCTCTGATACCACTATTGGAGGAGATGGTGCATAGTCTTCAAGAGATGAAGTGGTGTTGCTTGATCCTGCTTAGCACCTACTAAGAATGATTGATAGAGAGTGTAGTGGGCTCTTTAGCTAGCTAATGATAAAAAATAATCATATATGTTGCTTGGAACATGATCCACTAATCAATGGACCAAAACAAATAGGTAAGAGTTGATCCAAGAACAAAAAACTTGTTTCTTTTTGAGAGTACAATGAATTGGAAAGACACACACACACACTCGACCTCGTAAGGTAGAGGCACCCATCTTGGGGAACTTTGAGGCATCCAGCCATGCGTAGGACTTGAACCTTGGTCATCTGCCTTGGAGTACAAGGTTCATCTGCTAAACCATGCCCGTTGGATAAAAACTTGTTATTTTTGTTCCTACACATGTCCAATATTTTGAATAGTTCTCTGAGCATAGCAGCAATTGGCTTAATTCCTTTTGGGAAACTCTAATTAGCTTAGTAAGCTATCAATCATGAGTGATTTCATAAAAGATGATGGACTATACACAGAGAAAGATGTTTAACAAAATCATAAGATCATCCTGACAATTTCGGGGTTCAACAGTCAACCAACTAGTGAGCAAAGATGAGTTGATATCTCGCGATCTAGAAAAGCAATGCTAATGAAACCTTTTAGCCATGTACTAGATAGTATGTTGAATCTATCATGCTTTAAATAATGACAAAGGATCAATCATGCACTAAGATCAAGCTCTGAGAAGATCACTATTCTAATGGAGTTATAATAGATAAGTGAAATGAGAGTGTAATGATCATATATGTATTAAATCATATACAAATACAATGTCATTGGCAATCCTACATTGTTCAATGTGTGAGAGGTGAATGAGCTATGAAATAAGCTCTCACTTCACAATCAATCTCCCTTAAATGGATCTCATGGGCTTGAGATGCACGCGGGTCTTTTTTATCCTCTTTTGATAGTTGAACTTGGAGCCAAAAGTTGAATTCAATTTCAAAGATCTACCTAAAAAGTGACTCCTAAAGTATAGGATAGACTCCCTGATCACTCAACAACCGAATGAGTCATGGTTTTAGAGCTTCCTAACTCCACATGGATGTGTACCACTTTTACAAAGGTAAATGTGAAGAACTTTTTACAAGAGGTTGATCATACGAATCCTTGCATAAGTTATGTCAATAAGTCAAGTATGAGCTAATCAACCAAGTATGTGGGCTTGGTTCTAATTGCAGCAATAGCCATTGTGCTAGAGTGACACCAAATTTGGCACCGTTGATGGGCAAAGACCTTTGAGGACGAGAGTGTGATGGTAAGATGTAGAGTTGTGACATTGGAGTCATAGGTAATTTCTTTACTTTTCACTTTTTTCTTACTTTCTTCTTCATTATCATCATCATCACCATCATCATCATCCTCACCATCTCCCACCTCCATCTCCATCTTTGTTGAATTTTCAATTGTTTGGTCATATCACCTTCCTCACTCCATTCCACTCATTTCACTTGTGAGAGAGAGCTTGTGTGCACTCTGTTTTGTGTGTTTTTTAGCATTGCTTGTAGGTTCTGGCTGTATCACCATCTCCAATAGTTCGAGCAGGTATCTACACAAGTCTTGAGGCATTGACGTCTGTCAATCATGATAGATAGAGAACTCGCATATTTTTTAAACTGATTGCATCGCCATAGAGAAGAAGGCCTGCACATCACAAACCTACAGAGGAATTAAAAAAATTGCATTTTTTTTCCATCGCGATTGACACCATCAATCGTGATTGATAGTGTCCATCACAATAGACCACCTATCCATCGCAATTGATAGACCCTGATGGAAACCTCTATCCATTACAACATATGGTATCCATCAAGATGGACACCTCTGTCCATTGTTACTGACACAAAAATCATGATTGACATGTGCACTTGGCCAAAATCGTGTCCATCACGGTGAATAGACCCTTGATTGACACAGAGCTATGAAAAAAACTGGAAAAATCAATCAATCCATCACGATTGACAGGTGTCCATCACGACAAACACACCTGTCCATTGCAACGGACAAAAAAATCGTGATTGACACTCCAATTAGACAAGAAACTCATCCATCATGACTTAGAGGTCCATGATTGATAGGTATTCACACAAAAACTCGAAGAAATCAGTCCATCATGATCAACACCATCAATTGCGACTGACTTGTCCATGGCGATTGACACCACCAATCCCGATTGACAGTGTTCATCATGATTGACAGGCCATGACGGAGAGCTCTGTCCATCACGACTGACAGCCCTGTCCATCATGAGTGACAGCCCTATCCATCATGACTGACAGCCCTGTCCATCATGATTGAGAAGAAAATGCGGCCCATTTTTTAGGGTTTTTTAATTTTTTAATTGTGGCTAATTTTGGGCATCAATTGCAAGTGACAGGAACATAGTGAGGCCCCAAGCAAATAATTTGAGAAATTCTATTTGCCTGTTTTAACCCCTAGAGTCCTGAAAAGACATAACTTCCTCATACGAAATCCGTTACTAGTGATCTTGAGCTCATTGGAAAGCTCGTTATAGATAGGGTATTTTGAAGTTGACCTTCCACCAAGGTGAGGAAGTTGAGATATCTCTAAGGAAAATTTTTAGAAAGACAAGGGAAAATTAGGTCTTGAATTACACTAATAAAAATTGTATATTATGTCAATCAAATTTAAATCTTGAGCTAACTTTGGGACTTTTACAGGTCCATTTGAGAGCATCAAAGGGCATCCAAAGCAAGAGGATACCGCAGGCGTGAGAACAATTGTCTTGAGCACTCAAGCATGAGCAAGGGATAAGCGACTTGAGGTTGGATCATTCTCAACCCATATGTCAATTCCTAGCTTAGGATAAGTATGGATAGAGGTTTTGATTAATTAGGGCTAATTAGGCATGATCAAGTACAAGAACCCTAATTTCTCAAGTGCAAGTATCAATAATTCAGTTTGGCCGCAGACTCTAAGGTGAAAGTGTATAAATTAAGGGATCAAACTTTAAGTGCAACCAACGTAAGTGTTCCTCACAACGGAGACTATTAGACAAGAAAGTGTCAGCCTAAATGAAGCAAAAAGAATAAGTGACTACAACAAAAGAACTCTGCAACAAGATTGTACTGGGACAAGTGGGATAACCACCAAGGCTTATGAACCTTAGGTTAGGAAGATATCTAGGATGAGATAGACAAAGCCTCAAATCTTTTGAAGATAGTTTCAATCATACTACTAGATCATGGGCCCAGCAATTGATTGATTACCCATACGTTCAAAGTTCAAAAATGAGTGACACTGAGATGTCATATAGCATGGAGAGACCCATAGGTAGCTCAGGAGTGTTGTACCTAGAAAAACCAAAAGGACCTTACAAGAGTCAACTGGAATACATCAGGACCAACCGATTAGGTGCTTGCATCTATGGGAACAGTATGAGAAGATATGTGGTCCAAATTAAAAACTCGGATCAACCCATTGGACTAGAACATATAGTAGTCAAATTTGAAAATGATGCATACATAGACAAAGAAGGAACAATGTATGTAGTCACCACTCAACTAGACAGGACATACAAATTTGGCAACATAATCTCATAGGTTAAAATAGGTGACATAGAGCAAGGGAATTGAGGAAGAGAGCCAAGAACCCCTCAAGGCAAATCAGTCCTGACTAGAATAATCACTCCAGAGTGGGTTCCCCAAGACAATAAGAGCATAGATTTACTCTTAAACTGAGAGACAGACGAGGCTTTTTGGAGGTATACACCCGACCAACCTAACAAAGTGGGAATGTTTATAATATATGAATTTAAAAATCCTGATTCCCCAGGCAAAGTGGCCTACTTAAACAACACATCTGAGAAAGTGTTCATGGTAACGGAGCATGGTAGGCATGCCTAGACTTAAGGGTGAATTTTTTTTCCCCAACCAAGATCTAATGTCTCTTACGGTCACCAAGGAGTTGGAACATCCCAAACTCATGGAACTCAAAGGGACAAGAGTAGAGATAGGCCCAAACTAAGCTTTGATAACCCAATGGGAAGAGAAAGAACGAGAATTGAGATGGAATGAATGGAAAATGAGAGACATAGAGACCCAAGAAATCAAAGAAACATAGATGAATTCCCTTTGCCAAGACCTAGAGAACACAGAAGGACCTTAAGGCCTACACAACTGGTCAAGTCTATGAAGAATTATTTTGATGGCACTAGAGATCGATACGATCATGTAGCAGAGTTTAGACACGTGTTGAGAGTTGAACAAGTTGAGGATTTGTTCATTCCATACAATGCCTTTCATCTAACTCTCAAGAACACTGCCAGTTTCTAGAAGCATTCGTCACTGAATTCTCCAAGAGTGGCATAAGGCACAACACTTCCTCATTGATCCATAGCTTTAAACAAACACCGCAAGAAATAGTTAGACTTGCAAGAAGAAGGTTTAGAAAATATCTAGAGAGATGCCCAGTGCCAAAGTTACCCACTCCAGCCAAACTAGGGGCTTTATTCTTACATGGATTGTTAAGTACCAAATTGAGATCTTATGTGTACTTGAAGGACCCTAGAACCATAGAAGGGTGTGCACGCATGTGCATAGACATTGAGGATAATCTAGGGGAGGAATTAGAGCTTTCAAAGATTTATAACGATTCAAAAAGCTCTACTAGCCTCACTTCTAAACAATCCATATATATTGAGGAACTTGCAAAGTAGATAACCATAAACTAGGAGTCTCTAGCAAACAAATACCTAGATTTGCCCCAGTGAAATGGTGTTATACTTATGGAGGAGACCACATGGCCAATGTGTGTCCAATTATGGCTCAACCCCAAGTGAACCCTAACAACCAATACTGCACCATAGAGAGAAGATACACTAACCACACCACATGAGTGCCCTTATAACAAGCAAGTTCTTAGACAACATTATCCACAACAAGGAAGATACCAGAACTAGTACCCACAACAGTATGGTAGGCCCTAGCAAACCTATTAGCGACCCTATCAAGCACATCAAAGACCTCAACCAATGTTAGTGCAACAACCTCCACCTCTAGCAAATGTGATCCCAAAGAAGTATGCCGTCACTAAAGAAAATTTGAATAGAGCCTTAGTGCCAATCTCACCATTGCTTTTAGAAAGTGATCCGAACGATCATAGTTTTGACTCGACTCATGTTGAAAGACCATAGGCTTAATATATACAGTTACCTAAGCATAATGAAACATACTATTATGAAGACCCTAGTGAATCTAGTGGGGAGCTAGAATACACTAATGTCATGTATGCAAATCTAATTCTTGGCCCCAACCTAGATAGATTAGACCCCAAGCACCTAGAGGACCATGCTAAAGATGCCAAGGTGATCACTTCATTCATGATTTCCCTATACGTGCACCCACACAACCCCAATCAGTGACAATTCAAGGTCTCTATCAAGATTGTGGGAAAGAGCACCTCTTATGAGACTCTCCTAAGAACCCAAACCACGTACCAAAGATCACTCCTATCAATGTGATTGGATTAGTAGTAGATTCCATTAGAAGTGTAACTTCCACTCCCTGAGTGCAAGTGATCGTGAGAGCGCATGCATTACAAAAGAGCCAAGCCTTAGGACACGAGAAGAGTTCTGACATCAATGAAATGGAGAGTATAACCAAGAAAAGGACAAGATCTTGGAAGGACAGCAATGAGTGAATGAAGAGACAATGGTCAAAGAAAATGAGCGAGCTTGAGGAGATCCTAAAAGAAAAAAAAGCCAAGATAATCAAAATCACCTCTCAAACGCACTCTCACACATCAGCACCACCACTGCCACCATCCCCATCACCTTCTAATCCATCGCATTCTATTCCACCTCAGATAACCCCACCACTCCCTAGAGTAGGATCAATCCTAGAAGATACTATTGGAACAAAACAATCACAAATTGATGATTACAAAGAGCTTGAAGCATGTCAATGATCAGACTGAAGTGAAAGAAGTCATTTGTGAAAGTGAAGAGATTTCAGAAGTGAAGATTGTATACATATGTACATTACAGATGGAAATTCTTGTACTATGAGTGTAGATGATCCTTAGGATGGTAAGGGGTAATGTAATAGACACGGGATAAGTCTAGAATCATATGTATATAAGTCAATGATGTAAAGAAATACATGAGAGATTCATTAGAAGCCAAGTGTCATTAAGATAGATGTGTAGAGAGTCATCTTCATGAGTTAGCATCGAGTCTTTCTCTGATTTCTCTCAGCCTGATCATGTGGATCAGAAAATCTTTTGTACACATCTAATCTAAAAGCTAATGAAGCTATATTCAAAGTTTCATGGTTTAATCCCTTTCATGCTGTGAGTATGATCAATAGGAACATGTGTATGTAAAGTCTACAGGTAGACCTCTCAGAGTCGTGCACTTTTTTGTGTCAATGTTTTGCTTAGATCTCAGTGCACAGTGTAAAGCTTTTGATGAGTGAGCATTCAAAATCTAAGTTAGAAGGTAAGGAAGCTATGGCTAAAAGCATTTAGAAAAATGAGATATGTGCTATGAGAAATCAACCTTAGAAGTTACTTATGTCAAAGTCGTCTGTTTAGGAAGACAGTTTCTAACATACTTTTGATCTTAAGGATCAAATTAAAGTTTTAACGATTATTTTGAAGGAATAATGGTTGATATGATTGCACAAAGGTAGTCTAGAGATATGTGCATTATTGGTCTAAAGAAATGTGAAGATATGTGCAAGTAATGAAGTCAATCATTGAAGCAGAGTGTTGAAGAATGAAGATTTTCACTCAGAGAAGTGATAGTTGAAAGTTTTTGTAAATGAAGATAACATTTGTATAAAGTTTGGTCCATAACTGATATAGAGGTGATCTTAAATCAGTATAGATCAAACCTTTGGAGATTTAGAGGTCTCCAACAGTGGTATAAGAGCTGAAGGTGCAATACAAGTGAAGTAAAGGCATTGGAAGTCCCGACTGTTGCAGATATTGAAGTTCCTTCTAATTGAAGGTGGACAAAGCCAAATTCTTGAAGATAACCTACAGAAGTACAAAGTACGAGTTCAAACGATCAAGAAGGATTAAAGCTTCATATCAAAGGTACAATCTATTATCATAAATCATAGTAATTGTAGACACAGAAGATCAAAGATGGGAGAAAGCTTGCAGATTGATAAGCTAGATAGGAAGAACTATCCAGCTTGGTCCATGAGGATGGAGGCACACCTCATGAGCAAAGATTTGATGGCATTCGTTACAGGAGAAGAAGAAAAGCTTGAGTTTGAAGATCCTAGTGTTCCAACTAGGGAGGAACTTGCAAGTTTGAAGAATTGGATGAGAAAGGATGCTCAAGCTACGAGCATCATTTATATGGTTGTAAATTATTATCTTCTACCTCATATCAGAGGATTAGAAAGTGCAACAAATGTGTGGAATGCTTTGGAAGAGCATTTCCCAAACACAACCAAGTCAAGCAAGTCCTCATTATGGGCAGAATTCACAACTTTCAAGAAGAAGAGTTCACAATCAATTTCTGATTATGTGGCAAGGATGAAGGATATTGCAGATAGCTTGGGAGTAGTAGATGAAGACACTGAAGAGGATAAGTTGATAAGGCAAATACTTACAGGTCTGAGAGGAGATGAGAAGTGGAAGCCTTTCATATTGTCCATAGAATTGTCACTAGATCACTTTACTCCTGATCTTAATTAATTGCTAGGACACATGCTAACTTTTGAGCAGGACATTAAGGGAGACAATGATAGGAGTGCAAGTCAAGCTATGTACTCGAAGGACAAGAAAAAGAATGGCAAAGGAAAGCAGTCAACTGATGATGAAGGAACTTCAAGTCAAGCTAACTTTACAAAAGGAAAGATGAACTTCAGAGGTAAAGGAAGAGGAGGTAAGAACAAAGATAATACTAAAGCTTGTTGGATTTGTGGCAGAACCAATCATTTGGCAAATGATTGTTGGTATAACAATCAAAATGGTGGAAGTAATAACCAGAGCTTCAATCAAAGAGGTAGAGGAGGCAGAAACCAAAGAGGCAACTTCAGAGGAAGAGGTGGTAGGACATCATATGCTAGAGGAGGTGGAAGAAGTTTTCATTCTCAGTCCTACGACAACAATTATTATAATTATGCATCAGATTAGAAGGATGACATGACTCTCATCTTGAATGCAACTCATGAAGCAGTAGGAGAAGACCAAAGGATGTTCTATATTGACTCTGGATGTAGCAATCATCTGAGTGGCAATATATCATTGATAACTGATATGGAAGCAAAGGTGAATGGACATACAGTTCAAACAGGAGATAACACCAAGCATAAAGTGGAGAGCATTGGTTCAGTGAAGACAAAGAGTGGGAGCACACTCTTAACCAAGGTACTTTATGTTCCTACTATTCCTAAAAACTTGATAAGTGTAGGACAAATTGTGGAGAAGGGATATAAAGTCAGATTCACAAATGATGGTGTTTATGTGCAAGATCCAAATCAGGGATATAGAAATATCATTGCAAGTAAAAAGGAAGGAAGGTTGTTTACTCTCAAAGTCCAAGGTAATGTGGGACATGCTTTATTTACTTATGGAAGTCAAAAGATGTCTGAGTTAGACCTAAGGCATAAAAGCCTAGGTCATTTCAATGAGAGAGCCATAAAGGAAATGTCAAAGAATGATGTGGTGCTTGGTTTGCCAAATGTTGAAGGTCAACACATGGTGTACAAGTGTGAAGCTTTTCAATTAGGTAAAGCATACAAAAGTTCATACAATAAATCAGGGTACAAGTATTCAAATATGCTTGAATTGGTTCATACAGATGTGTGGGGTCCTTCAAGGGACTTTAGCATAAATGGATCCAGATATGATGTGTTGTTTGTTGATGATGCAACCAGATAGATTACTTTATATGTAATCAAGGACAAATCAGAAGTGTTCAAGACATTCAAGCATTATCATGCTTATGCAGAAAGGATTACAGGACAAAAGCTCAAGAGGTTGAGATCAGATGGAGGGGCAGAGTATTTCTCTAAAGAGTTTGATGATTATTTGTGGAATGCAGGTATAAAAAGAGAAGTAACTTGCAGGTACACCCCTCAACAAAATGGAGTTGCAAAAAGAAGAAATAGAACTCTTGTAGAGTTTGCAAGAGCAATGATGAAAGAAAAGAATTGTCCAAATTACTTATGGGCAGAAGCTATCAACATTGCAACATACCTTGTGAATAGGTTACCTTGTAAATCTTTGGATGGAAGAACACCTTATGAAGCATGGTGGGGTAAGAGACCTACTCTTGATCATTGTAAGGTATTTGGATGTTTAGCATATGCTTATGTTCCTTCACAATTGAGACATAAGCTAGAACCCAAAGCAAAGAAGTATGTGTTTATTGGGTATGATGATAGACACATGGGTTACAGATTGTGGAGTCCATCCACAAAGCAATTTCTTGTTACCAAAGATGTTACATTTGATGAGCAAAGTACATGGTATAGAGGGTCAACAAATGATTATGCAGATGTTAAAGAAATACAAAGGAAAGGGAAGACAAAAGTAAGTGTGTATGAAGAAGATATTGATGATGTTGATTATAAAAGTAAATTGCAGGACAATGTTGAAGATGGGCCAAGATTTGATCTAGAATCAAATGTGGCTGAGACTTCAGGAAGTGCAGAGATCAAAAGATCCTTGAGAGAAAGAAAAGAACCTATCAGGTATAGCTATGATACATCTTTCCTAACAACAAAAGATTATGCTTACATTTTGAAGATAGAAGAGGATCCAATCACATATGAAGAAGCTAAAGGTAAACAGAATTGGGAGAAGGCAATGCAAGAAGAGTATGATGCTCTAATTGAAAATGAAACATGGGAATTGGTGCCAAGAACAAATAATTAGAAGGTCATTAGATGTAAGTGGGTGTATAAAACAAAAAGGTTTGTAGATGGAAAAGTTTCTAGATATAAGGCTAGACTTGTGGTTAAAGGTTATGCCCAAACTCATGGGGTAGATTATGATGAAACCTTTAGTCCTGTTGCTAAGATGTCTACAATTAGATCATTGATTGCTATTGCTGCTTGTAAAGGATGGAAGTTATCACAATTAGATGTGAAGAATGCATTTCTAAATGGATACATTGCATATGAAGTATACATGGAACAACTAGAAGGTTTCATGGATTCAATTGGATCAGATTATGTGTGTAAGCTCAAGAGAGCTTTGTATGGTTTGAAGTAGGCCCCAAGAGCATGGAATTACAAGCTTGTTAAGTTCTTGAATGAATGTGGATTTCAAGCATCAAAGGTAGATAGTAGCTTGCTAGTGAAGGCAAGTGAAAATGGATACATATACATGTGTATTTATGTTGATGATATTATTGTCACAGGTACAGATGCTCAAGGAATTAAGGAGCTTAGGAAACAAATAGAGAAGGAGTTTAAGATAAGTGATTTGGGAAACTTATCTTATTTCTTAGGAATTCAGATTGTGTATACTCAACATGGAGTATATGTTACACAAGAAAGATTCTTTTCTGGTCAAGTACATGGAAGATTGCAAGCCTTCAACCACACCATTGGAGGTAAATCATAAATTGAGTAGATATGGAGGTGAAGAGTTTAATGACATGAAGAAATATTAGAGTTTGGTAGGTATTTTAATCTATGCTACCTTGACAAGGCCACACCTATCATATGCAGTAGGTGTGTTATCACAATTTATGCATTGTCCAAAAAAGACTCATTGGATTGAAGCTCAAAGGGTACTCAGATATATCAAAGAAACCCTAAGTGAAGGTTTGTATTATGGATTTACTTCTGATACAAGAATCAAAGTTTTTAGTGATGCAGATTGGGCAGGTAATTCAGATGATAGAAGGTCTACTCATGGGTATCTCTGTTATATTGTAGATAAACTAGTTTCTTGGAGCTCAAAGAAGCAACATACATTTGCTTTGTCATCCACATAAGCTGAGTATAAAGGAATGGTAGAGGCTGCAAAAGAAGTGATATGGTTAAAGACCTTGTTGAAGAGTTTTGGAACTGATCAGAGTACTCCAATTATTTTTGGAGACAATATGAGTTCATTGTATTTGGCAACTAATCCTGTTTTTCATGCCAGGACTAAGCATATAGATATTTAGTATCATTTCTTGAGGGAAAAGGTACTTGATGAAGAGATTGAGGTGTTTTATACTCCAACAAAAGAGCAAGTTGCAGATATGTTGACAAAAAGCTTGGATGGGCCTAAGCTACAGAGGTTCAAAGAGATGGCAGGCGTAAAGAAGAATGCAATAATCACAATTAGTGATTGAGGGGGAGAATTTGGATCAAAACAATCACAAATTGATGATTACAAAGATCTTGAAGCATGTCAATGATCAGATTGAAGTGAAAGAAGTCATTTGTGAAAGTGAAGAGATTTCAGAAGTGAAGATTGTGTACATATGTACATTACAGATGGAAATTCTTGTACTATGAGTGTAGATGATCCCTAGGATGGTAAGGAGTAATGTAATAGACGTGGGATAAGTCTAGAATCATATGTATATAAGTAAATGATGTAAATAAATACATGAGAGAGTCATTAGAAGCCAAGTGTCATTAAGATAGATTTGTAGAGAGTCATCTTCACGAGTTAGCGTCGGGTCTTTCTCTGATTTCTCTCAGCCTAATCATGTGGATCAGGAAAACTTTTGTACACATCTAATCTAGAGCTAATGAAGCTATGTTCAAATTTTCATGGTTTAATTCCTATCATGATGTGAGTATGATCAATAGGAACATGTGTATGTAAAGTCTACAGGCAGACCTCTCAGAGTCGCGCACTTTTTTGTGTCAATGTTTTGCTTAGATCTCAGTGCAGAGTGTAAAGTTTTTGATGAATGAGCATTCAAAATCTAAGTTAGAAGGTAAGGAAGCTATGTCTAAAAGCATTTATCAAAATGGGATCTGTGCTATGAGAAATCAAACTTAGAAGTTACCTATGTCAAAGTCGTCTGTTCAGGAAGACAGTTTCTGACATACTTTTGATCTTAAGGATCAAATTAAAGTTTTAAGGATTTTTTTGAAGGAATAATGGTTGATATGATTGCAAAAAGGTAGTGTGGAGATATGTGCATTATTGGTTTGAAGAAATCTAAATATATGTGCACGTAATGAAGTCAATCATTGAAGCAGACTGTTGAAGAATGAAGGTTTTCACTCAGAGAAGTGATAGTTGAAAGTTTTGGTAAATGAAGATAACATTTGTGTAATGTTTGGGCCATAACTGATATAGAGGTGATCTTAAATTAGTATAGATCAAACCTTTGGAGATTTAGAGGTCTCCAACAGATACCACTCCCGAGAACCGAGATATGATGCTTAAAGCATATCAGCCTAGAATCCAAGAAGGGCCAAAAGTAATAGATCATGAAAAGTGTTACCCCATAGTTGATCTAGAGATTGAATGAACCAAGCTTTGTGTAAAAATGGTAGAATTGGCTCAAACCATGTTTGAAGCTAGTTGCCTCTTTAATTACTCTAGTTTAGCTAAGATTTAGCTGCATTTTGATGGACTGTTAGAAAGATTGGAAGGGTTAATTGAAAAATCTAGAAAGGAAGCCACCCTCTAGGGTAAAGACAAGGCAAGTGAAAGGATAAGCCTTCCTCCCTAGAAAAGTTGATGTGCCTAATTCCACTGAACTAACACCTTTTCTTGTATGAATCGGTATCTACAAGAATTTCTAAGACAAATTCAAGAAGAGAAATGGACTAAAGGAAGTGAAAAACCTCCACCCATTGAACTTGTGGACAACTTGCATGATCAATTCCCACAAGATATCCCTTCCATTTAAGGAGAGCAAGAGGATGCCCAGTCAAGTGCACGATTGGACTTTGATTCCAACTCAACTTGCATGATCAATTCCCACAAGATATCCCTTCCATTTAAGGAGAGCAAGAGGATGCCCAGTCAAGTGCACGATTGGACTTTGATTCCAACTCCTTACAAGAACTACCTCATTTCACAGGACCTGGGGAGGCAAAGTCCACCTGTATGAGAGCACCCATGGTCATGATAAGAAACAAAGACTCAGTCATACCTAGGAATATAGAAGTAGTGAAGAACATTGAAGTGCAGTGCAATCTCACTTTAGAAGATTACTCAAGGCTAAGCTAGAATTGTGGAAACACATAGCCAATCAAGTACCAGAAGTGGCTAAAACCCATTTTCAGGTAGGATCCCATAGAATAGTTCTAGAGATACTCTTGGACAAAATAGGCGATATGAGCGAAGGAGAAGAAGGAAACACCTATCTCCCTATCACTCATCAAGGTTACACAACCAAGGCTATTTTGGACTTTGGTGCAGGAGTTGCAATTGTTACCACTTCCCTTTGGAAGTGTTGGGGCAAGCTAGCACTCAATCCAACAAGATTGAAATTACAAATGGTTGATGGTCATATAGAGAGACCTCTAGGATTTCTAGAAGGGATAACTCTCAGTACTTGTGGTGTAAAGTTAGAGCATACTTTTGTTATACATGACTTTAGCAAAAACCAGGCCTATGGGATGATTTTGGGAAGACCACTCATGAGATAGTTGCAAGTAGTACAGGATTGGGGAACCAATTCCTTGTATTTGCAACACTTAAGTGTTACCACTAAAGTCAATCTCAAGGATTACTATCATAGAGATGTGCCCCGTATACAATGGAATCCCATCCATAGAGCCACAGATGATACAGAGTTAGTGCATTCCATAGGATATTTATCCTCATGGATGCATGAAGACGCTCACTTATGGATGTGTAAAACTGCAGTAGAAGAAGAGAAAAGAGAAAATGCTAGAGAGGTAGGTGCTAAAGAAATGCACAGATCAATTCACAACCCACCATATGCACCTATAGTATTTTCGGATGAAGAATTTGAACCTCGTAGTTGGGTTGAAATCCTAGCCACAGTGGATGTAGCCATCAATGAAGAACAATGGACACCCCACTGTGATGAAGATGGCTATGACATTCCAGTCTTCACTATAGAACCACTCATATGTGATTCGATTATTGAAGAATGTGAGCCTAATACGAAAGCACTTGAACAAGAAAGTGACTCAAAGTTAGAATCCATTATCATGGATCCTTTTTGTGCTTCAAAAGAGGAATATCTATACGAAGTAAAAGCTCACCCTCTAGAACAAGGAGAAGTTACAAATGATGTAAGATTAACCACACAAGTAACCACCCATAGTGAAGGAAAGAAAAGAAAGAAAAGAGAAGTCCTACAAGAAGAGGAAGAATCTTTGTTTGAGGTCCCTGAAAATTTCAGGAAGTATGAGATAGAGGATAGGAAAGTGATGGTCAAAATGCCATGAACGTGAAGCAATGGTAGGAGAGGCCTATGATAACAAAGAAACCACAAAGAAAATTGTTGTAACCATAGAAGAAGGTGAAGAACGGTGCACATACATAGTTCACGATCTGACTGAAGAAGAGGAAAAGGAATTGATTGATTTACTAAGAGAGTATTGAGATTTGTTTGCTTGGAGCTATAAGGATCTAAAAGGAGTAGAGCTGAACATATTCTCACATATAATTCCCATGACCTCGGATGCCAAACCTTCTAAACAAAAGCCATACACATATAACAATAATTATGCCGCGAGGATCAAGGAAGAGATAGATCAGTTGGTAGAAGCTAGATTTATCTATGAGATTGAGCACATTGAATGGGTATCCCCCATTGTAGCGGTGCCCAAAAAGAATGGAAAATTACAAGTTTGCATTAACTTCAAAAAAGTTAACACGGGCACTATTAGAGATGGTTATCCACTTCCTATTACTAAACATCTATTAGAAAGAGTGGCAAGCAAGGAAGTTTATAGCTTCCTTGATAGATTCTCTGGCTACAATCAAGGGACCATTGCTCCAGAAGGCCAGCATAAGATGGATTTTGTCACAGAGTGGTGCATATTTTCTTTTCAAGTAATGCCATTTGGGCTCACCAATGTGCCAGTTACCTTCCAATGGCTGATGTGCCATGTCTTTAAAGAGTTCTTGAGGAAAAACTTGGAAGTCTATGTTGATGATCTATGTGCTCATTCCAACATTAGACAAACACATATACCTGAACTCATACAAATCTTTGAAGAATGTAGAGAATATCAGGTCTACTTGAACCCTGAAAAGTGTGTTTTTATGGTCAGGCAAGGCAAGATTCTAGGACACATAGTGTCAAAGAATGGCATTTCAACAGACAAAGAGAAAGTTAGACCTATTGCAGAGCTACCTAGGCCAAAGAATGTCAAGGAGGTACAAGCTTTCATGGGTCATTGCAGATATTATCAATGTTTCATTCATATGTACGTGGTCATTGCAAAGCCTCTGCACTCCCTTTTGACTAACTTTGAGTGGATGGATGAATGTGAAAACTCCTTTAACGAGCTTAAACAACGATTGTGTTCAACACCAATGTTGACTACACCATATTGGAACAAGTCATTCCATGTTCATGTGGACATATCCAATTATGCTATTGGGTGTGTGTTAGCACAACCTACTGGTGAAGGTAATATGGATCTTCCAATTGCTTACGCAAGTAGACAATTAAATGCAGCTGAATGAAATTATACCACTATAGAAAGAGAAAGATTAGGCATGGTGTATGTGTTGAAAAAGTTTAGACATTATTTGCTTGCAAATAAGTTTAAATTTTTCACTAATCATCAAGCATTACTCTATCTAGTGAATAAACCATGCAACACTGGCTGATTAGTAAGATGGTTCCTCTTACTAATGGAATATGACTTTGAAGTGGTGGTCAGGAAAGGTAGGACTCACCTCAGGGCAAATCACCTTTCTCGACTCACTTCAAGAGAGTCCCCTCAAGGAGTGTCAGATGACCTTCTTGATGCTTATCTTTTCAATCTAGAAGTAGTGCCTAAATGGGCCAAAACCATGGTGCTTGTTCTAATATTTGCCCAAGCATTCTATATTGAAAGATAAAAATAAAGAAGTGGTGAGATCCGAAAAATATCACATCATGGTAGGTATTATGTACAAGCACACCAATCAAGGTATACTAGCTTGCTGTGTAGATGAAAAGGAGCATGCAAAGTGGTTTCAAATAGCACATGTAAGTGTAACTACAACAACACCACTCCAAATACTAAACCCTACAGACCCTACAAAGGTTAGGGGTATATTGGCCAACAATGGAAGCAAATGTCCATCGGATGTGCAAAGAATTCCCAATTTGTAGTACTAGACCACCGATGGAGCATGCTACACTATATCAAGTGTCTCTAATACCAGATTGGAGTGAACCATTGGTAAACTTCTTGAGGACAAAAACATTTGCTCAAGAAATGACATTGGCTAGACAACGAAGCTTAGAGCAAGAAGCACTATATTACATGCTCATAAGTGATAATTTATACAAACGAGGAAGAGATGGCTATCTTTGATTATGTGTCCATGAGAGTGAATATCTTAAGATCTTGGAAACTGCTCACCAAGGTGTGGAAAGAGGACATTTTGGACTAGATAGGGTGATCAAAGCTATACTATTTGCAGGTCTTTGGTGGCCAACACTTCACATGGATGCACATACCTATGTGAAGAGGTTTGATATACGTCAACAAACTCAGTACCTGATAGGTAAAGACAAGATGCCATTGAAACCCATGATGGGAGGACGTGCATTCTCTAAGTGGGGAATAGAATTTGTTTGTCTTATTAATCCCTCAGCCAAGAGTTCACATGTTGAATATATCATTGTTGCCACAAACTATCTGACCAAGTGGGGAGAAGTAAAGGCCATAATGAAGAATGATGCTCAAATGACAACTAAGTTCTTATTTGAGAACGTATTCGCCAGATATAGGTTATGAATCGAGTTAGTAAGTGATAGATGCACACACTTCTTGAATGAAGTCATTGAACACCTTCTCCAAGAACTCTTGGTAGTACATAGGAAGTTTGCCCCCTATCATCCACAAGCTAACAAAAAAGCTGAGAGCACAAATAAAATACTTTGTAATGTTCTGACTAAATTACTGAATAACAAGCATTCTGATTGGGACAAATAGCTACATCATGTTGTTTGGGCATATCGAGTCACCTATAAAATGGTACTCCAAGCCACACCGTTTCAGATGGTATTTGGCCAAGTGCAGTGCTACCATTAGACTTCTTGATACCCACATTGAGAGTAGCACAAGAGCATCAATGGACCTGCCATGAACTCTCATCTAGAATCTTTGATCTGGAACACTTAGGTGAAACAAGATTGAGAGCAATAGTAGGAATTTATGTAGCTAAGAAAAGACAAAAGGCATACTTTGATGCTTATGTGAAGAATAAAGGCTTGAAAGCAGGAGAATTAGATTTGGTGTACACCCTGAAGCAACATGCGAAGAAATTAGAGAAGCATGGCTATGGACCCATGATTATTAATATAATATCAACAAGTGGGGTTGTACAATTAGCCACCCTAGAAGATGACATCCTACCGAGTTACATAAGTGGATGCAAAGTGAAATTATGTCAAGAACCCCTCATAGAGGAAATGCTAAACCGACTCAATACTGCAAAGAAACGTAAAGAAGAAGAAAAATGAATTCAAGATGAAGTGCAGGTAGAAGTTTTAGAACACATCTGAAAAATGAAATTGAGAAGATAGGGTAGAGGTCAGTGTAGGTCAGAGGCTTATGAAGCTCCAAGATATCACATGGCCATGTGCGAAGCATCAAGAGTACATTCCCATAGAATAGTTGACCGACAACCCTTTGTGACCTTAGAGGTAGGACAAGGAAATAGTGCAAGGATTGTAAGAGCTTTGATTGGCTCAAGAGAAACCACTAGTGCAGTTAGACTTTTTTACTGTCAAGAATTGCAATTAAGTATCAATCCTATAGAAGCATATCTCATAGGATTGGAAGATGTGGAAACCCCTTGCATGGGTGAGGTGGATCTTTCCATCTACATTCAAGATGTTCTTATAACAGTGAAGGTACTAGTGTGTCAAGATGAGGACCTCACTGAACCTCTTGTCTTGGGTCAAGACTGGATCTATGACCATGCAATAGCCTACATGATCTCGACCTTACGACACTGCTTTGCTCAATTAAAGAACATACCCGACATTGCGGCTAAGATGTGTATGAAGAACTTCGAGCTCATGTTGGTAGTACTCAAGACCTTTCGAAAGATTCAAGCTCCATACATTTTAGCCCCTGCATTTTCTAAGAGCAACCAAGATTTGGTATATGACATGAGCCAAACCCCCTCCCTCAACACAATATACACATGGCATGTGTGAATCAAGTATCTACCTGCTTGCTACAAGTAGACTTTTGAAGAAATGCTCTCTATCAAGTTTTGGGAATATCCTTCCGAAATTTTCGTTCCTAGACCAACACATTTGTTACATCTCTTTGTGGTAGAAGAAGCCATACATGTAGATCAATTATGATTGCCACATCCGGACATTCCCAATCCAATTGATTGGGATCTGATGATGATAGACTTGGCAAGAGGACTACGCATCCAAGAACATCACCTCGCCACTCATGTCGTCGCGTATTACATTAGGTACTCCCGACAAAAAGGGTCTCTCAGGGATGAAAGACAAGAGAGGGGGGGTGTTGGTAACAGGCAGGGCAGTCAAGGCATTACAAGACAAGGAAGCCATTGAAGGGATTCAAAACAAAGGGAGATCCAAGTAGGACCAAGTAGGCAGAGCAGTCAACAAAGATCTCACAAGTAGGTCACATAATTTTTCAAGGAGAAATATTTCCCAAACAACGATTTTAGTCACCTCACACCAATGTAAATACCATTTTTTATCATTCCTACTCCATTCTTTGCAAGTTGAGGAGTCCTCGAGCTTGAGGAGTATTAGAAATAGCTATGTACCAATTTTCTTAGACTCCATTTGAGCTTGCAAATAAGTCGTAGAACCTAATTTTTAACTAGGCCGGACAATAGGTCTGGATAGGACCGAACCCTAGTCAAAAACTATAAAAAGAGCTAGAGAGCTCATTCTTAAGGTTAGCTTGTTAGAGAGAGCTTTTGTAAGAGACTTCTTGAGTAATAGAAAGCACTCCATTGTTCCTCAATTTTCTCTTGTGCATGTGTGTGTGTATGTGTGTGTATGTGTGTGTATGTGTGTGTATGTGTGTGCATGTTAGTGTGCTTCTCACTCATGCACTTGTGCCATCACTTGCTCTTGGTCATCATACAAGTCCTCATGTCTCCATGGATTGACATTTATGAGGTGGATCTCCTCATGTTGGTACTTGCCATTGTGCCAGAGTGATAATAGTCAATGGACAGGAAGTTATAATCTCTGGAAAGAAATATATCGACCCAATAATTTTTGGGAAGGATCCTTTGGAGACGGGTAGAATCACAAGAAAATGTAGGAAAGCTTCCTGCTTGCCAAGTAGGATGGAATTTTTCCCAGAACATGACAATAACTATTGCTTACTACCACTGAACATTGGGTTTTTTATTTGGCTTGATCATATCTCAAAAGTGACAAGAATGAAGTACAGAAGCTTGATGAAGAGAAAAGAGCTTCTCTAGATATTTCCCTTGAGAAGTATTCAAAAATTGAAGTGGAAGAAATTATTGAAGAGATCAACCTTTAGGAAGAACAGGAAGAGGTTGAGAACTTTGATGTGGCTACTTTCATAGCAGAGACAACCATAAGAGAGCCAATAGAACAAGCGAAGATCTTAAAAAAACCACTGCTTCTCCTAAATCTCCCATATTACTTTATCTCGGGGAAGGACTTTATTCCTTTGTATTGCATTCAAGAGCTCTTGAATCTAAGAGAAGACTACTGCCTTGTTGCAATAGCTAAATCAAAAGAAGTTGCAAGGAAGTTTATAAATAGGAAGGAAGAAAATAAAGTGGAGTTTCTTAGTATAGACTTGTCCTTGTCAAATGATGCATTTAAAGATTCATCCAAGGCTCTTTCAAGCTACTTTGAGAGAGCAATTTCATAGAAGCCAACACTTGGAGATGAAGATTTTGACCAAAAGCAAAAAGACTTGGGAATTTATTCATTTGGATGAGGATATTCTTTTTTGAAGCTTGGTGAGGACAAAGGAACAATACAAATTGACACAAAGGAACTGATTCAGGACAACGATGAGGTTAAGGTACGTCCCAAATTACTTCCCTTGCAAATAAGATCATTTGTGACACACAATCAATTCAAGCAATTAGGCACATCAGCAACCTTTTGATGAGCCTATTTGCTAGTATTGGTTGTATCCTAGCCCTTTTATGGTTTTTTTTTGCTTGCGGCTGATATAATTATAAAAAAATTTACCTCTATTTCTATTGACTGATCATTTGGAAGATATAACTGATTCAAGTGATTAGGCCCATCTGAGACTTTTTAATGATCCTATTTGCTTGAATTGGTTGTGTCCTAAATTACCCAATTTCATGAGTTATTTTCCTCATGCAATACCTAATTTCTTATTCAAGTTATGCATTGGTTGTAGAAATCTCAAATGTACAAACTATTGCTGGCTACAAAAGGAAAGAGTACCTAATATATAGAGGAAATTTTCTAGAGTCAAGCTCATTCAAAAGACTAAAAGAAGAATAATGACTTTTCATTTCACAAATCCCATGGTTTCAAAAATTGTATATACATCCATATGTATTTCTGGCCCATAATACTTAAAGATATTCAAAATACTATAGCATCACATTGGAATGAATTTTTATTCTTTTTTGTAGTTTATCCATCTATCATAAAAGGAGATGATATCCTGTGATACTTCTTAATGACATTATATATATATTTTATCTCGTGATGATATCTAGCATGTGCTCCTTTGTAATTTCCTTCGAAAGAACCAATCAAAGAGCTCTTTGAAAGGGTTACTTTTTGTGACTCCTCCTCCTTTTCTTGTGCATATAAAGAATCTTGCTCTTGCTTGTTAATGAGAATTTTCCATGCCACGAGTGTTCCATGTGGCAAGTGTTTCCTTTTCTGCAAAGAATGGACCATGCAAGCGAAGAATATACTATAAAAACATAAAGCTAAATATCATGAGATGTTTATTTCAAAAACTAATGGTGGAGGAAATAATTTCTCTGAAACTCACCAAGTCCTAAGTTATGTCTTTGATACTCCAAGCCTCTGTGATGGTTTCTATAAGCTCCTTGATTGACCTTTTGAATTCAATCATATAGATATCAGAAGGTACTTGTTGCCTCATGATCTTCAAAAGTTTATCTCGTCTGACGCACACCTCCATTCTTTTTTTTTTGCTATTTTTGGATTGCTTTTTACATTTTTTGTAACCTCACAAAATTGTTTTCAACAATTCCACATTGCATTTTGTTGTTTTCCATTGTTGTTACTGAAGAATCTTCTTGCTTTGCACCTTGCATTGTTACAGTCCTGTAGTACATCACCTGTATTTTGTGAAAACTTTGGATCTTTTCTTAGATGAACATCACCACCATGAAATTCCATTTCTGAAAGTATAGCTTCACATTTTTTTATGCATTCATTTGCAAGAGTTGAAGCCTTGATTGAATATGCATAATCCAAGTGAAGAAGAACCAACTTGTCAATGATCCTTAACTCTACATGCAATGTACAAATGTGTACATTTCTCAATTCTATTAGAAGTATGGGATCCCAAATCATGGCAGAAGATGAGTAGTTATGTAGCTTAACATTTAGTCTAGATGGAGCTTGTCTAGCCTCAATTCTAGCAGTCCACCCTCTTGTACCTAGACTTTGCATGTAGTACAATCAGGCGTACTTGCAATTTGCACCCTTGCTTATATCATACATGCATTTTAGAGTCTTTACCTATCCACTCAAATGCCACTCAATTTTAAAGCTTCCATAGTGATTAACATTCAACAATTCTCCTAAATGATGCCTCTGGATAACATTTGGAATGTATATCTATATGAACAGCCACTTAAGTGTTTTATGATTCTCAGATGGAACTTGAGCACACCCAACCCACCATAACTCCACTTCTGATTGTACTTTGAGAGAAGGAGTATCCAGTTTCCCAAGGCTATATTCCAAAGCTCTATTCATTAGTGCAATACTTATTCTCTCCATCTTTTGATGTTTTTTAACTTTTGATTCATTAAGTTTTATTATAAATTTCAAAAGGCCAGAACATTCATGTTCTTTTATATCATAGAACTGAACCATGTATGTCTAAAGTCTTATAATATCTATCCATATATTGTTAAAAGCATTTTAAATGAAATGTAAAGTTTTTTTTTCTACCTCATAAGGTATGCTACCGTGAGTGTGTTTATAATTACCAAATATAGATGTGATTTTCTTATTCAAGCAGAGCCGATAATTTCCTACATGATGAGGTCTAGATAATACAAAGTGTTTTACTTTATTACATTTAAGAGATTTAGAACAAACTTTTGAAATTGCTCTATAAACTTTTCAATTCACTCCAACTCCATCACAAACCTCCTGATTTGAGATGGTTCTAGCAAAAAATTCATTTCTTTCATGAGTTTTTCAAAAATAAACCATTTCAATTATACATTTTCATTATGTTTCAACAATTTTAAAACATCATTCAGACTCATAATTTCATTACAAACATTTATGCACTCAAAGCTTCTCAACAGGTTTAAACCTAGCACATTTGTTACATGATCTCTTACCATTTTTATTCTCTTTTTTTTTATAGAATTTTCAATTAAATCTAAAAGAAGCTTTACTCGTTTTGAATGCATTCTCAATCCCATAGGAGTTTCTTTCATTTCTTTGAAAGTTTCTTATTGAAAAGACAAATATGACAACTTTTGTTCTAGATCCCTATGATGTAACTCTATCTAATGTAGTACATTTTGTAGATAGTTTATGTATTGCATATAGTTCTTTGAAAACTCACAGAGCCTTGAACAATAGCCACATAAACCATCATGGCCATCTCCTACAAATCTAATAAGATCATGAAGATTATGAAAAGGTGGATACCTTCTAGTTTTTGGATAAATTGGATAAACAACACCATCTGCCCATATATCAATATGCTTTTTGCCTTCTTTGCACAATCCATCAACTTCACAAGATTGTAGAGCTCTTCGAAATACTTTTCTTGTTGTTGCATACTCATGACTGATTTCAATATTGATATGGAACTTATCACACAGAGTTCGCCTAGATGAAAGTTGAGGGAAAGTGTTTAGATTGAGATTCATCATGAAGAGAGTGTCTAGAATTATGAAGAAGAGAGAAGCAGGTCTGCTATGGAGATTAGAGTAAAAAATGGATGTTTGATTGACTTTCATTTTCAACCATAGCTAAGAATTTCTTAAAAGTAGGAAAAACCTCTAAATTCACTTTAAGACCATAAATCCACGAATATCTTGATAAATCATCAATAAACATAACAAAGTACATGAAACCTTGAATAGAATTTGTTCTCATTAGATCATTCATATATGAATGTGTGATCTACAACTTCCTTGTGGTTGTGATGTATCCATGCTTCTTGAAAGGTAGTTTTGAAGCTTTCCTTCAAGACATCCTTCACATGACTCTCCAACATCTGGTAAAGAAAAAGTAGGAAATCTCTCTACCATACCTTGATCTCTTGAGAGTTGAGTAACTGATATGGCCAAATCTAGCATGCTTTAACTTCATGTTCTCCTTCGGTTTTGTAGACTTAGCAATGTTGTTATGTTAGCATGACTAATTTTGGATAACACAAACATTTCACTTCTATTTTCACCTTGAAGTAGACAATGCTCCTCATCAAGTGAGAGAATATGACATGAATCTTTCTTAAAAATAACTTTATAACCATCTGACAAGAAAGTAGAGATAGAGAGCAGATTCTTCTTCATGTTTGGAACATAAAGAACATTGAAAATTCTGAAATTTCCACCTACTCTAGACTTAAGTTTTACTCTCCAACACCAACGACATCTAAATCATGACCATCTGCAATGGTCACTCTTCTACTTGAAGAGTTAGAAAGGGAAGAAAATACCTTTCTACAACTTGTCATATGCTTAGTAGCTTTAGAATAAAAAACAAGGATTATGTGAGATTGCATTTAATGTTGCTTGATCAAAAGCTACTTCTTCAGTACTAATACATGCATATGAATCTATCTTTGAGGATTTAGGTTTTGGAGCATCTTCAATACTATTAATTGATGCTCTCTTCTTCTCATAAAAAAATCCTTTTTTTGCATTCTGCTATGAAATGCCCTAGTTTCTTTCAGTAATGACATACTCCTTTCTTTGAATCAGATGTAGTCTAAGACTTTCCTTTGGGTGTAGAGGAAGCATTAGGGGAAGGACTAGAAGAATTAGTAGGTACTAGAAGAAGTGGTTGGGCACACTTTCTACACTTTTCTTGATGGCTTTAGTGGCTACAACCAGATACAAATTCATCTTGAAGATAGAGAAAAAACAATCTTTGTTACTTCATAGGGCACTTATGTTTTGTTGGTTCCTCAACCCAAGGGAAAGAATGTAGATAGATGCTTACTTTGTTGCCCAAATCCCTCGGAATCCACAAATGACTCTCGAATATATTTGTGGAAGAGAGGGAATGGAAACACTTATATGCACGTGAGAGGGGAACCAAACTTACGGATTGCTTCTGAGGAATTCCCTCCTTTCTTCCATGTTGCCCTTCTCTCTCTCTCTCTCTCTCTCTCTCTCTCTCTCTCTCTCTCTCTCTCTCTCTCTCTCTCTCTCTCTCTCTCTCTCTCTCTCTCTCTCTCTCTATCTCTCTATCTCTATCTCCCTCTCTTAGCTCCGTCCTCTCAATCACTATCGTGCACTTATACCTACATACACACATGCACTCACATATATACCCACATCCACTTTTTCCTTTTTACCTGCACACCCACACTCTATCACTTACCCTTCCCTTTCCTTTTCACTTCCTCTCCTTTCTCTCTTTTTCTCTCTGTACCCCTCACACACTCGATCCGGCACTCACTCCTGCGTATTCCCACTTACTTCCTCTCTTTCCCATTTGCACACATTCACACTTTCTCTCACACCCACACACGCCTTTCATGCCTATATGCACACACACATTCCTTTTTCCTTTCCACTCTTTTGCTCTTTCTCACACACTCCTACCTTCACTTTCCCTTGTGCTCTCTCATTTTCACACACTCTTCCTCACCCACACTTTTGTACACACACATTCACATACACCCCACACTCAATTTTGCACACACACTTTCACTTTCTTATGTGCTCTCTTCCCCACGTTTCATTACCCTCCTCACACAACCTCCACATTTCCCCCCCACTTCTATGTTTTTCTCTCCTTCTTCACCGAGGTGCTCACACACACCCTCACACATACATTCCTCAAACACACACACGTTGTTGTACACATGCACACTCACTTTCAACTATGCACTCGTACCCACACACTGATACTCTCATACAAACATACATTCACAAACACCATCACATACATACCCATTTATCTCCCGCCTATACCCACCTACTCTCCCACACACTCGCAAACGTAATTAATCCAACACACCTATATCCCCACTTACTTTTGTACACACCTTCTTAACATTTATTCGTCCATCCTATTGCAATAAAAAAAGTGACACATCAGACTATTGAAATGAATCACTGGAATAGGAAAATATCCATGCAAGCCATATAGGCACTTTCATCTTTGTTAACTACTCTTTTTCTATGACGCTTTGTGAAAGACTTATTTCTCTGAAAAAAATAAAGTACAATAGCTTTCCATTAACCCCCTAGCAATTTACTATGACAAACCCTTTGAACATGTAATAGTAAATTCATGCCTATAGTAAGTAATGCAGTGGAACTAAAAATCCATAGTACCCGTAGTCTATCCTCAGAAACTCTCACAACCATGGAAACTCTTCACAATCATTGGCAACAAGGGTACACCCTTAGATTGGGTATAGTGCAATTGATGATGATAGTATGAAGAATCACCGACGTTAGACATCATTGGATCAATATAGAGACTTGGTATAAAGTTGTCACTGCTGCGGAATGTTAAATTCAGTGTCTCAATCAGAGAGAAAAAAAATCCTTCTCTATTCCCTTTCAGCACATCCTTCTGTCACTTCCCTTCGGCACTGACTCCTCCATCTGTTCTCTATCGTAGCATTAGTGCCTACAAATTGTATAAAATCCTGAGCCAAATCATGTGTTGTGTCTGGATTGAACCTACCTCACACAGCTCTAGCTTTCTCTTTCAGTTAGCGATCAACAAGATTTGTCATGTTCCTAGTTGATTTGTTGTATTTCATATGGCTTTTTACAAGATGGCCAGCTACCCAAGCTGACACGTGAGAGAGTTCTACAGTAAGCACTGTAAAGAGAGATGGTGGATGCAATCTGAAGATGAGTTGGTGTTGCTACAACCAGCTTCACACCAGCCAATTGAGACTTCAGTGTTGGTTAGTAGACCCTTTGAGCTTCCTAAATCCACAAACAAATCACCCAAGTGTTTTGGAACAAGTGTCTCAAAAGTTTGAGTCTGAGCTCACCTAAATCACTTTCCCTTATTTCTAGTGATAGATTCTAACTAACTCAATTACGAGTTCGTGGAGCTTTCTTTGCCTAATCATCAAGTGGATTCAACCACTTTTGATTCCTCACTTTTACATCAAGTAAATGTTCAAGAAATTACAAGAGATAGTTCACAAGTGAACTCTTTAATCTTCATACGTTGTCTTCTCCTTAAAGCTTCTTATATGACTTTGTGAGACTCAAGCCAATACTTAGGCCTGTCATAGACTTGCTCCAACAACTCCCCCTCAAGCCAAGTATGCTTGAGATCTTCAAACTTCACGAATTACCTGTAACCCAATCATAGCCTTAGCTTTGTACCTTCCAATGCTTTGGTTAGAATATCTGCACATTGTTGATGAGTGGACACATATGATATTTAAATCTCCTTGCTCAAAACCTTCTCTCTTACATAGTGATAATGATCAAATCCAAGATCTGTGGATAGTGTCTTCATCCACATAGCTTCTTGAGTTGCTACAGCAAGACCTCCGTATTCAGCCTCTGTGGAAGAGAGAGGAACTATAGGTTGTTTCTTCAATGACCATGAGATAAGCTTTGAACCTGCAAAAGTGAGATATCCTGAAGTGCTCCTTCTATCTTCCTTGGAGCCAGCCCAATCTACATCAGAGAATAACTTTGGACCTAAATCAGATATATAAGGGTAATAAAACCCATTTATGGTCCCTTTGAGATACTTGAGTATCCTTTTGGCAGCTTCCATGTGTGGTTTCCTAGGTGTGTGCATAAACTGACTTGGAACACTCACACTATAACGTATATCTACCCTTGTCAATGTGGCATAGTTTAAACTACCCACTAGACTTTGATATGATGTGACAACATCCTCTATGAGTTCACCTTCATGTGAGCTCAGTTTGTGATTAACCTCCATTGGAGTACCTGCAATCTTGCATCTTGAATTTTGCCAACATGTCCTTAATGTACTTTCTTTGAGTGAGAAACAAACCATGATCTTTGTAGACAACTTCCAATCCTAGGAAGTAGGTAAGTGAACCCAAATCACTTATCTTGAATTCTTCTCTCATATGTTCTTTGATTCTCTTCATGCCATCTGTATCATTTCTTGTAAGTATAATATCATCTAGATATACACATAAGTAGATGACCTCAGAATTACTCGTTTTAATAAAGAGTGATGGATCTGCCTTGCTTGGTTGAAAGCCTTTGTCCTGCAAGAATGAAACAAGTCTATAGTTCCAAGCTCTAGGAACTTGCTTGAGACCATACAATGCTTTTTTAAGTTTACATAAATAAGCAGGATATAGTTGATTCTTAAAACCAGGTGGTTGTGCCATATATACCTCTTCTATCATCCAACCATTTAGAAATGCATTTTTTACATCTAATTGGAGTATCTTCCAATTCTTGGAAGAAGCAATACTAAGCAAAACTTTGATTGTAAGCATCTTTTCTGCAGATGAAAATGTTTCTTCATAATCAATTCCTTGAGTTTGTGCAAAGCCTTTTGCTACAAGCCTTGCCTTATACCTGTTTATAGAACCATCAAAATTCTTCTTGAGTTTGTAGATCCACCTTGAACCTATCACCGTCATGGATGAAGTCTTGGGAACTAAATCCCAAGTGTTGTTTTCCTCAAGTGCTTCAATTTCCTCCTTCATTACATGATTCCATTCTAGTTTTACCTTGGCTTCTTCAAATGATGTGGGCTCCTCTTGATTTATATCCTATGCTATGTAGATAGAATGCTTAGTAACTAGAGAAGTGTCAAAACCATACATTTTTGGCTTCCTCTTTTCCCTCATAGACCTTATTAGGCCATGATGTGATGATTTTGCCTCTTGTCCAAGTTCCTGCAATATTGCTTTACCTTTAGACTTCCATGCCTCGATCTTTTCCATCTGAGATTCTTCATCATCTTCTGAGGTGTCTTTCTCTTCAATCTTAGGTTGATTTTCTTTAACAAGCTTTGGAAAATCATCTTCAAGGTCATATGGCAAATAGACCTTCCTGCATGAATCCTCATACCATGAATTGTTCTCATCAAATACTACATCTCTACTCACCAAGAATCCTTTGTTGGCAGGGTTGTATAATCTGTAGCCCTTTTGATTGTTGTTATATCCAATGAATACACATCTTTCTGCTGGATCCATCTTTCCTCTAACCTGTGAAGGAATATGAACATAAGCAATACAACAAAAAATTTTACAATGATCTAGGCTTGGTCTTCTTCCATTCCAAGCTTCATATGGTGTCATCCCATTAAGGGATTTTGAAGGAAACCTATTAATCAAATAAGTTGTTGTGGATACATCCTCAGCGCATAGATAGTTAGGTAGATGGTTTTCATTTAATATAGACCTTGCAACTTCAACAATTGTCCTATTCCTCCTCTCTGCCACTCCATTTTGCTCAGGAGTGTACCTTGTAGTTACCTCTCTTTTGATTCCTCTTTCTTGAAAGAAAGAATCAAATTCATGGGAGAAGTATTCTCCCCCTCTATCTGACCTTAGCCTCTTTAGTGATTTACCTGTTTGATTCTCCACAAAGAGCTAAATACCTCTTGAAGCATGAAAAAACTTCATCTTTGTGTTTCATAAAGAATAGGATAGTCCACCTATTGCAATCATCAATAAATGATACATAATACCTTGATCCAGAGAGTGAGGCATCTCTGCTAGGTCCCCATACATTTTTGTGGACCAATTCCAAGAGGTCTCCGTGCATATGGCCTTTCTTCATGAAGGGTAACCTGTGAGACTTTCCAAATTGACATGCATTGCATTTATAAATCATATGTTCCTTTGACAAGTTAGTAAGTCCAAGTACACTTTGGTCTCTACATATTTGTTGTAGTGATCTTTCACCAATATGTGCTAACCTATTGTGCCATACCTCCAATTCTGTGAGTGTTTGATTACCATAATCGAAAAGAGCTATGTTCCTTGTGTCTTGCAACTCAAATGTGAATAATCTACATGTTTTTTCTCCCTTTGCAATTCTTAGGAATCCTTGGCTAGGATCCTCACCATATGCTCCTCCTCTTGTGAACCTGACTTGCAACCTTTTCTCCACTATCTGCCCAACACTTATCAAATTCTTTGTAATGGTAGGTACATAGAGTACCTTACCGAGTAGGTTGATGTTTCCATCAGGTGCTTTGACATTTCCTATTTTCTCCACAAGGTGTCTTGTATCATCTCTTGTTTGTACCTCATGCTTCTTCCTTGGATCTTCTAAATCTGATAGGAGGGCCACATTTCTGGCCACATGATTGGAACAACCTAAATCTATGTATAAAACATGCTCATCATATTTACCTTGGGGCATTGCCATGTTCATGATTAATAATGAGTCTTTTTTGTTTGAGTCCTCTATGTAATTATTGAAATATCTTCTTCCTTTGTAGCTTCCCTAATAGGTTGAGTGATTGTAGTTGTTATGATAGCCATTGTTGAATCTTCCTCTTGAGTAGCCATATCCTCCTCTATTGTATCCTCTACCTCTTTGATTCCTGGAATTCCTAAAACAATTTTCAGTTGTATGATTGGTTAGTCCACAAATAGAAAAAGGATTAGGGACTTGAGATCTCCCCCTACCTTGTCTACCTCGTCTTCCTCTACCTCTATCATGTCTTCCTCTACCTGCATAGTTAACTTGATGCATACTTGCTTCATCATCTACTTTCTTTGCCTTCCCTTTATTATCTTTAGTCTTGCTTTTATCAGTGTATAAATCTAAAGATTGATTACCTTTGGAGCCTTCTCCATTCTTCATGAGTTTGGCCTCTTGAGTGAGTAATTGTCCGATTAGAGTGTTGAAGTTTGGTACATGCATATCCATGTACAAATCAATTACTGTGGTGAATGCCTCCCACTTGCCATCTTCCTTTATACCATTGATAACTTGCCTTAGAATATGCTCTTCATCTATTACTTCTCCAATACTTCCTAACTGATCAGCTATGTCCTTGATTTTTGAGACAAAGTTAGCCACATTCTGCTTGGGAGCTTTCTTGATGGTTGTGAAGTCCAACGATAGTTGATGCTTTCTAGCTTTAGTACTTGAAGAGAAGAAGGTTTCGAGTGCATTCCACACTTCTTGAGATGTTTTACAACTTCTGATATGAGGTAACAAAAAATCAGAGATAGAGTTGAGAAGATAAAACCTTGCTAATGCATCTTTGGAATAGCATGTACTTAGTCTCTCCTGCTCTTCATGTGTTGGTTGACTCTTGTTTCTGAATGTAGGCATAACTTCATCTCCAGCCACATAACCATATAGACTCTTGCCTTGCAGATAAGATTCCATCCTTAATGGCAAGCAGAGTAATTACCTCTATCCAATTTGTCAATTGATGAAGGGAATCCATCTACCATACTTGCTCTGATACCACTATGAAAAGATGGATTGATATGTTCTTGAAGATGAAGTGGTGCTGCAAAATCCTTCCACTACACCAACCAAATAAACTCCAAAGAAGTGTTGTGGGCCCTTTTAGCTTGCCAATGAGTATATTTGAGACCCTATGTACCTTGGAAGATCACATGCAAAATTTTGAATCATTTTACAAGACCAACACGCTTCACCTGTGTTTGATCTGCGATTCTGAGAGACATCGAAGTTTCTTCCATGTGGTTTAGGCCAAGAGCCTTCATCATGTACTCCATCATTAGATTCACAGCTGCTCCGCAATTGAGCACCTGGGACTGCATATCCCTTAATCTCAATGGCCATAGCCGGAGCATTGGAATCGATTTGCATTGTGATGCTCTGAATGATGCCCTGAATGTCCGTTTCTCTTTTTTTCTTCTCCTACAATTTCCAAGGCTTTTTTATATACTCATTGTAAAACTGAAGGGCTTTGGTGTGCAGAAAGGAGGAGATGAAGGGAGAGAGAAGAGAGGAAAGACGTGCACAAATGTGTGGGAGCCTTGAAACCCACATAATGATCTCTCTTGAGGCAATGCTCTATATATGATATATATATATATATATATATATGAATATGGGGGTAAGGTCACATGACCCTTACATCCCCAACAATCTCCCACTTGAGGGTCAATGTGACCATAAGTGGAAAAATATACAAAGAATGATATAGGAATATACAATAATGTACAGGAAGAGTCCGGATCTCAACCCATACTGATCAGCCTATACCAACTGCCTTGAACAAGGTGTATCCATGCACCTCAAACTGCTCTAGACTCATATCGATAACAGTCGAGCTCACATATGACTGATGCAAGAACTCATGAAGTTCCTGCAAAGCTCCCACTCGCTTTATGCCTGTGTCAATCATCGAACGATTGACAACTCCAAGTGCAAATGCTCCAATAGCAACTGCAATGTCTTAAGGTCACATGACCCTTACATCCCCAACAAAAACTGCTTCATATATGTAGGCGAGCACCTTAGCAATGTACCAATGTCCAACATGACTTCTATTCGAGCCAACAACTTTAGCATGTCAATCTCCCTACACTTTGCCTTTCTTTTCACACTTTGGAACCTTCAGCCTCTCAGGGAATGGAGTTGTTCCTGACACAAACTTCTTAGTTATCAGTGGAAGGATCTCAATCTCGTCTCCATCTTCAAATTCTTGTCGTTCAGCAAGTCCTCTCACTTGGTTTTCCACTTCCACATGCTCGGGTACCTTTTCCTTGCTGGTATTTTCACTTCTATCATCTATATTTTTCTTAACGTATTCTTGTGTTCGTGTGACTACCCCCACAATAGGATCTTTCCGTGCATCCTTGCCTCGGTCAGCATCAACAAAGTGCATTGATGAACTAGAGCCTTCTTGAGGATTCCGCATACTAAACACCACTCGAATCGTAGGAAATTGTTCTTGAACTTTAGGAATGGGATGTACTTGGGTCTCAACATAGTTCGAGGACTCCACTGGCCCTTTTCCTTTTTCATTATCTGCTCTTTGTTTTGGACACTCATCATCGAAGTGGCCTTCTCCACTATAGTAACTGCATATTGGAGTGTAGTCGACCAGTTGATTTCGTTTGGAAATGTAACTTGAGTATGTCCCAAGTTGTGGCATCTCCAACACTGGATCAGACCAACCCTTCTTTGATCATGTGTGGCTCTTCTCGGATATCCTCCTCCTCGACCTTGAGCATCATAGCCATAAGTTTGTATGTTTTTCCAACGAGGTGTAGGTGGGATACCTTAAGCACGCAAGCCTGTATACAGATGCTCTCCCACATTTCTCGATTGCATGTTTTGTCTTTCATAAGCAATCTTATTATAACACCAATCTTCCGTATGATTTAGTCTGCCAAAAAGGTGCAAAGCATCCTAGGTGGCAATCGATCCACGAACACTCTCAAGACTGTGGGGCATTCGATAACTATGTGGCCAAAGCCATGGCAGTTCTCACACCACATATTAGATCGAAACACTCCTTGGTTGGGGTTCGTGATTGCCTCTTGCTTCACCATGTATGCCTCCTTGGCCATTGTGGCAGCCTTTATCGCTTGAGTTACTAGCTCTAAAATTCGTTCCTCAGTCAATGCGAGCTTCACCTTGCCTGGTGTGCTAGTGGTGGCTACAAAAGTTGAAGTTTTCAACGTAGGACTTTCCTAACTAGGATCCTTTACGAGTACGCTCCTTGGTCCTCCCATTGGCTCGTATAGGAGCTCGATCCTCCTTTGCTGACCTAACTACACTTCTTCCCATAACGTTTTTTATTCCTTACCAGCCATCAAATTAGCAGGTCGTGTAAGACTAATATGTTGTTTTGCCATAGGATCCCTCGATCCAGCAATAAATCTCCTCTTTAGAGTCTGATCATTCAGGGTATTCGTGCCCATCTTTCTCACCAAGGTCTCCATCCTCTGAATGTAGTTGTCAATGCTCTCATTGACTCCTTGTTCTAGATAGTCCATCTGTTGGGCAAGTCTATCTTGGAAGCCTTGTCTCCAAAATTTTGCCAAGAAAGCATCCTTAAGAATTCGATAAGTTCCCCGTTCTTGCGGTGTCAAATTTCCATACCAATTGGCTGCCTTGTCACGGAGAGTAGCCAGAAAAATCCTCAACCTCTGGTCTTGCTCCACTCCTTCGTTAGCTTCACAAGTAACTTCGAAGAGCTGAATGAAGCTATCTGATTCCTCATCCCAGGCACCTAAAAACTTAGGGAAGTCTCCCAAATGAATCAGAATCCATTGGGCCATTTCGAACAAGGTTGTGATGTTGATATCACTTCAATCCACGAAATTTAATGCCCTCGATTTCAAGATTTCCTCGAGCCTCCAAACTTGAGAGGCAACTTGTCTTTGATAGTACTGCCTTTCCTCGGATTTTCAACGAGTATTCCAAAACTCCTCGCACATTTTCTATCTTTGCCTCTCTCTAGCCTCAGCCCTACGAGTAGCTCGCTCTTCTCTTTGTCTTCGAGTTCCTCATGAGGACGAAATCCCCTCGCTCATGTACCAGATCCTAGGTCCATAAGCTTGGCCAACCTCTGGTGCTAGGCAAACCTATGGCACTCTCTTATAGAGACATGCCGAGCGATTCTCGACAAATGCACCAAAATATTGGTTCCTCAACCCAAGGGAAAGAATTCATATAGATGCTTACTTTGTTTCCCAAATCCCTCGGAATCCACAAATGAATCTCGAATATATTCGTGGAAGAGAGGGAATGGAAACACTTATATGCACGTGAGCGGGGACCCAAACTTATGGATCACTTCTTGGAACTTCCCTCCTTGCTTCCCGTTGCCCTTCTCTTTCTCTCTCTCTCTCTCTCTCTCTCTCTCTCTCTCTCTCTCTCTCTCTCTCTCTCTCTCTCTCTCTCTCTCTCTCTCTCTCTCTCTCTCTCTCTCTCTCTCCCTCTCTTAGCTTCGTCCTCTCAATCACTCTCATGCACTTATACCTACATACACATATACACTCACATATATAATAGCATCCACTTTTTCCTTTTTGCCCGCACACCCACACTCTATCACTTAACGTTCCCTTTCCTTTTCACTTCATCTCCTTTCTCTCTTTTTCTCTGGGTCACTTCTCCTTATATCATTTGCATGTGTCTTTCTTACTCCTAGAGTCTTCACAGAGGGTAATCCAAGCTCCTCATCAAGGCTCTTTTTCGAGCCCCTTGAATCTCCATAAATGTCTTCAAAACCTATAGATGTTTTACTACCAACAAAAGGTTTTTCTTTACCTTTCTTCACTGTAGTTGATGAATTTGTTGGACCAAAATTTCCACATAATCTTCCTCTCCATAGATTTGAGTTGGAACATTTGCTTGGTGATGCATCAGGTCCACTCAAAACTTGAGATTTTGCACTTGATTTTTCTGCATTTTATTTTTCATTTGATTCAAGATTAAATCCTTCTTTGGCATCTGCATGGAAGCTTGACATTTCATCAAACACCATATATCTGCTTACCTTCACCTATCGTGTGAGAGGGTTATAAACTTTATATCCCTTTTGCTCAAGGGAATATCCAATGAAGATACATTTTTCTGCCTTTGGTTCAAGCTTCATCCTCAACTCATCTAGAACATGTACATATGCAATACAGCCAAAAACATTCATATGTGATAAGTTTGGCTTTTTACCTATGATTTTCTCTTCAGGTGTAACTTGATGTACAGCTTTAGTCGGAGTTCTCTTCATGATGTATACAATAGTATGCAAAGCTTCTGCCCGATAACAGTGCGGCATATTCTTCTTAGTCATCCAGGCTCTTGCTATTTCTATAATATGTCTATTTTTTTGCTCAGCAACACCATTTTGTTGTGGTGTGTACCTGCATGAAAATTGAAGTCAAATTCCATGATGTTTTAGAAAGTTATTGAACTCATTTGACATATATTTTCCCCCTCCATCAGATCTTAATGTTTGAATATACTTCTCTTTTTGGTTTTCCACCATAGCTTTAAAATTCTAGAAGTGAGTGAACACCTCACTCTTCTCTTTCATGAAATATACCCATACTTTTTGTGTATGGTAATCAATGAAGTAACATAAAACCTGCAACCACCCATCGATGTGGCATGTGCAGGACCCCAAACATCTGAATTTAATGTTTCTAGCACATTCTCACTAACATGCTTGTCATGCAGAAATGATGCTCTTGACTGTTTACCAAATTGAAATGATTCACATACCTTTTGCATTTTTGAAACTTTGAAAATTGGCAAGCCATTGCCAATCTCCTTTGACTACATCAATTTCAGCCTCTACAAGTTTGCATCTCTAATTTCTTTGTGTCATATCTCTACATCAGCAATAAACCCTACAAACATGGTTGCATTCATTCCAAGAATTTTCACATTTAAGGTGAACATCCTACCCACTTTGTTCCTTTGGCAAGCAGTCTTCCATCCTATTTGTACTCTCCTGCATATAGCTCATCATCATTCAATCTAACTAGTACTCCGTGTTCAACCATTTACCAAATAGAAACCAGATTCTTTGTTATATTTGGAACATGGAGCACATCAGCAAGATGTTTTAACTTCCCGTCCTCCATAGACAGGGCAATGTTTCCTGTATGTTCGATAGGATGTGATGTGTCATTACTTGTTTCAACATATCCAAGAACTGGCAATTTCTACAAACTACATGACCATTTATGTGATTTGAAGCAACTGAATCAATATACTAACATTACCATTCGATTTCGAAACATCAACAGACATCATATTCATCATATGGTGTTGTACCATGAACGGCTTCTTAGATTCATCTGCATTTGTGGATGCATAGCTGTTTTACTACCTTCTGTTATTTTGATTCTTCAACCTACACTCATGTTCAAAGTACCCAAGTTTACCACAATTCCAGCATCTTTTATTGTTACCTAAATCATTTTTGCGGCCTCTTGGGCTCCCCCTGCCTCGAAACTATACTCTATCTTCTGCATGATTCTGATGTTGACCTTGGTCTTGGTTATTGTTTCTTCTTCCACTTCCAAAAGCTCTACCTCTGCCTCTTCCTCTGCCAGAGTAGAATACCTACTCAGAACTAGGTTTTCCTTGGGAGCTTGAGTCCTCACTAAGATTCTTTTCTTCAATAATCAACATGGACACCACATCAACAAAATTCAAAATATTTTTCCTAGTCTGTATAGAAGTTTTGAACTGCTTATATGCATCTCCTAAACCATGAAGGCACACTTCCACCACCTTATCATCATCTACATTCATGTCAATAGATGCAAGTGACTCACATATGCTCTTGGTTTTCAAGGTGTAGTCACTTACCAACATGCCTTTTTTCTCCGGTGTATGCAGGTCGTTCTTGACTTGCAATTTTCGTGCCTTTGTATTGGTCTCATACAATATGACCAAACTATTCGAAGCCTCTTTCGAGTCTTGGCATCCTATATTTGCCCAATCATGCTATCGTATATGCTAATAGATAACCAATACATTACCTTTCATGCTCCTTGATTCCATTCCTCATAAGCTCTTAATTGGTCTGCATTCTGATTCCTCTCTGGTAAGTGCAGAGCATTTTCATTCTCTCCTTCGATGTACTTCCAATAGCCTTTTCCCATTACGAAATTCATCATTCTAAATCTCCAAGCATGGAAGTTGTTTATGTCTAGCTTATTGCTCATAATCTGACTCATCCCATCTGTGTTTTCCATTTCTACAACAATTCTGCAAAAACACTACAAGCAATAGTTCTGCTTGAACATTGTTGCACTATGATGTGGCAGTTTGATCTCAGAAAAACATAGTTTTCATGTATCAATAGTACATGGAATCTCTTGAAATTTTGGATCTCGAATATATGATTATTGTTGAACATAGGGCAAGATATAGTCTTACAAATTGACCTGGTTTTTTATGGGCCCCACCTTGGGGGCTTGAAATGGAGGTTGAGATGGCTCCAAAATAGAAATCAGACAAAAATGAGTGATCCTAAAGGGATAACTCACGAAAATATTTTGACGCCTTCTACCTTCATGCCAATTTTCGTAGCAATCTGATGTCGTTTGTAAATCGCACTTTCTCCAAGCCTTCTCGCATACACTTCACCATTGACCTTCTCCACAAGCTCTCTACAGCCACACTAGCTCTGGTGCCATGTCACAAGGAAGGAGATAAGGAAGAGAGCTCACACACAAAGTCTCACAATCAAAGATTCTTGATATATTTAGGTAGTGATGTGTGTGAACACTCTAAGATCATCGGGGCACTTTTTTCCCTCTTTAGGAGGTTTTTTTCCCCTAGCTTGTATATATGCCTATTGCCCTAACGGGCTACTTACCTTTGTACATTCTAGTGGTAATACAATTCAGTATTGTGTGTTGTGCTTTCTTTTTCTTCCTTGTGTTGTTCGCGTGCTTCCGTAGACGTCTAACTCCAACAATTGGTATTAGAGCAAGTCGCTACTTCATCTAGGGCGTCGTCCACACCTCTCCGATTGCAGTCTCAGAATCGCACGAAATTCGGAGCATACTCAGGGTGTTTCAAAGATCAAAAGATCTTCGCTTTGTGGTGTCAAAATCGTGATCTAAGCTTGTTTTGGCCTCCAAATGCACTATCACAGTGCTTGTGCAGGTTATTTCATCTTTTCGTGCCAAAGGTATATACGAGTTTTGTTTCATCACTATAAGCGTCTCAAAGTTTGTTAGAGGTTTAGTAGAATCTATCAGGTTTAACAGTTGATTTCTACATATGAATTAGGTTCTGAATGATCTTTCCGACTCATATCATAGTTTTGCTTATACTCTTCATTTGATGATGAAAGGCAATCCAAATGCCTTAACATTTGAAGAGTTAGTTTTTGTTTTGTTGTAGGAAGACCAGTCTAGGCAGAACAAGTCTATTATGCGTGTTGTAGATCAAGCTTTCATAGCTAGTCAGAAGGGCAAAGGAAAATGGAGCTCTTCTACTAGTAAGCAGAAATATGCAAATGATGCACATTCGAAGAAGGAAGACAAAGATAGAAATCAAAAAAGCAGAAATTGTTTTGCAAATATTGTAAAGCAAATGATCATGTCATTAAGAGCTGTCCAAAATTGGCTGCTAAAGAGGCAAAGAAGAAAGAGGCCGGAATGTTTGTTGTAGAGGCCTCTACACCAAAAACAGAGTCTGCTAATCTTGTGCAGGAAGAAGAATGGGTGTTTACTACTGTTTGCAGTTTTGACCCATCTTCTCATGAGCAGTGCATGTGTGCAATAGACTCAAACGTTTGGTGCTTTGATAGTGGGGCAACCAAACATATTACCTCACAGCGCAGTCTCTTCTCTTCACTCAAGCCTGCCCCTACAGGGAACACTGTTACATGCACCAACAACTCCTCTTATCCTGTTATAGGAGTTGGTAAGATCATTTTGACTACTGCTGATGGTAGTTCTTTCACTTTGTCAGATGCTTTGTTTGCATCAAGGATCAAGAAAAATTTGTTATCAAGTTCTATATTAGCCAAGATTGGCTTGGCTATGAAATTTGTTGATGACAGATGTACAGTTCATGATCTATCAAATGGCGACGTCATTATTGCTTCTAGCATTTTGTGTCATGGGCTGTATAAGCTCATTGACTATGAAAGATCTGTGAATGATTCGGCATGTGCAATACATGATTCTCAGGCTATGTCAGATGCAAAGCTTTGGCATGCATGCTTTGGTCATCTGATTTTTTCTAGTTTGCTATGCCTACAGAAATCTGAAATGGTGTCCTCTTTGCCCAAACTTGAGACACCTGGAAAAAATGTTTGTGGAGGTTGTATTTTGGGCAAAATGTAGCATTCTTCCTTTCCAAAAGATGGTTCAGTTCGGGCTACTCAAAAATTGCAGCTTGTACATAGTGATGTTGGTCGTCTTATGCAAACACCTTCTTTTGGGAACCATCTTTACTTCATGACTTTGATCGATGATTTTTCCAAGCATGCATGGGTATATCCATTGAAGGCAAAGTCCGAAGTGTTTATGTGCTTCAAACAGTTTCTGGTTTTGGCTAAAAATTTGTCAGCATGTAAAATGGGCACCCTCTGTTCTGATCGAGGGGGGAATATATGTCTTTTGACTTTAATGCATTTATGGTTGAACGTGGGATAAAACATCACTGTACAATGCCGTATATACCTCAACAGAATGGAATTGTTGAATGGAAGAAGAGTTCATTCATGGAGATGGCGAGGTATATGGTTAAAAGTCAGGCTTTACCACATAGTTTCTGGCTTGAGGTTGTCATGTGTGGAGCATATGTACTTAACAGGTGTCCCTCTAAAGCATTGTAGTCCATCACTCCATATGAGGCTTGGCATGGTCACAAGCCATCTGTTGCTCATGTGTGTGTTTTTGGTTGTTTGGCATATGCATTAGTGCCTAAACAACATCGTAGAAAATTGGATGATAAAGCAGTAAAATGTATTTTTGTTGGGTATAGTTCTAAAAGTAAAGGCTATCGTCTGTATCATCCACAAACTAAGCACATTTTGGTTAGCCGTGATGTTGTTTTTGTGGAAGATGCTATTCAACCGTTACTTTCATGTACTATTGAGACATCTGTTAGTTCCAAAGACATGTATGACACTTTGCTACCTCTTTTTACAGGTGGACAGTGTAGTGCTGGTCCTAGTGAGGAAACTTCTCAACCTTTGCAAGTTTCATGTCATGATGTAGATCATTTTCCATTTCTGATGCAGATTTACATGAATCAGATGCACTTGTTGATGAGAGAGCTGATATTGAGCAGGCAAAATCTATGCCAAAATGGCTAGTGCACACCTACGTGACAGTAAATTAGATACACCTCTATCATATCGTAATTGGTCAAGCTCTCATAGTGCCTATTTTGCATCAGATTTATATGCTATGGCTCCCTCTAGTCTCTATGATGAGACTCAACCTATTTTGTTTGATGAAGCACAACATTCTAAACATTGGATGGCTGCAATGCAATTTGAATATGATGTTATCATGAAAAATGGTACCTGGTCTTTATGTGACTTGCCTCCTAGCAAGAAGGCCATTGGCACTAAGTGGGTATACAAGTTGAAGCATAAACCTGATGGAACAGTTGATAGGTATAAGGCTAGGCTTGTTGCAAATATATTGACACATTATTGTAGCATTTTGGCCTTGAATATTATAAGCCTATTGTCACTCCTATGGAGACAGGTTTACGATTGAGTCTTCATGATGTTGGATATGCATTTGACATTGTTATCTATCAGCAACCTGTTGGATGCTTGATTTACTTATGCATTACTTGGCCAGATATTCAATTTTTGGTCTCACAGATGAGTAGGTTTATGCATTGTTGAGGTGTCAACCATTGGTAGGCGGTTAAGAGCATCTTTCGCTACTTGAGTGGTACTCAGCTACTTGGGTTGTTTTATCCCAAGGGGGGATCACTACTTCTAGATTTGCATGCTTCTTTTGACAGTGATTGGGTTGGTTGCTATGACACTTGTGTGTCCACCAGCGGTTTTTGCTTCATGCTTGGTAGCTCATGTATATCTTGGTTGAGCAAGAAGCAACCTACTGTGGCCACTTCCAGTTGTGAGGCTGAGTATAGGGCAGCTTTCATAGTGACTATTGAGTGTGTGTGTGTCTCAGACGCCTTATGGCTGATTTGGGTGTTGGTAAGTCTTTTGCCACCACCATCTTCACTGACAGTCAAAGCGCATTGGCAGTTGTGGGGAACCCTATGTTCCATGCTCGCACTAAGCACATTGAGGTGCATTATCATTATGTCAGTGAGAGGTTCTCTACTGAGGATATCAGCTTGGCATATGTGCCCATGCAGGAGAGCATTGTAGAGCTTTTTACAAAGGCTCTACCTAGGGAGAAGTTTGAAGCTTTCTGCAAAGCTTTGGACTTACTTCCTTTTTTGGATTGATTCCACATAGCTTGGCACTTCCTATTACATGAGTGTGAGATCCTTGTTCACTGCATCACTCCCAGGAGGAATTCACTGATATATTTGGGTAGTGATGTGTGCGAACACTCTAGGACCATCGGGGCACTTTTTTCCCTCTTTAGGAGGTCTTTTTCCCCTGGCTTGTATATACGCCTATTGCCCTAACTGGCTACTTATCTTTGTACATTATAGTGGTAATACAATTCAGTATTGTGTGTTGTGCTCCAAGCTTCTTCTTCTTCCTTGTGTTGTTCGCGTGCTTTCGAAGATGTCTAACTCCAACAAAGAGGAGCACACACACAGATTGAGGCAAGGAAGAATGATCTTCTTCATCTTCTTCTATTACATAAAAGGAATTACAAGAACAATCTAAAACAACAATACAACAAGTGCAATATATAAAGAACAGTAGATAAGGAAAATCCTAATGTTCACGAATGAGTGAGTTGGCAAGAAACAAATGTGCCATCACTCTCGGTAGATAAATCTAGTAAAGCTCAATGAAGTATCCCTGACATATACTAGCATGAACACTATACATCTCAGAGAAATGAAAAAGTGATACATGTCATTTTGGACCATCACTTGATGAGCTTGATATCTCAACAATAGTTTATGCTCATTTAGCATAGATGCTTTCAGGTAACCTTCTATTTATCCATTCACGATGACCACCCAAAGGTTTGAGGGATGATTCAACCAAGAGGATCAAGAACATCGGGTCTGATTTCCATGTGCACAACAACTATCATGGTCAAGTTCTCAAATGGTAGTTGTAATAAGCATGAACATGAACAAAATAATCCTATCACATGTCTAAACCTTGATAGATGTTATCTCAAGCAGATCACATTTCATATGTCCAACTACAATCTAATGTTTGTGATGTGTAGGATGCATAGTGTTGCAGAGCACAGAAGAGCACTAGGTAGAGAAAATGAAGGACCCCAAAATTTTTTCCAATTTGGACACATAACTTTTGTATTATAACCACTCTTGTATATATTTTCCGTTGTAAATGCACTAGAGGAGTCCTCTAAATGCATCCCCGCAGAAGATTAGAAGTTTACCCATGTAAATTAGTAGAGAAATTAGTCTTATAGTGAATAAAGTGCCGGTCTCTTGTGTGAAAGGACCAAACCTAGGGCACTAGTATATAAGTCACTTTGTGACTCTTTGTAAGAACTTTTTGCCATTGTGAAGAAGGAGCTCTACAGATTTTCGAGTTTGCCTCTTTCATGCTGATTTTGATCTTCATTTCGCTCTTGTATGTGTGTGTTATGCTTGAAATGCATGTGTAGGACTGTTGTCTACCCCTTCCCCTTGGTTTTGAGCTGCTGTAGTGCGTGTGCGAGCTAGGAGGAGTTGTGGCACGGGTGTTGGTGTCTCTCGTCATTCACTATTTTTGCCATAACTTGAAGCAGAGTGGTCAGAATCGAGTGAAACCACTTCCAGTAGATGCGTCTCGGCGAGATCTTCGAAAGGAGTACCCTATTGCCTATATTCGAAGTTCGGAGCTGGGAGAAATCCTTGAATTTCTGAAAACTACTGTAAGAGGCTTGCGGCAAACACTTTCAGTATTTCAGTGAGTGTGAGATGTAGTAGTCTTTTCTCATGCATGCTAGCTAGACCACTTCATTTTCCATCACGTGTGCACACGTCTTCATACACTTGGTACGTCGTTCCATCGGATTGACAATTAAATGTGTGTTAAGTACCCACTATACGCACTTGTGTTGCAATTGAGGTACAGTCTCATTGGCACAAGTCCTTGAGTCTTCTCGGCTCAGGTACACACGTTTTTGGCGCCGTTGCCGGGGAACACTCAACCAAGGTGCCTTCGTGATGGTTATAGATCGAGTGTGATAGAATCGTACTTGTAGAGGCAAAATTGTCCGGTGGCAAGTAGTCAGTCACTTCAACACTTGTTACTTCACATCTCCGAGGTATGTGTGATAAGTTTTAGGTTTAGGCTTAGGAGGAGGGAAGAGAAGGAGGAGTTAGGATTAGGTTAGAGGAAGAGGATTAGTGAGGATAGGAGAAGTACGAGTAGGCAAAAATCATCAAAAAAATTCCCAAAAAATCACCAAAAAATTAGCAAAATTCAAGTTTTGTCCAAAAAAAAGTATAAAAACCAAAAAATTTGACTCATTTGATACTTGCTGGAGTTTTGGTATCGTGGACGACAACGATCGGTATCGTGCTTGCAGTATCGTGCAGAGCGGGCCTTTAGAGCTTGTGTGAGAGTTCAAGGAGCAAGCAAGAGTAGATAGAGGTGAGATTTTACCAAGAATATTTACATAAAACTCACTAAACATGCACAAACACGTGATTAAACAGGTGCGCAGTATCGCGGGGGGGTTAAACTGAATTCATTACAGAAATTTTGTGTGATATAGAGGCCTAGGAGGGAAGAGGGGAGTAAGGAAAGCAAGGGGGTACAAAAAAATTTGGAATTTTCTTACACTTTGGCTTGAGTATCGTGATCGGTTGAGGTTTGGTATCGCGATACCAAAACTCCCTTGTATCGCGATACTCGCCGAAGTATCGTATCGCTTGATACCTACTTGGTATCGCGATACCGCACTGGTATCGTGGCCCCGAGTTGGTATCGCGATCGCGCACTGTTTTAAGTATCGTATCGCTGGGTATCGATCCTGGTATCGCAAATCCATTTCGGTATCGTGTCGCCAAAGATTGGTATCGCGATCGCGCTTACCACGGTGATATCGTATCGCCTCCTACCAAGGATTGTATCGCGATACTATCTTGAGATCGTATCGCCTTGAGTCTCTAGTATCGTATCGTCGACCTTTGTCAGCATCGTATCGCCATATTTCCTAGTGAAGTATCGCGATACTAAACCGGGTATCGTATCGTCGGATTTTTTGAGATCGTATCGTATCCCTCTTGAGTATCGAATCATATCTCGTGAAATCTGATATCGCGACACCACTTTGATATCGTATCGTCCACTCCCTCGGACAGTATCACGATACTGTCATAAGTATCGTATCGTCTGGTCTCATAGGTATCGTATCGTACACGTGGTATCGTATCGTCTTCTCCTCGAGGGCGGTATCGCGATACCACACTGATATCGTATCGGCATAAATTCCAGTATCGTATCGCCTAAATCTTTTGAGATCGTATCGTGATATTCCTAGTATCGTATCGCCAAGGTTTTTCGTATCGTATCGCGCATAGCAGAGGTATCGTATCGTCTGCTCTCCTAGGTAGTATCGCGACACCAGGTTGGTATCGTATGGTCTTGGTGTTTGGTATCGTATCGCGGAAAGTATCCAGTATCGTATCGTTTGGACCTCTGGTATCGTATCGCGGTCAAAGCAGTATCGCCGAGAGCAGTATCGTCAGGAAGTGGTATCGTCCAGATTGACCCTTTCTTTTTGTCAGGCACTTTGAGTCATTAGGAGAGCTACCCAAGGAGAATCTCTGAGGCATAGAGAGAGACTTGGGGGGGTGAATGAACTTGAGATCAGGAAGAGTGCTAAGTAGTCGAAGAAGTGTCATATCTTCGGTAGGAAGTGCTGCCCAGGCTAGTCACCACTCCATCTACTTAGAAACCTCTAGTGATTCGGAAGGGGAACTACACATGGCTTCGGAAGACATGCAAGGTCCAACGCCAAATAGGAATTTCATGTCTACTGTTGAAGGGGATTACCGTACCTCCTTACAATATGTGTCCACCAATGCCGAGGAGATCCCAATCTACCTGGATGGTTTAAACAGATCTGTGGCTAGGATGGTAACATCCCAGAATGCCACAACTGTGCCCCGACTTGCTGTCAAGTACGAAGGAGGAGCATATGTAGACAAAATTGGTCATATCTATATTGTGACTGAATTTCCTGAGAGGATCAACGAAAGGGGAGAGTTCGCAGACCCAAACAACTCCGAAAGAACGCACCCTGAAGAGTCTGTGTCTACACCGAGGGGCAGGTCTCAAGTGTCACGGGTCTTGAGAGGAGATTTGATACCTCAAGATGATTACCTGTTGGAAGTCTATATGATCCATGGATCAGACCTGTTGCTTCAAACCGACTTACCGGCTCCAGGGACAGAAGAAAGCCCCATGACATTTTATGAGTTGAAAGACCCAGATGATGAAACTAGACTTACTTACTTGGATAAGGATCAAAGGAGATATTGGCCTGTAAGTGCCTTAGACAGGGCTCGACTGAAATACATGGGTACGCCTGTATTTCCTCAGAGAGATCAGGCAACTACTTCACAAAATCCTTTTGGGAATCAACATGAAACGGAGCAAACCACATCAGGACAGACCAGTCAACGAAGCATGCCCAACCATACTCATGTACAGTTTGCAACTCCAGGAGTGCACACACGCAATCAGGCCCACACAGGGATAGGGAACCAGTACCGACCACCAGCAAGACCACAACCACCGGTAGGAAGACAGCCTAGAGTACCGCCATTACGACCAGCTATCCCAGTCTTCCCTGTGATGCCCAGACCACCTGAACCAATGAGAAGGCTGAGACCTATCCAAGTAGCTAAATGCGTAAGAAACCATTATGATGGGTTGGGAGAGCCCTATGATCATATCGCAGAATTTAAACAAGTTCTAAGAGTGGAGCAAGTAGAGGACTTCTTTGTGCAGTATGAGTCTTTTGGGCTCACCCTCACAGGGACTGCTCTAACTTGGTTCCAACCTTTAGATCCCAATCAAATTGAAAACATGGAACAATTCTTTCAAGAATTCATTGGAGAATTCACAAAGAGAGGGATTAAACACAATTCTGCATCTTTAATCCATAGCTTTAAACAAAGCCCTAATGAAACCGTGAAGACTGCTGCCCGAAGATTCAATCAGTATGTGGATAGATGCCCAGTAGCTGAGAGACCCACTCAACAAAAGATGATTTCACTATTTTTAGATGGACTTACTAACGGAACCCTAAGAACACTAGTGTATGTGAAGAGATTACAAACACTGAGTGAGTGTCTTCAAGAGTGCATTGATTTGGAAGACAACCTTGCCGAGGATCTCAAAGGTACAACCGACCTCACTAAAACAGAAGATTTAAGGAGTACTATCACGTCCAACTCCAGTAACATGGAAGAATTAGCAGAATTATTAGCAAAGAAACTAGGAGTCCAGGGACAGAGAACTTACCAAAACCCAGCGCAAAGAGTGCCTGTGCTACGGAGATGTAATTTATGTGGAGGAGAGCACCCCACACACTTGTGCGTCCGAGGAGGGGCCGGTGCACAACCTACGTATCCATACTACAGACAGCAACAACAAGGGACTTCTTCATACTGCCACATCGAGCAAAAATACACCAATCACACAACTGGAAACTGTCCCTTCAATAGGCAAGCACGGACTATCCAACCACCTCAATACCGACCATATGGATATCCCCCGAGAGAGCCTGGTAGGGAGATGCCTAGATACAATCCTTATCCAACACCAGTAGGAGCACCAAGACAATATGAGCAAGCACCGTACCCACCACCACAACCAGTACTGGGACCCCAGCTATCACAACCTCAACAAGTAGTACCAGTGAAGTATGCTCAACCAGAAGAAAACTTAGAGAGAGCCATAGTACCAGCATCAATAATGACCAATGTGGAATCAACCAACCCAGGGTATGAACCTCCACCAGGGGAGTACTATCCATATGAAGCCAACATGATGGAATATGAACCAACATATGATGCGGCTTATTATGGTTATGAGGGCTATGATCGGACGTATGGAGCAGAAACAGCCACCTTAATGTATACGGCTCCTAAAGCGCAACAACCCATGAGACCTCCCGTTAGACCACCGATGCAGAGAGGACCATGCTATAGATGCGGAGGGGATCACTTCATTAGGGAATGCCCTCGACCTTATAATCCACCACCACCCAGAGTTTGGGAAGGGTATTGCAATGATTGTGGAAAGGAACATCTTTTTAGAGATTGCCCTAAGAACCCAGCCAAATCCCAAGACACTGCACCAATCAATGTGATTGAGATCATAGAAGGATCCGGAAGTGATAAGGAGTACACTGTGCCACTAAAGGCCATTACAAGAGCCCAAACGAAACAACAAAAAGAACAGTACCCGGAAGAGAAACAAAAAAGCAACAAAAAAATAAGCCCTCCAATTCAGATAGTGGAAGATTCTAAGGACCCATGTGAAAATCCCTGGAACACGAAAGTTCAGAAATGGAAGGAAAGACGAGAGAAACTCAAGGACAAATGGGCAAAAAATAAGACTATACACAGTAAAAAGCAAACCAAAAACCCGAATAAGCACAAGGAACAAGGGAATCCTAAGGAGACCCCTGAGCTACCCCGACCTAGCTCAGATAGGGAGAAGCCCGGATCAATTCTAGCAGACCCAAAGCCAAATGATTTAGACATGTGGTTGAAAGCCTACCGAGCTAGAATCAAGATGGGCCCAAACGTTGAACAACATGAAAAAATCTACCCTAAAGGGGAATTAGAAAAAGAAAGACTGACCATATGCAGGAAACTCATAGAAGTAGCACAAGCAACCCTAGAAAAGCCTATCCCAATTCTACCAGAGACCAGGATTGCGCATAGTCTGTATGAAGAATGCTTAAACAAGGAACCTAGGAAAGAAGATGACCAAAGCGGCCAGATAACAACCCAAGAGGAATCGATGTCAATAATCCCAGATTTAGAGGCAGATTGGCCAAAAGACTTATGGAACAGAATACGAGAGGAGCAATGGAAGAAGAATGGAGACAATACACCTCCTTTTGAGGAAATAGATGTGGAAGATTGTCAACTTCACCCCAACTTGGAGGAAGTATACGAAGAAGTATCAAGACTTGACAGAGGAAGAGAGGAAACCATAAGCATTTCAACATTGCCTAATTACATGGGAGAATACGAAACGGAGTCAGTAATAATGCGAGCACCCACAGTGCATGGAAAGGGAAAGGAAAAGGTAGAAGAGAGTTCACACAATCTAACAGAATTAAAGAAAACAAAAGTACGATGCAAATTAACGGTGGAAGAATTGCTTCGACTTAAACCACAATTATGGAAGCAAATGGCAAACCAATTAGAATCACAGCCAGAGATTGGAGGACCGAAAGAAAAGGAGAAGGAAAATAACTCCACAATACAAGTTCCAGTTGATAAAGTGGGGGAGTTTAGTGAAGGGGATGAGGGTAATACTTGTCTACCAGTCACACACAATGGGTACATGACCAGGGCTATTCTAGATACGGGAGCCGGGGTAGGAATTGCCACCAAGGAAATCTGGGAAAAATGGGGAAAACCTGCCTTACGACCCACACGCATGAAACTCCAATTAGTAGACGGTCATGTAGAAAAACCCTTAGGAATATTGGAAAGGATCAAACTAACCACTTGTGGTGTAGAATTCGAACACACCCTAGCCATCTGTAAATTCGAGAAAGCAAACAACTACGAGATGATATTAGGAAGACCCTTCATGAGACAAATGCGGGTAGTACAGGATTGGGGAAGAGATTCGTTATACCTGCAACATCAAGGAAACACCACCAAAATAAATTTGCACACATTTGCTTATCGAGATGTCCCTCCACTACAATGGAATCTAGTACACCGAGAAGAAGATGACTTATCCATTCACAGTGCTGGATCAAGTGATCAATCTTGGATGCATGAAGATGCCCAGTTGTGGATGTGTAAGGAAGCCAAGAGAGAAGAGAGCAAAAGGCAACCATGGCCGATAGGACATCCTAACCATCGATCAGTAGAGGACCCCACTTACACACCTCAAATTTTTTCTAATGAAATCTTTGAGCCACATGGATGGATGGAAATCTTGGCAACTCTAGATGTATGCGTAAACGAGGAAGTTTTGATGGTGAATGAATGCATAGATGAGGAAGGCTATGATGTAAACTTCTATATGGTTGTTCTTCAAGAAGTAGAAGAAGGGGAAATCCTGGAAAAAGAATGGAAAGAGGAATATCAAAGCATAGAGATGGAACCAGAATTTGATTCCGAAGAAAGCTGCTTAAATACTATTCAGAACCAGAAGGAACAGGAACCAACAAAGATCTTAGCAATTGAAACTGCTACGGCAATACACAGGCAGGAGGAGGACAGGAGTACAGTAGAGCCGGACCGAGATCCTTTCGAAGTTCCTGAACACTTTAAAAAATACGAAGTAGAGGAAAGAAAAGTAGCTATTCAAATGCCTAGACGAGAGGCACGAGACGGAGAAGCGTATGACAACAAGGAACAAACGAAAAAAATTGTTGTGACAGTTGAGGAAGGAGAAGAAAGATGCACATATATTGGTAAAGATGTGTCTGAAGAAGAGGAAGAGGAACTCATATACCTTATTCGGGAGTACCGAGATGTATTCGCATGGACCTATAAGGATCTCAAAGGGGTAGAACCCACTATTTGTTCCCATCGAATACCAATGACAGCAGATGCAAAACCCTCCAAACAACGTCCTTATACATACAATGAAGTCTACGCAGCAAAGATTAAGGAAGAAATAGACAAACTACTAGCGGCAGGATTCATATATGAGATAGAACATACCGAGTGGGTATCGCCACTAGTAGTAGTGCCTAAGAAAAATAGAAAGTTGAGAGTGTGCATAAATTTGAAGAAGGTGAATGCAGCCACTATACGTGACAGCTACCCACTACCTATCACGGACCATTTATTAGAGAGAGTAGCGGGTAAGGAGGTCTATAGTTTCCTAGATGGATTCTCCGGATACAATCAGGTAGCTATTGCGACTGAGGATCAACATAAGACAGCATTCACCACTGAATGGGGAGTATATGCATTCAGAGTGATGCCCTTTGGACTCACTAATGCTCCAGCTACCTTCCAGAGATTGATGTGTCATGTTTTCAAGGAATTTCTGAAAAAAAGCATGGAAGTATATGTAGATGACCTGTGCACGTACTCCAATCAAAGACCCGATCACATTCCCGAGTTGAGGAAGATATTCAACAAATGTAGACAGTACAGAGTCTGCTTAAACCCAGAGAAATGTGTCTTCATGGTAAGGCAAGGGAAAATTCTAGGACACATAGTTTCGAGAAATGGAATATCTACGGATGAGGACAAGATTAAAGTCATCTTAGACTTACCAAGACCCAAGAATGCAAAGGAAGTGCAAGCCTTTATGGGACATTGTGGATACTACCGTAGGTTCATTCACATGTATGCCATAATAGCAAAACCCTTGTATGGTCTCTTGACTCAATTTACTTGGACAGAAGAGTGCGAAAAGGCATTCACCGAGTTGAAAAAGAGACTTAGCACAGCCCCAATTCTGAAATCACCCAACTGGAGCAAGCCTTTTCACATTCATGTTGACACTTCTAACTATGCCATTGGATGTATCCTAGCCCAGCCGACTGATGAAGGCAAGCTTGATCATCCAATTGCTTATGCGAGTAGACAACTGAATCAAGCAGAAAGAAATTATACCACTACGAAACGAGAAGGCTTAGGAATGGTATACGCAGTAAAGAAATTCAGACATTATCTTTTAGCAAACAAGTTCAAATTCTTCATAGACCATCAAGCTTTGTTGTACTTAGTCAATAAGCCTTGTAACACGGGAAGGTTGGTACGATGGTTTCTACTACTAATGGAGTTCGATTTTGAAGTAATAGTGAAAAAGGGGAACACACATGTGAGAGCAGACCACCTTTCTAGGCTAACACACGGAGAGCCACCAAGTGGAGTGCCCGACGATCTACCAGATGCTTACTTGTTCAATCTAGAAGTTTGCCCAAAGTGGGCAGAGAAATTGATCCCTATACTCACCCATGGCCCTCAACACTCAATCAATAGGAATAGCAAGAAAGAAATTCTTCAATCGAGGAACTTACACATTGTGTCAGGTAGTGTATACTACAAGGAACCCAATGGAGTGATACTCAGATGTGTTGATGAGGATGAACAAACGCAACTAATTGAGCAAGCACATGTGAACAAATGGAGAACACACCAAGGGACTCATGGAACAATCCGAGAACTGAAAAGATTAGGAGTGTATTGGCCTGACATGCCCAAGAATGTTCACGACCACGTAAGTAATTGTGCAGAATGCCGAGAGACGGTTCCCAAAGATCATATGTCTCTACCGTTTTTGACCATAGCACCCAATTGGAGTACAACATTAGTGAAATTCTTAAAAACTCAAGAACATGAGTTAGGAACTAGTTTAGCAAGAAAGCGATCCTTAGAGGAAATGAGCAAGGACTACATTCTCATGGGCAAACAATTGTTCAAACGAGGGAAAGATAACCAACTCAGATTATGTGTGCATGAAGGAGAATATTTACCCATATTAGAGATGGCACATGCAGGTGCTGCAGGAGGTCATTTTTCGGCTGAAAGAACTGTTAAAATGATTCTCTTTGCGGGCTTGTGGTGGCCAACTCTACACATGGATGCTGAAACATATGTACGAAGTTGTGAGACTTGTCAGAGAACTAAATACCCAATTCGGAGAGATGACATGCCATTAAGACCCATGATATGCGCGAGAGCCTTCACAAAATGGGGTATTGACTTCATAGGACCTATCAATCCACCTGCCAAAGGATCACATGCGGAGTACATCATAGTAGCCACTGACTACTTGACTAAATGGGTAGAAGCAAAAGCCACTAGAAAGAATGATGCTCAAACTACCGCAAAATTTCTCTTTGAGCATATCTTCACCCGCTTTGGCTTGCCCATTGAGATTGTTAGCGATCGGGGAACGCACTTCCTCAATGAGGTAATCGAGTCATTAATGAACGAGTTTTTAGTGATTCATAAAAAATCAGCACCATATCATCCCCAAGCCAATGGACAAGCTGAGAGCTCCAACAAAGTACTATGCACGGTATTGACTAAGCTTGTCAATAATGGAAGGTCTGATTGGGACAAACAATTGCATCATGCAATTTGGGCATTCCGAGTTGCATATAAAACGGCCATTGGAACTACACCTTTCAATTTAGTGTATGGGCAAAATGCAATCTTGCCAATTGACTTCTTAGTGCCAACATTGAAAGTGGCCCAGCAATATGAATGGAACGGTCATGAATTATCCCAACAACTAGATCAAATAGAGAAATTACATGAGACCAGATTGCAAGCAGTAGCAGGCATTTATGCTGCTAAATGGAGACAAAAGGCATATTATGATGCACATATAAAAGACAAGGGACTTAAAGAAGGAGACTTAGTCCTAGTGTACACCTTGAAACAACATGCCAAGAAGTTACAAAAACGCGGATACGGACCTTTGATCATAAATCGAATCTCTACTGGTGGTGCAGTCAATCTCGCCACGCTAGACGGAGACATTCTTCCCAACTACATCAGTGGATGTAGAGTGAGACGATTCATGGAGCCCTTGACTGATCAAATGCTAGCACGATTGGTAGGTGCCCAAAATAGGAAAAAGGAGGAAGAGCGAATTAGAGAGGAAGCTCGACAAGAAGCACTAGAGCGCATTAGGAAACGGAAAGAATGGATGAGGCAAAGAGATGAATGCTATCTCCAAGGAGAAGAGCCTATCCCTATGGCAAATTACCAAGTCGATAATCATGATACAACGGGTATGTGTAAAATGCAACCTTACCTAAACCTAGGGATTGGCAAGACAGAGTACAAATTGATAGATGCATTGATAGACTCAGGAGCAGGACTTAGCTGCATGCGCAAGAGAATAGCAAAAGATCTGCACTTAGATTTGAATCCCACAAAAGCCCGATTAATAGGAATTGGAGGTCACACCCTAGAATGTATTGGAACCACGAATGTATCCCTCCACCTAGGAAATTCCTCCATGGAACAGAGAGTCTTAGTGTGCAACGATGAGGACTTAATAGAAGACTTAGTTCTAGGACAAGACTGGATCATTGAGCATGAAGTGTGTATCCATCTAGCTCAAGGCTATATTTCGGCTAAGATAGGGCATAAGGAGATTTTCAGCTTACTTGAAGAGAAACCTTGTATTCAAACAAACATACAAAGTTCAGAAGAAGTTCAGACAACAATATTAGAAAGTATCAACAAGGCTCACAACTCCGATACCAAACGCATAGAAGCTGAAACTTCAATCCCAACGACGTCAGCAGTAGAGTCGAAGTCATCCAATGCAGTTGAAGGAAAGCCAACCGTTAAGGAGACTTGCTCTCCTACACCTGCTCATAACATCAAAAGATCGCACTATTGCAAACCAACAAGCAGATACTCATATCAAGGCCCACCCAAATATAAGTGGGTACGCAAGGATCAAATGCAGAGTCGAGAAACGTCAGCACCCACTCTTAAGAAGGAAACATGAATCACCAAACCAGCTTCTCAGAAGTACATACCAGAAGAATCAGTGCAAGTATGGATCCTTAAGCCCTTGCTTGAAGCTCAAAGATCGTGACATCAGATATGGATTCCCAAAAAGGTCACGCAAGCAGCTAAACAGGCTTTAAAGACAAAGGAAGAGGTACTACATCAGACAAGGCGAAAAACAACAACACATAAGAGTCATCTGAGAAACTGGAAAAGCAATGCCAATTTCACTCGGACAATGGAGAAAGCAAACAGAACACAAGAAGCTGCAAGGATCAAGGAAACAAAACGACCTCTCTTAGTGTTCACGAAATGGATCTGGAAACCAAAGCAACCACGAGGAGCGGAGGATGGAAGAGAAAAAGCTTCCCATTGCACTCATAAAGTTTTTAATGCACCTCAAGTAAGCATGATAGGGCCACAATACCAGGCCAAGCATTCGGCACAGGATGTACATTATCAAATTAGTGGTGCACATTCTCCAAACAAGAGTAGATCTTAGCTTCATTCTAATAGGAATGGACCTACTATGTATATAAATAAATGCTTCGGCTACATTGACTTTTATTTTCTTTCAGCAACAAAAACCAAATTGAAAAAATGTGTGGTAAGAGATCTCACTCATGGATCAATGGGGAGACGGAGTGACGACGATAATAATCACTACAATGCATTGCATACGGTTATGTGATGCTAATGCACTTTTACTTACAAGTGCAGATGGCTTCTGAAGATTCTAAAGCAACCGTACAAGAAGAAGTAATGGATTTTCCTCCCCAGAGTATCACAAAGGCCAAGGGACACTGGTTCCGTGAAGATCAGCCTGCGGGGGACTACTTGTTCCTTGCAACGATTAAAATCATGGACACAGATCATCAGTTTCCAATAATGTCCCAGGATTTTCGAGTGCAACATACACTCCCTTCGGTTGAAGAAACCATGAAGAAAGCAGGCATACATAAATATTTTGAACTGCCAATCTGTAAGCCTGATTTTGAAAGATGCACTCAAGTCATGAATACACTACAACGAGCACTACATGATCCCTTGGTACCAGAAGCTAGAGTAATGGATAAGACAAGCGAATGGGTGATCATTCAATTCACACATGAGTTAATCAAGGAAGCCTTTGGATGGGAAAAGGATGGGATCACAATAGTGAAAGAAGAAAGTAAAGGTGCAAAGACCAGAACCTTCACCGACATCAACCGAATAGACATAGAAGATGAGGTCAGATTGATCCACCAACACTTCTGTTTCCCGAATATGCACAGATACACGGCTCCACAAAAGATCATTGTGCAATTATTGTCCCATGCCATCAAGCAAATTGGGAATCAAATCAATTTGACTCCATATGTTCAAGAGAGATTGTTCGAGGCCAAGAAGCAATGGAAGAATAAAAAGTTCCTAAATGGCAGTGTGGCACTAACCATCCTGATCTACCACGCCTTAGGAATGAGGGAACATTTACAAGAGATGCCATCATCAACCGTCCTGGCTCAATATGCCAAAGTTGCGACCGTTCCTAAGAAAAAGAAAGGAGCAAATATTGTGCAAGTGGCAGAAACAAGCTCTCAACCTAGAATGAGAGGCACCAAAAGACTCCGAGAAGCCAAGCTACATGAAGAGGACACACCAACTACCAAAAGGATCCATGTACTCCCAAAAACTACTATTGAAGGAAGAAGAGAAATAACGGCAAAAGACTTGACAGATGCTCTGGAAGAGACCCATCGATATACAGAAGGACAAGTCAACTTATCGGTCCAGGGTCATCACTATCAACAGTCACAACAAGCAACAGACCCGAGAAGCAAGCTCACAAAAGTCCACAGATATCGGGAGATCGGCTTGGATAATTCTAGTTCTGTGTCAGAGCAACAAGAAGAACCAGAAAACTCATTACTAAATGTCGATATTCCAAGCGAATCAAAAGATGATGGACAATGGGCAGAACTCAATGATGTGGACTATAATGGAGAGCAAGGGGGCCTCATGACGAAGAACCAAGCCACACATGGGGAACAAAGTATATCAAGCAAGAATGCTGAACAAGAAGGTATGCATTGTATGAAACTTAATGACACCTCCAACATCCAAATCAAGGAGGCCACACCTGTCCGAAAAATACACTTGAAGACACCAAAGAAGGAGTTTTAGGAAGAACAAAAAGAAGACGAACAACCCTTTACTCCAATAAGGGTTGTGGCAGAACCATCCCCCATGGAGGTAACATTTCAGGGAAGTGCCACTAAAACTATTGATGTGGATAAAGATGAAGACGAACCACAAGTACAATTACAGATCCGACAACCACACAATGAAACGATCCACGTCGAAAAGGGAAAAGATGTACAAACCGGAGAAACCCCAAGCATACCAAAGACATGGCTGAATGTGGATATAGCTCAGCTCAAACCTGTAGTGCAAGATATGATTCGAACAGCACTAGACACACAGCAACTTATGGTTGATGCTGATGAAGATTATGACCAAGCCATGCAGGACAAAATCGAACTTCAAAAATGGGGTAAGAATCTCTCTACTGAGTTAGAGACAGTAAAAGAACAGGTAGTAGAAAAAGAAACGGAACTGAAAGAAATCAAAAACAAATACAGCATGCTAGAGACAGAGAATGAGCGATTAAAAGAACAACTCCAAGAGGTCATTAAAAAACTACAAGCAAATGAGGCTGAAAAGGCACGAATGGCATCAAGAAGCAAAATTCTGGAATCTCAGATTAAAGGGTACATGGATGAAGCAGAGGCGTTAAGACAACGGAACAAAGAGCTTATGGCCGCTCTTTTAAGTGATCAGCCAGTCGAAGTGCAAGCCCAACCGGAAAGGGACATCAAGGGATTAGAAGAGAAAGTGATTATGTATGAAGATCAGCTCAAAAAGGAGCAAGACACAATTGCCGAATGGGAAAAAAGATACATGGATGAAACGGCTGCCTTGAGAACCAAATGGAAGAAAGCTGAGAATGACTATCTACGACAATGTAAAGAAGATACCGATCAGATGGACATTGTAGTACAAGAACTTCTCAAACACAAAGATATGATTGCCAAGGCCACTGAAGAACTCAAATAGAAGAATGAATGTATTAAGGAACTTCAGGAACGGCTGGGACAAAAAGGAAAAGAGGGGACACCAGTAGTTCCAACTTCTGCAGAGGCTACTGTGGAGACTGAGGTATGTCCTCTATCTTCCCCCTCATATCATTCACCGGTAAAGGAGGAAAAGGAGGTTCACATTGAACCTAACACTCGGGAAATTGCAGAACTGAGCAGACCAGAAAGGGCACTACTGGTGTCCCAACTTACGGCAGAATTTGAAGATCAGATCATCAGGATCATGAAAGAAGCTCAAATAGAAAATAAACAATTAGAACAAATTTTGAAGCCATTCAATGTACCATATGGATTACTTAAAGAAAATACGCGACATTATATAAAGTCTACGTCAAATAAAGATCCGGACCAAAATCTTAACTTCAGGTACGATACGTTCACATATACTCAGGAAGAGTTTGAGAGAGCAGATCCAATATGGCGAAGAAAGTTTCTAGAAAAGAATCCAACACTAAGGGTACAGTGGGAGGCATCACCTTATGAACTTCAAGTAAATCTTTCGTTTTGCCCACTACCTCGTCGAAGAGCCTGGATGCAATTTTGGGAAGGTCAGCGCCAGGGTAGCATCAATAATCAGTGGCTCAATTACCCCTTATTACCTAGTCCGCCACATAACTACTTACCAACGGAGGAGTACATGATAAAAACAATGGAATTCTAGATTGACCGATACGCTTCAGTTCCGGACTTAGCAGTCAAAATGACTAACAAAATATTCAGCATGCTATTGATAGTAATAAAGGTTTTCCAACATGCCAAATACACATTTTTGAATTTCATTAGCATTACGCAAGGATCTGAGGCTCTTATTTTTGACTTATCGACTATTCCAAGCCGCCTAACACTTATGGCATACTACTCTCGCCTCATGTTTTTGCCATCGACATATATGCAGACTTTTGAAGAAGCATTCTTTATAGGCTTCTTTGAAATTGATTCAGAGATCTTTGTGAAAATGAATTCCAATTTGAATGCAAGACTGGTGGCTTATGAAACAAGCTTCTTTGCGGATCATCAACAAGCACCAGAGGACGGAGTCAAATCACAGCAATGGAAAGAATTCATGCTTTGTCACGCTAATTTGCTAAATCAACGAGAGCGACAAGTCATACAGACATACTCACGTCACCACAAAAAGCCTGTCGGGGACGACAGAGTTCAGGAGGAGGGACGTGTGGAAGGGGAATCAAGCAAAAGAAGAAGAAGAAGAAGATCAAAGTAAAAAACAACTCAATAAAGAATAAAACAATGATATTTGAAGACATATCTCTGCAAGAAGCCCCGCACGGGCGCATTACCCATCTCTGCACAGAGCCCCGCAGGGGCACACACACCAAGGAAAAGCAAACAGGCTCAAAGCAATACAACAGGGTCAGATGTGTGCAACCAGGACAAATCAGAGGACCAAAAGTTAGAAAGGGGTAGAGGCTGAAAAGTTGAAGATGGTGACTAAGAACAGCACATTCCTAGTCACTGGTGGCGTGCGTGGCAACCCAAATCAACAGGCAAGACAAATGCAGCAGGCTCTAGTGTAGTAGAGCTTGAATCAAGAACAGGCCATCAAAGCTGCATGTCTGTTTAACTACAGACAAAACTGACCAAGAGATGCGTGCGGAGAAACGAAGCAAACAGCCGACGAAAAGCTAAAGCCTGTCAAGGGATGATAGAGACAAAGAGGGGGAGAGTGTTGCAGAGCACAGAAGAGCACTAGGCAGAGAAAATGAAGGACCCCAAAATTTTTTCCAATTTGGACACATAACTTTTGTATTATAACCACTCTTGTATATATTTTCCGTTGTAAATGCACTAGAGGAGTCCTCTAAATGCATCCCCGCAGAAGATTAGAAGCTTACCCATGTAAATTAGTAGAGAAATTAGTCTTTTAGTGAATAAAGTGCCGGTCTCTTGTGTGAAAGGACCAAACTTAGGGCACTAGTATATAAGTCACTTTGTGACTCTTTGTAAGAATTTTTTGCCATTGTGAAGAAGGAGCTCTACAGATTTTCGAGTTTGCCTCTTTCATGCTGATTTTGATCTTCATTTCGCTCTTGTATGTGTGTGTTATGCTTGAAATGCATGTCTAGGACTGTTGTCTACCCCTTCCCCTTGGTTTTGAGCTGTTGTAGTGCGTGTGTGAGCTAGGAGGAGTTGTGGCGCGGGTGTTGGTGTCTCCCATTATTCACTATTTTTGCCATAACTTGAAGCAGAGTGGTCAGAATCGAGTGAAACCACTTCCAGTAGATGCGTCTCGGCGAGAGCTTCGAAATGAGTACCTTATTGCCTATATTCGGAGTTCGGAGCTGGGAGAAATCCTTGAATTTCTGAAAACTGTTGTAAGAGGCTTGCGGCAAACACTTTCAATATTTCAGTGAGTGTGAGAGGTAGTAGTCTTTTCTCATGAATGCTAGCTAGACCACTTCATTTTCCATCACGTGTGCACACGTCTTCATACACTTGGTACGTCGTTCCATCGGATTGACAATTAAATGTGTGTTAAGTACCCACTATACGCACTTGTGTGGCAATTGAGGTACAGTCTCATTGGCACAAGTCCTTGAGTCTTCTCGGCTCAGGTACACACATACATTTATGATGGGTATGCTCTTCTCAAAATCTGATACCAATGATGATAAATGGAAAGTATGCCATAAAGTTGCAAAAAAACGAAGATATATATTCATTTCAATGGCATTATAGTGTGCTATTTTTATGTGTTTCTTTGAGGAGAGAGAATGAGATTTGCACATAAGATTCCCTCTCACATGGGTTATGTCTATGGGATACCTTTGCCTAATCCCAATAGCTCTAGTAAGCATATATGTACCAATTGCAATTGAAAATAGTGCTCACCAAGCAATGCATAGCATCTATTATGATTGAAATCAAGTTCATAGGGAATGAAAGCATATAATTTATATGTTTGAGCATATATGATTCCCCACTAGGTAGTGAAAGGCATATATTTCTTACATCCTCAATGTCAAATGTCATACCATCAAGCATGTGCACACATCCATGACTCTCACTTGATAATCATCAAAACCATATGCTAATTAGAGTAAACTGAAAAGTGGCTAATCATCAAGAAACCAATCCATATATGTGCACTTTCATTAGCATAATTGACCACCAAAGCCTCTCTTGAAACCACTATCTGACCTACATCACGTGCATGTCATTGATGCCATTTTTGCATCCACATGAATCCACATCATTGGGTACAGACTACATGGACATTGTGCCAACATTGAATCCCTCTACATGTTCTACATCTCACATGAGTCAATCAATGCTTGAACATGTCATACAATCTTTGTTGTAATGCACTACTTGTCTCCTTCTACATCATAGACTTGTATATAAAATCCACAAGGTGCAACTAGATAATGAACTTGCCCAAATCATCCATATCTATCCATACATGTTCGAGGATGCCATAATGTTGTCATGCATCTCTATGCATTTACATTTGCAACCTTGAATCAATCAATTTATCCCACATATGAGTTCTCCATCTCATAAAGTCAATGCTTTCAAATTGCAAAGACGTCACATTTGCAGTCCAAGGGACAAGAAATTTAAGAAGAGACTAGAAATTGATCACAAATCAATAATCTGTCACCAATAGGACCACATCTCCACATCCTAATGCATGTCTCACATCACAAATATCTCGCTAGAGAAGCAACCATGTGAACAAGCTATCAAAAAACCATGCATCCAGTATGCACATGAAATCATGACTCTCGTAAAAAATCTAAGATAATCTCCAAAATGATCATAAGAAGATGTGAAGAATACTATAAAAATATGTTAGAGTATCCCCTATAAATTGAGAGATTGAAGCAAGATAACAAGTAGCAAAAACAATGAATAACATGTCAACAAATCACATTAATCTAAGCATAGACAATGGCAAATACACATGCCAAGAGATACATGGCAATACATTCCAATATAATGGGGATACACTCCCACTAAAGAATGAATCTCCTAAATCCGATCGAATGTATCAAAAATCACCTGTGACCAATTCCAAATAGGGAGATTATAAACCATATCCATAGCTATCACACAAGCATCATTGATCTAGTTGACTACCTATCTAGCATAAAGGCTGACAAAATCTTGATAGTATCTCCCATGTAAAATGGACCAAATAAACATATGTAGAAATCATCATCGAGAATTGCCAAGAATCACACTAGCAAGTAAACAATTCAATAAATGACCATAGGCAAGCAAACAATTCAATAAGAGACTATAGGCTAACACAATCACCAATTCAAATGTCATGCAAATTCAAGCCACAAACACTTCCTAAGTGCTCACAAAATTTCTTCTTACAATTTTCTCTTTCAGTTAAAGGTGAACAACATTACAGCCACTTTTTGCCTCGCCATGTGTGCATTATGATGAACCTCACACATTCTTGGGATAAGGGAGATCATAAGAATAATATACCATCGTTAATGGAAGTAGATGCCTATTAACAGAAATGCTTTCAAGTAACCTTCTAAATATCAGTGGAAAGCAGAAAATGGCAACTATTATAAGCACATATGTGAACACACGAATCCTATCGTGTAGTCCAATTGCAGAAGATGTTGTCTCAAGCACATTTCACATTATCTAAAGCACATTTTGGATGTCCAATAGAAGCCACCATTTGTGATGTGCAAGAAGCATGTGTTTACGATGGAGATGCTCTCCCCACATCATATTTGCAATAAAAAATTTAGAAATTGATCACAAATCAATAATCTATCACCAATAGGACTACATCTGCACATCCTAATGCATGACTCACATCACAAATATTTCATTGGAGAAGCAACCATGTGAACAACCTATCACAAAACCATGCATCTAGTATACACATAAAAGCATGAATCGTATAAACATTCTTAGATGATCTCCAAAACAATCATAAGAAGATGTAAAGAGTCCTAGAAAAAAATGGTTAGACTATCCCCTATAAATTGAGAGATTGAATCAAGATAAAAAGTAGCAAAAACAACGAATAACATATCAGCAAATCACACTAGTCTAAGCATAGACAACGGCAAATACACATGCCAAGAAATCCATGGCAATACATTCCAATATAATGAGGATACACCACCCACTGAAGAATGAATCTCGTAAATCCGATCGACTGTATCATAAATCACCTACAATCAATTCCAAATATGGGCATTATAAACCATATCCATAGCTACCACACAAGCATCAATGATCTAGTCGACTACCTATCTAGCATAAAGGATGAAAAAATATTGATAGCATCTCCCATGTAAAATGGACCGAATAAATATATGTAGAAATCATCATCCACAATTGCTAAGAATCACAGTAGCAAGTAAACAATTCAATAAATGACTATAGGCAAGTAAACAATTCAATAAGTGACTATAGGCTAACACAATCACCGATTCAAATGGCATGCAAATGCAAGCCACAAGCACTTCCTAAGTGCTCGCAAAATTTCTTCTTACAATTTTCCCTTTCCGCTAAAGATGAACAACATTATAGCTGCTTTTGTCTCACCATGTGTGGATTATGCAGAACCTCACACATTCTTAGGATAAGACATATCATAAGCATAATCTACCATTGTTAATGGAAATATATGCCTATTAACTGTTGGAAATGAGGTAGGCCCTTAGCTCATATCATAGATCCATGGTTCCATAGGTCCAGCATCTACAACATAGAATCTAGCAATCTTCAAATATTGAAAAACATGAACATACCACATTTAATCATACAAATGATGAGACAAAGATAGAGAAAGAATAGACGACATGTGTAAGGTGTTATGTAAGCCACCGCTTACTCATAGTATCATATATACCAATGTTCAATGTACAACGTGGGAGCAAAACTCTCTACCACTCTATGTGATGAGAAATAGATGGATGAATGAATGTACAAATGTAACAAACATATTCAGATGTATGGGCAGAAATCTGAATATACATGAGATGTGTGACCTTATAGGTTATAGAAGAGTGAATATGAGTGACTGAAAGAGGAAGGATCAGTGTGAAACTGATAATCAACAAACCCTCATCTAACCTTAGGCTATGGAAGACCCTAAGTCAGATACGTGTGTGAAAAGATCACATACTTAAAAAGTAGCAAGGAATGCTAACAAGTTTCCTACCGGAAATCCTCAAACTCATGTGAACACACCTTCTCAAACACCTCATCAAAATATGCATAAAGCATATATGTATTGATTCTCTTGTATCTATGCCGAATAGAACTCCTCCTGATATGGATGCTACTGCCTCCATAAAATTCAAGTAGTACCTATGTGCATAAAGAGAATATGTACCTAAATACTTAACATAAGATGTAAATCTTATGTTAAACACCATCCAATGTTTTTTAAGTAGCCCGAAATCTTCATGTAGAAGACAATCTTCAACTACAACATGTAGATGGCCGATCCTAACCATCAAGCTGCTAATGACCAAGTCCTCTTTCCATGAACAATAGATAACCTCCTCTCCATGAGCTAGAGTGTGAGCACACCCTTCATCTTCTCCAAGAAGAATCTTTAAGAAGAACTCCATAGCTGCTCCTCAACATGCTTCAAGTTAGCACCATGGCTTCCCCATGTGCTAGAAGAAACACCACCTCTATTGAGGTCCAAGCTCAAGGCTTGTGTTGAAAACTAGGTGAAGGATGATTCAAGTGATCCCAAATAGTCTCTTATAGAGCTTCTACCTTGAAAATCTCCATAAAAAGCACTTAAAACAGCGATCGTCACTTCCATAAAGCAAGCTCCGCGTTGTCCATTTGCTAAGTTAAAAGCAAAAGCTGTGCAAAAGATTTTCTTCGCATGCGCCTTCTGTGGGAATCAAACTCAGACGGATTCTTTGAGGACGACGTCCATGTAGCCACGCTGCCCCACGCTTTTAGATGTAGAGACTATTACAAATAGTCTATAATTTTTGTGAGCACTCGTAGATTTTGAAGAGCAACATGTATAATGTGTACAAGGAGTTGCATGCTAGACCATTTTGTCATTGGGACATTGTTTTCCAACAATCCCCCCTGCAATGTCACAATGGTATAAACTATCACAAGCTTCAAGCTTGTACTCCCGTACTTCAAAACTGACCTTCAAACTTTTTCTTAAAAAGTCTTCTTCAAAACTAAATTTGACTTTCCGTCAAAAATCCTGAACTTGCTGAATATGAACCATAATACTTGAGAAAATATGCAAACTAGATATCCAATAGTGTACTCATCAAGCAATCACTGCTTGATAACAAATATAGCATGAACTGTCTTCAAACTTGCTATCTCCTGTTTTCAAAAACTTGAAAACATACACTAGGATCCACATATTTGCATTTACCTTCCAAAAAGGTTTCTCAACGTACTTCTGCTACGTCATGTAGATACACTAAACAAAATTAGGAACTGAATCCTGGAACCTGTGACTGTCAACTCACAACTTAGTGTATTATGAACATTGCTGGTTCATCTCTGACTGTACTCAAGTCAAATCAACTTAACCTAGCTGAAATCAACTGAAATCAATTGAAATACGAGTCTCATCAAAAAATCTATGATGTCATCATGTCTTCATCCTTGTTCAAACTGTAAGTCTTTCATACTTCTTTCCTTCAGAACTTGGTATAAACATATATGTGCGCACTTCTAAAACATACCTCTCTGAAATATCAAGTTTCTCTTCAATAGAACTCTGGAACCTTCTCCTGAACAGGAACATCCTAACAGGAACTTTCTCCAAATATTCTTCTTCTTCCTTCTTCTTTCAAAGCTAGAACATAAAGAGAACTTGACAAAGGAAATATATGTTACCGTTAGTGTCCATGTGAAAGGCCAAATGGCCACCGGACACTTCTTTGTATATGTTCTTTAATGAAACATATAGTGGCCTGGTCAGTCACGGACTGTAAGTTCGACCGCATTTGTAAGACTTAAGAAGTCTGTCTTCGTGCTTCCTATGTACTGGGTTTTCTGTGTATTCTACAGCCTCTGTGCGGAGTACTGTGTGCGGCCTCAGGAGCTCGGCTTTCTACTCCAAGCATATCGTCGTGGAGCTATCGAGAAGGAGAGCGCACTGTGGTGCATCGCCATTGAAACACTTCACTCGTATCAGAGCAGTTCGAGGCAAAAGCTTTGTCCCGGGAGGTCACCCATCCCAGTACTGTTCCCCCCAGAGCTCGCTTAACCATGGCAATCTCTTGCCACTAAGCTACACTCTTTTGGTGTTTGAAGAAGGGGAGAGACTAAGGTTGACATTACCTTGAACAAGTTTTGGTCCCTCAAAGCTTCATTTTTTGCTTTCAAAGCCTATTTCTGAAGCAATTTTGGGGTGTTTTTTGGAGCCATTTCGGAGTACTTTTGCACATAGTTCTCTTCCCACAGGTCCAAGAACATCAAGAAGAGTGCTCCTTGTACTTCTGAGACAATAAAATCAACTATTGGGGCTGTAGTTTCAGCCACACTCGTAAAACTACAAGTTTCTCGAGGGGTTTTCAGTTTTGGTGGGAGTAGTCGCTACAAATTTATGTAGGTTTTTTAAAGCCTAAAACATTAGAGTTGACAGACACTTGCAGGTGTTATTGGCTAGTTTTTGGGCTGTGTACTCAGCCTTTTAGTGTCATTTTACTGCATATATTGAGCACATACACACCATGTACGCTTCTATGGATACCGCTTATGTACGTCCATGTGGTCATTGATATAGCGGTTACGTTCTTTGCATAAAGCCTTTTTACGTTTGATAAAGAGGGTCGTGGTGAGGTTTTCTTAACTGGAAGACACCCAGATGTCGGGGTCTCCGGTGATGAAGGTGAAAGACTTACCCAGCCTCGCCATAGGAGATGTATGATAGTTGTTCATAGGTGCTCGATAAGCCTAGTTGGCTTCTATTGGTAACTGATTATATGCAGTGGAGTCAGTGATTCACTATGCAGGTAGACATGTCAGTACTTGTAGTTTTATGATACTTTGACACTGGTCATATGCTAATTTTGCAGAGGACACTCTGGCAAAATTTCTCCAGATTTCTGGTTTAGTCAACTATACAGTGGTCGATTTACTCCTTGATACACTTATTTGTTGGTGTTTGGACTCTTCTAGCTCCATTATCATTCTATTCAGTTCTGTACAATCATGGCATTAGAGGTCTCAGGCACATCCGGTGGATCAGGGTCTAGTGCTAGTGTTCCGAGGAGGAGCTATAACTTGCAAGGCAAAGACCATTTTTAGATCCGAAAATTTGATGGCACAAACTTTGCTCTATGGAAGAATCAGATTAAGGATGTGCTGATTCAAAGGAGGCAATGGAAGCCAGTAAATGGGATTTCAAAGAAGCCTTCTGACATGGATGAAGATGATTGGGATGAGTTAGATGAAATGGCCAGCTCTACCATTCGCTTGCACTTGGAAGATAATGTTTACTTAGTATTAGACTGTGAAAGTGCAGAGGAGCTTTGGAAGAAGTTATGCAATACATATGAAAAAGAGACGGCATCAAATAAAGTGTATGTGATGAGAAAATTATATGACCTTCGTATGAAGGACACAGATAGTGTTGTTGCTCATCTAAATGAGTTTGATGCTATATTCTCCCAGTTACAGGCTCAGAAAATGGATATGGATAATGAAATGAAAGCAGTATTGTTGTTATGCACCCTGCCATCATCATGGGATACGTTTTGCACAGCTATTAGCAATAGTGCACCTGGCGGTAAACTTGTCTATGATGACATATGTGGAGCACTCTTGAGTGAGGAGATTCGTAGAAAATCTATGGTTGGCACTCAGAGTGGAGATGCATATAATGTTCGTGATTCTTACCAAGGAAAGAATCAACAACGTGGCAGGAGCAAGAACGAGGAAAAGAATGGTCAACGGAATAAGAGTAGAAGTAAATCAAGGAAGAGGGATATCGAATGCCATTTTTGTCATAAGAAAGGACACATGAAGAAAGACTGTTATGCATTAAAGAATGCTAAAGGTAAAGGACAGAATGTTGATGGGCATGTTAAACAGTTACCTGCACCATCTACTTCGACTGTGAATATTGAAGAAATTAATGCTATTTCTGATGATGCTGATGTGTTGATACTTGATAGTACTGTGCCATCTGAGGCACTTATGGCTGATTCTCTTTCCCACACCTAACTGCTAGATTCTGGTGCTTCTTTCCATGTGACACCACATAGAGAATGGTTCTCTAATTATGAAGCAAAGTCTCTTGGTACCGTGAGACTTGGTGAATCTTACCAGTGTGATGTTGTGGGGATTGGAGATGTGGTTGTGCAGTTCATTGATGGTTCAAAATTTACTATGCATAATGTACGCCATGTACCTCAGTTATCACGCAGTTTGATGTTAGTTGGTCAACTTGATGACCTTGGTTACAAGGTGGTCTTCTATGCTCAGTCCTTTCGTATATCAAAGGGCAATATGGTTATTGCAAAAGGAAACAAAGTTGGCTCACTTTATCCTTTATTTGTATCACAGAAAGAACACTTGTTAGCTGTTACTGAACAGCCTATGGCTTGTATTTGGCATGGTCGTTTGGGCCATATATCTCATAGTGGAATGGAAAATCTTTCTCGTTCTGGCTACTTACCTGTGTTATCTTTCTCTGATTTTTCATTTTGTGAGCATTGCCAATATGGAAAGCAAACCAGAAATGTGCATAGAATGCACATTGACTCTTCAATTCAGCCTTTAGATCTCGTTCATACAGATGTGTGTGGTCCTATGCCCACTAGTTCCTTAGGTGGTTCTCTTTACTTTGTCACTTTCATAGATGATGCTACTAGAAAAGTCTGGGTATATCCTATCAAATCAAAGGATGATGTATTCCCTACTTTCAGAAAATAGCTTGCTTCAGTTGAGACTGAAAAAGGAACTAAGCTTAAGGCTTTACGTTCAGATAATGGGGGTGAGTATACCTCACGTGAATTCAGCCTCTTCTGTCAGTCTAGAGGGATTCGTAGAGAGTTTACAGCTCCTTATACCCCAGTACAGAATGGTGTAGCTGAGAGGATGAATAGAACTATTCAAGATAGAGTAGTCTCTCTATGTTGCATCATGCAAACCTCTCACAAGGTTTTTGGGCAGAAGCAGTATTGACTGCAGTTCATGTGATTAACCTTTCACCTAGTACTGCCAAAGGTCTGAAAGTGGCACAAGAGTTATGGACAGGGAAACCACCATATTATGATCATCTTCGAGTTTTTGGGTGTGAAGCATATGTTCATATACCCAAGAATCTTAGACAAAAGTTGGAGCATAAGTCAAAGAAATGCATTCTTCTTGGATATGGTCGAGAAGGACAATTTGGATATCGCTTATGGGATCCTGAAACACGGTCAGTGATCAGAAGTAGTGATGTCATTTTTAATGAGTCGAAGATGCATAAACAACCCATTAAGGAGGTTGAAGTGAGAAGAGTCGTGTTTGAGGATAGTAGTCCTCCGATTAGCATGCATAAAAATGCTACACATAGGGATGCTCAAGAGAATGTCCATTCAAATCAGTCTACACATGTTCCTGTTCAGCAACCATTGAGACATTCTGCATGTGTCTCATATACACCTGATAGATATGTTCCAGGTTTAGATTTTGTTATGCTAAAAGATGCCGGTGAGCCTTCTTGCTACAAAGAGGCTATGCAGACAAAGGATCATGTCAAGTGGGAGCATGCCATGAAGAGTGAGTTGGATTCTATTCACAAGAATGGTACTTGGGACTTAGTACCTTTGCCAAAGGGTAGAAAAGCTTTACCATGTAAATGGGTATATAAGCTGAAATTCACATCAGATAGTGCTTCTCCAAAATATAAAGCACGACTTGTTGCAAAGGGTTTTAAGCAACAACATGGTGTTGATTTTGAGGAAATCTTCTCTCCAGTGGTCAAGATGACTACTTTGCGCATGTTGCTTGGATTCATTGCAATGGAGGACTTAGAGCTAGTCCAAATGGATGTGAAAACAGCTTTCTTGCATGGAGATCTTATAGATGAGATCTATATGGAACAACCAGAGGGTTATGTAGTTCCTGCAAGGAAAGTCTAGTTTGTAAGCTCAAGAAGAGCTTGTATGGACTTAAACAGTCTCCTAGACAATGGTACCAAAAGTTTGATGCTTTTATGAAGTCCCAAGGCTATTCTCGGAGCAATGAGGATCATTGTCTCTACACAAAGAGATGTTTTGATGGCAGCTTGATATGCTTGATACTTTACGTTGATGATATGTTGATTGCTGGGAAGTCCTCTTATGATTTGTCACTTCTCAAAAAGAAGTTGAGTCAGACATTTGATATGAAGGATTTGGGGGATGCCAAACATATTCTTGGCATGCGCATTACTCGTGATAGGAGTAAAAGATGCATATACTTGTCTCAAAGTGAGTATATATCCAAAGTACTTCACCGATTCAATATGCAGGGTGGAAAGGCATTGAGTACACCTTTACCCACATATGTGAAATTGAGAAAGGATGACTACCCCAAATCAGATGAGGAAAAGGAATTCATGACCAAAATTCCCTATCAGTCTGCTGTTGGTAGTCTCATGTATGCTATGGTAGCTACGAGACCAGACATTGCATTTGCAGTGGGAGTTGTGAGCAGATATATGTCTAATCCTGGCAAGAAACATTGGGAAGCGATCAAAATGATTTTGAGATATCTGAGTGGCACTAAGGACAAGTGTCTATGCTTAGGTAGAGGGAAAGCATCCATTATTGGTTACACAGATTCTGACTATGCTGGTTGTGTAGACAATCGTAAGTCTACATCAGGGTATATTTTTCATTTTGCTGGAGGTGCTATCTCTTGGAGATCTCGTCTTCAAGAATGTACAGCTGTTTCCACCACAGAAGCAGAGTATGTTGCAACAAGTGAGGCATGTAAGGAAGCATTGTGGCTTTCTCGTCTTTCTTGTGATATGGGTTTACCTCAACATTTACCTCACTTGCTCAATGATAGTCAGAGTGCCATTGCTTTGGCTAAGAATCCGGTCTATCATGCAAAGACCAAGCACATTGAGGTGAGGTATCACTTCATTAGAGATTGCTTAGCCACTGAGAGCATTATTCTTGAGAAGGTTCACACTCGAGATAATGCTGCAGATGCTTTGACTAAAGCTCTACCACAGGATAGCTTTGGACACTGTTGTCACTTGATGGGGGTTACTTGATTCTTGATCTTACGCAGGCACTTGTATACTGTGTAACATGCCCATCAGGTGGGAGGTATAGTTTGTATACTTACACTCAGGTATTCTTTATCATTCATTAATTTTTCTCCCATAGTTACTCTGGCCATATTGGCCTTTAGTGGGAGATTGTTACCGTTAGTGTCCATGTGAAAGGCCAAATGGCCACCGGACACTTCTTTGTATATGTTCTTTAATAAAACATATAGTGGCTTGGTCAGTCACAGACTGTAAGTTCGACCGCATTTGTAAGACTTAAGAAGTTTGTCTTCGTGCTTCCTATGTAGTGTGTTTTCTGCGTATTCTACAGCCTCTGTGCGGAGTACTGTGTGCGGCCTCAGGAGCTCGGCTTTCTACTCCGAGCATATCGTCGTGGAGCTCTCGAGAAGGAGATCGCACTGTGGTGCATCGCCATTGAAACACTTCAATATAGGAATACCTGAAATAGGAATACATGTAGGTATGACTCTGCATTCTTTTACATATGGTTGTAAATAATTCTCCATGTTTCATCACCCCCTGGATGACTTAACACTGGTATCCAAAATTCTTCAAATTATATCAGACTTTATGAAATCGGGAACGTCTTCCTTCTTTCAATAAATCTTATATCTCTCTGCAACACAAATCTTATAGAATCTGAATCTTTAACTTACTTCTTCCAATGCTAAGAACCTTACACAAACAAAGGTTAGACAACTGACTCATAAATACTCAAGATCATACAAGATCAATGATCTCTCCTGTGTAGAATCTGCTCTCATATTCAAACCTTCATTAGTAAATGTTTGATTTATTTACCTGAATGTCTCCAAGTGTCCATGCTTCTCAAAAAGTTGTAAAACATTTCTTCAAACAAATCCTTCCCAAGAATTTGCAACTCCTACTTGAAACATAAGTGGAAAAATTTCTCACCTTGAGAACTCCAAAAAGCTGCAAGTTGGTACTTCATATCTTTCATATTTTACCCGGGTGAAATGTGATAGTACCTGCTTGATTTTCTTTTGGTTAACTCCACTTCTTAATCAAGTGATAGGATCTAATGGAACACCTTTTTGAATACAAGCATGTACCCAAAAAATCTAGACAATCATAAAAAGTAGATTCTTCAACTGACTCGTACATCAACAAGACTAAATTTTTTGAAGTTTTTTGAAAATACTGAATATGAGGTAACCTTTTCCAAACATAAAACCTCAACCTAATTCTTCAACATCTGCTACAAAAAACTCTTTTATCTCAAGAGTTAGATAAAGAAGAAATATACTTCTCTGCAACTTGGCATATACCAAGTAGCTCTGTATTGACACTCCGAGAATTCTTTGAGGGAACATATAAGTTGCCTGCTCAAAATCTTCAACTTATATATAACTCATACATATGAGTTAAAACATACAAGTTGTCTTCAAAATCTGCTTCTTTTCTTTCTCTCAATGCAATTCTTTGTCAAATCTACTAAATCATGACCAAGTGTAATGCAAAACAAGAAACTGCTTCTTCTTTAAACAAGATGTTCTCGTAGACTTGTCTTTGGATGTAGAGGATAAAATAGGAAAAGTATATGGGTAGTATATGAGAAAAGGAAGCCTTACTTTTCTTTTGGAAATGATGGACTTTCTTTTTCTGCATCTTTCTTCCACTTAATGATGATGTCAACATCTTCAAACTTCTCTTACATACCTTTTGTTCTCTTCATCTTGAAGTAGCAAACACTCTTGACTTCTTCAAATGAACTCTTTCTCTTCCTCTAGTGCTAAGAGTAAGAGACAAAACAAACATGGTATACAAGTGGAAGTGAATATAGAAACATGTTTTATCATCTCCTCATATCTCTGAATCAAAATTTTGCTTCAAATGTATGAAACAACTAAATTCACCAACCTTTTGTATGAATGATGAATTACCCTTCTAGAGTTACCTTCTTTAGATACCATTTGTACCTTGATATCCAACCAATTTACAATAGAAAATTTGGTTGAACACAAAAAACTCATCCCATCTCCAAATTTTTCTTCTTAGATAAGCTTTTCTTGTCATAAAAGAGATCTCTCAAAACTCTCTAGAAAAACCTCTAGATACATGTTTTGATGTAGCCTTTAACTTTCAAATAATGAAAGTGTACAAAAGCATTCCTTGAATTTCTTCAAATCTCTTCATAACTGCTCTTCTAAGACATGACCTGCAAATGATAATCTGATAGTAAAAACTGATACCTATGATTTGATGTCGATATGATTCCTTCATCTTCTCTAAACCATTGTTCTTCCTTGAATTTGAAGTATTCTTCTCTTCATCAAGTCTTGGTCTTCAAATAATACTTTTGTAAAGTATCTGCATATTCTTCAAAAAATATTAGGCTGCTAACAGGTCATCAACTTCATACTCCACACTGATGAATACACATGTGACTGAATTGTCTAATTCTCAAATCTCTACTCATCTAGATTAAGTGTGTATGTCAAATGTCAAATGTTAGAAGATGCCCTTAAATTCTATGTTGAGGACATCCATGTAGCCATGCTGCCCCACGCTTTTAGATGTAGAGACTATTACAAAATATCTATAATTTCTGTGAGCGCCCGTAGATTTTGAAGAGCAACCTGTATAATGTGTACAAGGAGTTGGATGCTAGACCATTTTGTCATTGGGACATTGTTTTCCAACATTAACATAAATGCTTTTAAGTAACCTTCTATGTATCACAGGCAAGGCGAAAATGGCAATTGTTATAAGCACACGTAGTCCAATTGCAGCAGATGTTGTCTCAAGCACATTTCAGATTATCTAAAGCACAGTTTGGATGTCCAATAGAAGCCACCATTTGTGATGTGCAAGAAGCATGCGTTTACGATGGGTATGCTCTCCCCACGCTCTGATACCTGTGATGAGAAACGATGAGCTTATTGTATCACACAGATGGAGACGATGGAGAGATATAACTTGCATTTCAGTGGTGTCATAGTGTGCTGTGCTGATGTCTTTCAATGAATGAGAGAGAATGAGAGTTTCGTAGGTACCCAAATAAGTCAGAGAGAGAGAGAGTACAAGATGTGATGGGGAAGCCTCGATCCCCATAGAATAATCAGCCAATTATAAATCTTGGTGTGTATGTGATAAGAAACAAAGACAGATAAGGGAGGGTCACATGACCCATACAAGAGTCTCCCATTTAAAGATCAGTATGACCATAAGTGGCAAACAATAAAAGAATGGTGAAGGATTATGCAAAAAAATGTGTAGGTAGAGCTCTGGATCTTAACCTATACAGATCATTTACAATAACTGCTTGAAACAAGATATGTTCATGCATCTTCCAGGCTCTGATACCAGTGATGGTAAACGACGATCCTGCTGTATCATAGAGATGGAGAAAAAGGGAGAGATGTAAGCATTTCAGTTAATGGCGTCACAGTGTGCTATACTGATGTGTTTTAGTAAGGAGAGAAAACACGAATTGCGCAGGTACACAGATAAGTCGAACGGAGAGAGAGCACCGTCCATAATCATGTTTGTATGTATGAGAGAGAGAGAGAGAGAGAGAGAGAGAGAGAGAGAGAGAGAGCACCGTCCATAATCATGTTTGTATGTATGCAAGAGGTCATGTGCGGAGAGTATGAGGTTGCTTGAGAGAAGGATACATCGCCATAGCATGGCTAAGAAGAGAAACCGGGTTCATCTATGTACGTGTCGATGTTGGTGAAGCTCACAGGTATGACATTAAAGCTATTTCTCAACGACACTCTTATGCGAGAGCTCAAGGCGGCAGCCACACCGTGTTGGTGTGCTGCTCAAGTTCCCTGGATTAAGAGTGGATTTTGGTGATTCGTAGTTGGGGATCCACAGGTTTACAAAGCGTGACTTCAAAGAGTAGAAGAAGTTGACCACTCTTTACAGAGTAGATGAAGTTGGAATTTCTGTGATGAGTCTTGGCTGTGGCGTGTGCCCTCAATCAGCTTGCGTGATTTCCCTTTGGCTTGACGAAACAGGGCTGTATTCGCCCATACTCGGAGACGTTCATATGCTCATAGGTCATCTCGGTCACAAAAAGCAGAGATGCCAACTCACGTGCGATCGCGCAGTCCAGTGCTGCATGTATCCGAATGCCTGCTGCACAATGAGTCGTTCTCTGAATTGCTGTTTCCTGCTTCTTTTTCTGGCAGCTGCTGCCTCTATCGCTTTTGTTCACCGCCTTGGCGCAGATAACATGCGACTGATTGTCGACGTTGGCGTCCGATGTAAAACTCTATGGCACCTTGCCGTATTATGGCCATGGAAAGACCGATCCCAATCCCATGCACAGCATCCACCTAGTCCCCTAGATACCGTTCCAGAAGAGGATGGAGATATGGTGCACCTGCAGAACCTGACAAGCGTAAGCTGCAACGAGAGTAACGCTGTTGTATATGTTGTGGATTCTTCGGGACTTATGGGAAACTTCACTACAGTCCAAGCTGCGGTTGATGCTGTCCCTAACCGAAACATGGACCGGATCATATTATATATCTTTGCTGGCTTCTACATGTAAGCAGCTTTACAGTTTTTCTTTCTGTAAACATCGCATTGTCCCTGGAGTATACTGTGTCCCTGAATAGAAATGGCTTTATCCTAGCTGCCTTGTATACTGGATCGTCCCTCTTCGTCTGTGTATCTGTGTATGCATCAGAGGTCATGTTCCCATTTGAGTACAATAGAAATTTAGAGTCTAGTCTTGCTTCAGGCATGATTTTCGTATGGTCTAATGTGATAACCCTATGAAGTTCTGGGATGGAAGCTGTTCTTTCAATTGAGGTGCATTTAAATAGTGAGACTGTTGGTCAGAGGCAGGAAAGCAGCGGTTTCCTTCCCGTCGGGCCTCAAACGATCTCGCTGGTCATGGTCTGTAACTTCTGCAGTTGCAGAGTTACGGCCTTGGCTGACTAGGCATGCCGTGCTTCAGATTAGGGAGGGAAAATTATTGCTGAAGGTGATGTTAAATCTATGTCTGGTAAAATGCGTAAAGTCTTTCTTCAAAACACTCTCTGGCCAGAGCACGTGTGCATCAATCATAATGTTTTTAGTATATTGCTTGCATCCCTGCTCTATATGTAGCACTGATGACCTTGAAGTTGCGTTCGGTTTTTGTTGTTGCACATGGACAGAGAGAAGGTCAGAATTCCTATCACAAAGACCTGCATCACTATGCAAGGTGAAGGGTCTGACAGGACAAGCATAGGATGGAATGACACAGCAAGCTCTGCTCATGGCACTCGTGCTAGTGCATCTGTGGCCATTGAAGCATCGAATTTCATAGCTCAGAACATAAGCTTTGTGGTAAGTCTCAACTCTTCAATCAATTTATTACGGGCCTTTAAGCTCTGTATGGTTACTTTCCAGCTTTCTTTGCTATGCAAAAAAGTAGCGGCCAATTCACAATAGGGCTAGACAGTTAAGTATAAAAATGTTTTTCATTCGAACACCACATCGTGTCAAATGATAAATGAATACATTCATTAGGCACCATGTCTACTAAGGTTCTTGATTTACCTCAACGACTGAGTTCAGTCAATATTTAAACATGTATCTGGATATATAAAAAAAAAATTGTGCTTTTGTTTACATTATCCTGAACTCTAGCTTGCCAATCTGCAAGCCATATGCTGATTTTATGTATGTTAATGTTCTGTTCAACCATTTTGCTCTTGTTTCTACTGATCATAAAAAAAAGCTACTATATGTTGTGCAGAACTATGCCCCTCCTCCAAATCCTGGTGCAGTTGGAGCTCAAGCAGTTGCACTGCGTGTGTCTGCTGATGTTGCTGCATTCTATGGATGTGGAATGTTTGGTGCTCAAGACACGTTGTATGATGATGCAGGCAGACATTATTTTAAAGAGTGCTACATAGAAGGTTCAATTGACTTCATCTTTGGTCATGGTCGTTCTCTTTATCAGGTCTACATTTCCAATTTCTGAACTCTGATCTATCTGTGTCATTTCAAACACTAGTAACATTGACTAAAGGAGAAAATGTCTTTCCCATCAGCCAAAATCTTATCTGCTTGTTCGAAGATAACATTTGATTAATTGAGTTCTTAGTTTGTGTTACAAGGTGAGTGGTTAGTAAATTAGTGCTCTTTGCATTGCCTTTCACTTTGTTGCCAGTATGATGAGTCTTTAGGTAATGCATTGTAGGTCGGATAGGAAGTTCTTAAAGTAGCATGTGATTCATTGTATTCAATGCAGTATGTAGAATGCTACACTTCTTTTTCTCTCTGCAACAGATTATATATAAAAATAAGGAATAACACAGTTTGAAGGTTACATGAATAAAAATGGTTCTTTTTTATTGATGTATTTAGTTTTAGAACAGAAATTGGATATTTTCAGCAAAGCATAAAACCATACATGCATGCATGCATCACATGCCAATCAGTTTTTTGACTCTGTACAATTCAACTTATTTTCCGGAACAATAATACTAGCACACAGTGTGCTGTTTGTTTGTGCTGTAGTATGGCCAAGTGTTTGTAACATGATGTCTAGCAGTTTAAGACAATCATGTATCTTTTAGGCCATGCATCTTTTGATGTGTAGCAGTTTAAGACAATCATGTAGAAAGGAAGTGTAGTTGGTGACATCAAAGGTCTATGCTGGGTTACTTTGCTCCATATCATGCCTATCCTATTCCCCTTATGTTAGGAGACCAATCATTCCTTCATGAATTGTAGTGTTAAATTTGTTTGGTTGAATGAGAAACTATTATGTTAGTGATCAGATAACAACAGACAATCTCTCTGCAAGATGACAGGATTGCCAGATACATTCAATAGCGATGCCCACAGAGAACAAAAATAGGGTCACAGGGGCTATTGCTGCACATGGACGACAAAGTGCTGATGAGAATACAGGATTTTCATTTGTGAATTGCACTATAACAGGCTCAGGGAGATTGCTGCTGGGGAGGGCATGGGGTCGATATGCAGTTACAGTCTACTCATACACCTTCATGGATGATATTATTGTATCCCAAGGATGGAATGACTGGAATGACCCCAGTAGAGATCAGTGAGTGCCTGAACATACTGCTAATGTTTAATGTAGATTCGATTGGTGTTGATGTCAGTGCATGTGTTTTTCTGCATTCCTGCAAAAACATTTACGAGATACATCCTATTGGATGAAGGTTACTAACTCTTGCTTTATCATGTCTTGCACTGATGAATGACTAGGACTGTGTTTTTTGGAGAATACATGTGTACTGGTCCAGGGTCGAACACTTCCAATCGTGTGAACTACTCCATGGTACTGAACAGCACTCAAGTGGCTTCCATGTTGGATATTTCTTATATAGATGGCTTGGAATGGCTTCTGAATGACACTGCACAGCCCCTTGTGTCGCCGCACTTCAATTCATATCTTGCAGTTTACAATATAACCAGAGATATTCTTCTTATTTAATAAGAGAATTCAGACTCGAGATGTCCTCTTGAGTTGCAAGCTCAAGGTTCGGTTCAGGAGAATGCTAATTCCTTGGGTTGAGACATTTTTCAAGAGTCATATACCTCAGACATTGCCACTGGCAAGATGATCGCTTGCAGATAACATTTTAATTTTCACTGCCAACAGACAAGGCACATCCACCATTGAAGTATTGCTGATCTTGGACACTATTTGTCCCTCATGATTTTAGGAGAAGTCCTTAGCAGGTTACTTTCTGGTCTTCAACATAAGTAGAGCAATCGCTATCAGTTGTGGCACAAGTTGTCATAGATCTGTGAAGAGCTTGTGAACTGCAGATGGACTTATTTCATGTGCAGAATGTCTTGAAACGACTCCTGTTTGAAGGAGAAAAGAAAGACAAGCTGTGAGCCGACTTGGATATGAACATTTTGTGCCATGTACAGCACAATAATTGAATAAATGCGTGTACGAATTCAGCATTTACTTCATGTAGCAGGCATGGAGAATGAATCACCTCGGGAGCCAATGAATTTGACTGCTACCATAACATTAGATCCCAACATAGTTAATGATATACACAAATGGAAAGCCTACCACAAAAGTAACTTCAAATCCACCTGCAATATGCACTTTACAGAAAGATTATTGTTCTTCCTTCTATGGGTTAACCCATTTTCGATGGAATGGATTCAATGAGTATGCTGCTGTTTTCCGTAAGATTGTCTAATTATCAACTATTTTCTAGAGGATTTATCTTAAAACGCCTCCAACTTGTACGTCGGACCATCTTTCAAAAGAGACACCTTACATTGATGTGATGAACCCAATTGATGTGACGAATACCCTGAATGTGTCTAAACATAAAAGATATTACCTTAACCATCTTCAATGGATTATCAATCATTTACAGAAAATTAAATCAATCCAACAATGAGTTACAATATTTTGTTTATCTACATGGCTTGCATCACACGTGTTCCCAAATTCTACATTTGATTATGGCTGCAGTTTACCTGGTTAGGCATCCCAAGGTGGACGTCTTCATTGTTTCATCTGATTCAAAGTAGTGATCTTAATTGGAGGAAAATAAAACTAGAAATATCAACATTATGTTGTACATTCGTTAATATTCCCTCACCAAACAATGTGATGTCATGAATAGTGTACCTCGGAAGGTGAGCGATTTCATGAGAATATCTCCTCTTATGCCCACTACATCATCACAAGGTTTATTCTTTTCCTTTAATCATATGCTCATATTAATTTTTTTTCCCTTTTCTTTTTGTCTTCAGATCATGATTACTTCTCTGTTTACTCCAATTTAAGAGAAATGGTTGGCTTGATGCATTTCCTTTAACATCACAATCTTTGCACTTATGCTGTATGTGCAAAGTGCAGATTTCCTAATGTGTGTCCATCCTTCATATTTAATGGCGTAATATAGGCTAAGAAATCGGAATTTTATGTAGTACATGAATCCATCACTAGATGCTATTTGTCTTTAGTTAACAATAGATCCATACAATATCATAGTTAACAATAGATCCAAGTTTCAAAAAACTTGATATTATAATTACATCCACAAGATGAAATAATATTAAGGAAACGACTCTAACTGTTCTGATCTTTAACACTTAAATATCATATTTCAACCCACTACTAGCGTTTCTTAAATTATCAAGTATAACTGCCCTCCAGAACCTATGAAATTAAGGGCTTTTTATAGGGATCCCTAAACTCTCCAATGTAGTCTTTGTCAGTCATGAGGCACCGATCTTAGAGCTCAAACATTTGATCATTCATGCAATGAAGTATAATCAAATAAGGGTATCTAGTTCTAATGTAGCATTGTCATGTATCTTGTAATTTTCCAATATGTGGCTTGTTCTACCTGCTCCTAGTTCATGGAATGATGTTATAAAGTGACTTGAACTAGCCAAGAGTTCAAGTCAACATAAATGTTCTACAAGAGGTAAGACAATCAAAGAGCTTAAGCTGGTGCTTAATTCTACTAAATGTGGAGGAGTTCTTGGGGTTCAACCGCCTTAATGGGAAGAAAGGGAGTGGATTTTGCAAAGAGGTTTCTAGAATATTGTAAGCCATCCGGCTTGAGTTAACTCAACCCAAGTAGAATGGGACACAAGGTAGATTTACCAATAATGAGATAAAAGAGAACAAGACATTGGAGGATATGAACTTACTTCAAGTACTTTAAGATAAACAGACTTCCCACACTTAAATCTATAACTATATACATGTATTATAAAGAGGTAAAAATCAACTCTCCTTGACGGTGTGTAGATCATGTAGGTTCCATAACACTCATATTAGAGTTTGATAATGATCCCCATCCTTATGATTTTTTTGTAACTCTTCCTAGATATTCACTTTCACCACTTGGTACATCTTCATAACCTTTGAGTTTATGCATGCTCAACTATAGTTCTCCTGAATAGAAAAAGGTATTCTATGAAACCTTTAGGAGGAGATATTGAACCTCTTAGAGACATCATGTGGAATCATCTTCGAAGCCTTTTGTCCATATCAGCTAGGAGGAGCAACAACCTAGTGGGCATTTCTACATACAAGGAGATAAGGGCTAATAGGACCCATATGGTAGCACCATGGGATACCTTCTTTTCCTACTCAAAGGCAACAAGCATTTGGGTCCTTATTTGAAGCCTTGTAGTGATGGGGGGCTTCCCATCTCCTCCACCATAGCTTATCTTTTTGGTTGGCATCGGAATGCTCCTCTATACATGTATATGCATATCTATAGAAAAACATAGAAAACAGAGAATAAAGAGTATGAGTTTGTAGTATGCAGCTTTTGCAAATGGGCAGTCTCAATACAATTTGTGTTTGACCAAGCTACTATAATTTTTATAAGAACAAACATATACAAGAGTGTTTGATGGCCATTTGGCCTTTCACATAGATGCTAACAGTAACAATCTGTAACAATCTCCCACCAAAGGCCAATATGGTTGATATGGCCAAGGGAGAGGAAATAGAAAATGAGAAAGAATATTTGAGTATGAGGATATGACATATACCTTGCATGTGATGGGCATGTTACACATTGTACAAGGAACTGTGTAGCACTAGATCAAGTGACCCACATCAAGTGATAACAATGTCTAAAGCTATCATGTGCTAGAGCTTTTGTCAAAGCATCTACTGTATTTTGGTGAGTATGAACCTTCTCAAGTAAAATGAACTCAATGGCTAAGCAATCATGAATAAGGTGGTACCACACTTCAATTTGCTTGTTCTTTGCATGATAGATTGGATTTTTAGCCACCGTAATGGCACTCTGACTATCACTGAGTAAACGAGGTACATGCTCAGGTATGGAAATGTCACATGCCAATCTAGAAATCCATAATGCTTCCTTACATGCCCCACTCATTATAATGTAATCTACTTCTATATTGGAAACAATTGTACATTCTTGAAGATGAGACCTCCAAGAAGTAGCACCACCAATGAAGTGAAAAGTGTACCCTGAAGTAGACTTTTGATTGTCTACAAAATTAGCATAGGCAAAGACTCTATATCCAATAATAGATGCATCACATCTATTCAAACATAGACGCATATCCTTAGCACCACTCATATATCCCAATATCATCTTGACCACTTCTCAATTCTTCTTGGCAAGATTCATCATATATATATTCAAAACTCCCATTGCAAATGCAGTGTACAGTCTTGTACCTACCATAGCATACATGAGAATACCAAAAGCATATTGTTAAGGAATTTTGTTCGTGAATTCCATCTCCTCATAAGATTTGGGAGAATCATCCTTCCTCGGTTTCATATATGTAGGAAATGGTGCACTCAATGCCTTTCCACCATGCTTTGAATCTATGAAATGCTTTGGTTACTACTCACTTTGAGAGAAGCATATGAATATCTTACCCCTATCAAGAGTAATGCATGTACCAAGAATATTCTTAGCATCTCTCAAATCTTTCATGTCAATTTTTTTACTCAAATTTGTCTTCAAGAGAGACAGTTCTTTTGACTTACCGAAAATCAACATATCATCAATGTAAAGTATCAAGCATATCAAGATGCCATCTAAACATCTTTTAGTGTAGAGACAATGATCTTCATTGCTTCTAGGATAGCCTTGGGACTTCATGAATACATCAAATTTTTTATACCATTATCTAGGTGATTGCATAAGTTTTGGGTGTGTGAGTGACTGAGGAAGCACGAATAGAAGTACACACAAGAGAAAAAATGAATATCTAAGAATAGAGACATGTGATGGTTGGAAGAGATCTCTATCGATAGATGATAAGTAGTTTAAGAATGAATGAACTAAGAGCCATAAGTGAATTTCTAAGTACAAAAGTACCATCACATATGAGTACATCATGTATATGTGGTTACATGGGGGGAAAACCTCTAACAATCACCAGAGTAACAAGTGCCCATGTATAGGGAAATGGTCCACATCAAAGCTACTCGATGAACACATAAGTGTAACAAGCCCCTCCTAAAGTGAATGATGTGAACACATAGAGGGAGTGGCATATCATCCCGCATAAGTTAATAAGCCTAAAGCTTTGTGAAAGGCTTTAAACTTTTTCTTTGTAAGAGCTTTGGTGAATATGTCCCCCACATTGTCTTGTGTAGGCACATATACCAAATGAATATCTCCATCATGAAGATGCTCTCTGAACTAATGATAATGAACCTCAATGTGCTTTGTGCGTGCATGAAACACCAAATTTATTGCAACCACCAATGCACTATGACTATCAATGAGAATATCCATAGGTGCAACAATCTCCATGCATACATCCATTAGTAGGCATCTCAACCATATATAGTTCACTATAGCTATGAATACTACCGTGTACTCAACTTCACAACTTGATGTGTCCATAGTAGGTTTCTTCTTATTCGACCAAGATATGCATGATTCTCCAATGGAAAAAATTTTACCACAAGTGGACACTCATGTACCAGAACAACAAGCCCAATCACTACTTGTAAAAGCATGCAAGCATGGTTGAACATCCCTTTCATAAGAGAGAATCAAATGCAAAGTGAGAGGTTTAAACATACATTTTACCGCTTGCCTATGCTTAGACCAGGGCTATGCATAAATTGACTCAACTAGGAAGCTACATATTGTATTTCCGGCCTTGTGTTACATGCATACATCAAACATCCCATTGCTTGCTGATAAAGAGGAGTATCAAACACATCACCTGCATCCTCAATTAAGGACCTAAATCATGTCTCCACTGGTCTTGAGATAGGCTTGCTATCCTCAAAACCAAAGTGTTGAAATAGCTTCTCAATATATTTTGCTTGATGCATAAAAATTCCCCCCTCAATGGATACAAATTGGATGCCAAGATAATACTCCAAAAGGCCAGCATCGAAAGTATGATGCAAATCAATCATAAACATGCCAATTTTCTCATCGCATGAACCAGTCAAGAGAATATCATCAACATAAAGAACAAGCCCAATAAGATCATTCCCATCTTTGCATACATAAAGTGTGCTTTCAATTGGACTACATGGAAAACCAAGAACAATCAAGTGCTTATGTATCTTGTCATACCATGCACGTGGATCTTGCTACAACTTGTTGATAAAGAGGAGTACCAAACACATCACATTCATCCTCAATAAAGAACCTAAATCTTGTTTCCATTGGTGTTGAGATAGGCTTGCTATCCTCAAACCCAAAGTGTTGAATTAGCTTCTCAATACATTTTGCTTGATGCATAAAAATTCCCCCCCTAAATGGATACAGACTGGATGTCAAGATAATACTCCAAAAGGCCAACATCAAAAGTATGTTGCAAATCAGCCATAACCATACCAATTTTCTCATCGCATGACCTAGTCAAGATAATGTCATCAACATAAAGAACAAGCACAATAAGATCAGCCCCATCTTTGCATACATAAAGTGTGCTTTCAATTGAACTACATGGAAAACCAAGAACAATCAAGTGCTTAAGTATCTTGTCATACCATGCATGTGGAGCTTGCTTAAGTCCATACAAAGCCTTATGCAAGCGAAAAACCATATGATCTTGACCTTTGATGAAAAATCTAGGAGGTTGCTTCACATAGACCTCTTCTTGCAAATCGCCATTCAAGAAAGTTGTCTTTATATCCAATTGATGCACTTTCCACCATGATGGGTAGCCAATGCAACGATAGAACAAATGGTACTCATGCACAAAGTAGGTGCAAAATTTTCCTCATAATCAATGCCATATTTTTGCACAAAACCTTTTGCAACTATTTTATCTAGGTAGCAATCAATGCTACCATCTAGATTTCTTTTAATCTTGTAAACCCACTTACTACCAATGGCATTGTTACCTTTTGGAAATTTTCATAACTCCCAAGTATGATTTTTGTGAATAGAATCCGATTCGGACTGTATTGCGCTCATCCAATTTGAATAATCAAGTGAGTGGCTCTTCATCACATGTTGCAGTGAAAGATACATCCACAAAATCACTTGATGCATGGCAAGAGCTTGATCTTTTTCTACCAAGTAAAGGATCATCCAACTTGCTACCTTATGATGTTTTTTCAGCCATTTTTGCATAGATTATGCATCATTGATAGATATGCATTCTAATAGGAGAATGTTCACCTTCCCTATGAAAGCCTTGAAGCATACATGGCCTCATAGGTATACTCATGGATACCTTTGTTCACTCAAATATATGATTCTCTAAACTCTTGAGGACTAAACTTGAGAGATTTTGCACACACAAAGTAAACTATAATATCTTTCTAATGCAATTTATGTCACTCAAAATGCTTACACCTACTCTAAGAACCAATGCCTCAAAGATAGACTATTTGCTACCTTCACTAGGCATGTAAACATAGACCATTGTTCACTTCTAAATCAATTTCTCTCAAAAGATGAAGATTTTAGAAAAGAGCTTCAATCAAACCTTAGAATACAATAGCAGCTTTCTAACAAGCTAAAGATTATAAGAACTAGATACAAAATGATAAGGAAGCTCTGCTCAACACTCAGATTGAGAATAACCTTTTGCAACAAGACTAGACTTATACTTGTCAATTGTTCCATCAGGTTTACATTTCAGCTCGTATACCCATTTAGTGCCAATGGCCTTTTTGCGAAGAGGCAAATCACATAAAGACTAGGTACCATTCTTCATAATAGCATCATATTCTGATTGCATAGCAACCATCCCATTTTGAGAATTTTGTGCTTCATCAAAAGAAACATGCTCATTCTCATCAGAGAGATTAGAGGTAGCCATAGCATAGCAATCTAATGCAAAAGAACCACTATGAGAGCCTGACCGTGTATGATATGACAAAGGTGCATATAATTGCTATCTCGCAAAGTCTGCACCTACCATTTAGGCATTGTTTTTGCCTCCTCTATATTAGCCCTCTCATCAACAAGTGCATCATGTAAATCTACATGAGAAATGGAATGATCTGCATCATCATGTGGACCTATAAAGGCTGAGAAATTACCTCATTTGGAACAGTACTTGACTCTCCACCTATAAAAATAGGAAGAAAAGTGTCATAAAAAAAATCCATTTATTCTTTGGTCGAATAGATTATAGCCTTTGCTTTTCGAATTGTACCCATCAAAAATACATTTCACTCCTTTATCATCATGAAGTAAAGGGAATTCCCAAAAGAAGGTATCTGCATAGGACCACAGACATCACTCTGAACCAGCTGCAATTTTTTAGTAGCTCATCATGAAGTAAAGGGAATTCCCAAAAGAAGGTATCTGCATTGTACCCATCATGAAGTAAAGGGAATTCCCAAAAGAAGGTATCTGCATAGGACCACAGACATCACTCTGAACCAGCTGCAATTTTTTAGTAGCTCAAATAGAACCATCTTTTGAGAAGGAGGAATGCTACATTTTGCCCAGAATATAGCCTTCAAAAACATTTTTACAAGGTGCCTCAAGTTTGGGCAAAGAGAACACCATTTCAGATTTCTACAAGTGTAGCAAACTAGCAAAATTCAGATGACCATAGCATGCATGCCAAAAATTTGCATCTAATGTAGCCTTTGAATCTCAAACTGCACATGTTGAATCATTCATAGAATTTGCATAATCTATGAGCTTATAGAGCCCACAACATAAAATGCTAGAAGCAATAATGACATCACCATTTGGCCAATCATAAAATGTACATCTCTCATTACCTCGACTGATCTTCCTCGAACAAAACGAAGACTAAATCCTCAAATTTTGAGGCATTTGGATTGCCTTTCATCATCAATCAAAGAGTATCATCCAACATTCCATAACCTCTCAACTTTACTTCAGTTCATTGGTGTGAATGAAGCTAGACTATTAGGTTACTGTAAGCGATTATCTACACATTCACATGCTAGTGCGAAGTATTGGTTCCTACAATATCAACTTCATCATATGAGGGTGGTCACTTTAAAAAGCACAATCATATCTTTACAAAAACAATTTGCAGATTTTGAACAAGATATGGAAGCAAAGGAAAGCACAATTGCAAAGTTAAATGCCGATCTTCTGGTATGAGATATAGGAAAAGAGCATTGTCATCCTTTGAAGCTCTTTCTATAGGTGGAGCACACAAACGGCATATATATGCAACAAGGTGAGTGTTTGTTTTACTTTTATATGTTTTAATGAAGTTTTGTAATGGATTCTTTCATTGTATAGGTCATTTATTCAACACATAAGTGCTTCATCAACACAAGACCAGTTCAAGCTAATGAATAGTTGTATCAACAACAAAGAAATCACTTCTGCTATAGAAACACCCATAGGAAAGTGCATTATGGTTATTGTTAAAGCTGCGTTTTTAGAGAAGTTAAAAAACCTTATCAAAGTGCAAGATGTGTAGGCAATATGTGATGAAGCGGGCATCAGTAGAAATGGGTATACTACAATGTATGAAAGAACTTGGAGAAGCTTGTAGGAGGTAGAAAAGTGAGTTGCGAAGAGACAAAGTTTGGTCTAGGTGGCACAAGAACAGCCCTTGAGCGTATGGAGACTCAAATAGACTTTATAGGCATTTGATAATTGCACGCACTATGTACTTTGGAGCGTCAAAGAGAAAGAGTTGATACAAAACAGATAGGTTTGCACATCGACTAGCTCAAAAAACTTACTATCTTTGGAAGAGACAATGAACTTCAAATGCTCATAGCAACCAGTGTGATTACAATTAGAAAAAATCCTTTTATGGGAGTGATACATGTAGGTTTGAGTGTATATAATGCACAAAAGTATAAGGAATAAGCAAAATATGCTATAGAAATGAATCAAACACTCAACGGTGGTACTTCCTATTTTTCAAGAATATGCAAAGATTGACCTCGAGATAGAAAAACTAAGATTTCTCCCAATATACGAAACCAAATCTATGCAAATTTACAGTCATACACTAGACACTAATATCTTTCGAACGAGACATCTCTCATCCAATTTGAGGCTCTGTAGAGAGAGCAACAGCCTCTGCAAACTTACTATTGGCGAAGAAGATGATGCAGAGAAATGAAGGAGCGAGACAATGATGGTCACAAGTGTATGTATATTACTTTCATGTATTGTACAAGTGATTTGAATTCCATATATAGACTCTCAAAGTGATCCAAGACTTCTACAAGTGAATTTCAAATTCAAATGAAGGTGGGAATGGTTGTTGGAGGGAATCAATTCACTTAACTACAATCTAGGAAAAGTGAAGCTTTAGTTTGATCTACTTTTAGGTGATTGATTGATTGATTGAATACAAATCAACCACCATAAATTCGTGGAATTTGGACTCTTTCTTTGTACTTCTACATGTGTAAAGCTCAAGGCTTTTACAATGGTAAAATATCCATGAAAAATCTTTTTAAAAAATACAATAAGTGAGCATAAGTAAAAGAACTCTCCAACGTACATTCTTTTAAATAAATGTAATCCAAGAAATAGCTTTTTGATGTAGATCAAATCCACCTCAAGCATAGTGTAAGCTGGATGTTCCAACAGCTCCCCCTCAAGCTAAAGTATGCTTGAGTCTTCATTCTCTAGTAGGTTGAATACCGGCCATAGCTTTGAATCTACAAAGCTTTATTCCATCAAGTGCCTTCGTCATCATATCTGCTACTTGCTTTTCAGTTGAAACGAAAGAAATGTCAATCTCCTTTGCCATGAGCTTCTCCCTGATGAAGTGGTAATGAACCTCTATGTGTTTGGTTCTTGCATGGAAAATAGGGTTTGCTGCTAGATGCATGGAACTTACATTATCTCCAAATATGTGAGGTTTGGAACTTACAAGTCCCAAATGTGTATACAATGCTTTTAACCATATCGCCTCAAGAAGGAATCTGGCATGTCTATTGCTGAAAATTCAGCAAATGCAAAGAATCATGAAGCTGTTGGAAGTCAATGTCCTCATTGGTCCAGCAATTAAATTCAACAATTGTATCTCTATATAAATCTAACAGTCGGACACAACTATGATATATAGATTTCTATACCTTCTTATGGAAAGCTGATGCACGACTTGGTCTAGCCCAACATGTCTAAAAGCATCCTCAATCGACCACAGTTCGAATCCTAGCGCCGACAGCAAAGGAAATTTCTTATTTTCGTTTGCTTTTAGGAAACGCACACGGACGGGCTGCGGATTTCTTTTCCGTTAGTGATCGCATAGTTTTTCATAGCTTTAAGCTTTCTTTTAGCTTTTTATGGATACTCAAATACTATATAATAAGGCCCTTGGCTCATTGTGTAAATCACTCACTCAAAGATCTAGAGCTTGGAGATCTTCTTGAAGACAGAGTGTTCTCACACTCTTGAAGGAGGTGAAGTTTTGGTGAAGGAGAGGCTACTCTCATCACAGCAAGAAGTCTTCCACGAGGTGGTGGTAACTATCTTTTGTGAGTTAACCTTATGGTTGATTTACAATTTTGTTACACTATTTTGTTAGCTTTGTTGCTTCGTTCTCTTCACACACACTTAGATTATTTCGACATAATCTAAATTTTGTATCATCATCTTCTTATTCTTCCATTAGTGAGTGCACCACTTTATATGGTTGAGTAGTACTCCCATGTTGTAATTTGGACATCTATTATTTTTAGTGAAGTAAGCATCCAGCTTACGATCCCTATCCTTGTCTCAAGATCTCTTTCTTTCTCTATCTCACTTATCATCTTGTCAATTAAGTTGTGTATGCTCAAAAGGTTTTAGTATTGGAACGATCCTGGGGCCCCAAATTCCAACAGAAGCTATCAGAGCTACATAATTGACATACACACTTAAGATAAGATGAGTGAGATTAGAATTGAGATTGAAGACAAGTTGGATGGATCTTCTAATTATCCCATGTGGAGTTTCATGATGATGAACTTGTTAGTGACAAAGGATTTATAGAGTATTGTCAATGGATCTTTAACAAGACCAAGACGAGAAGGCGAAGAAGGGTCTACAACAGCTTCAACAGGTACTGGAATTACAATTACAGAACCAATTGAAGAAGAGGTAGCCACTTCGACATCCAGAGTCACTGCTAGGTCTTTACCTAGAGTTCCTCCTACTGAAGATTAGGCAAGATGGGATGCTAGAGATGCTTTAGCACTTTCTTTCATAGCAATGAGTGTCAAAAAGCATATTCTACCACAGATCAGATCTTGCAGAAGTTCTAGTCAAGCTTGGTTAAAGCTTGAGAATCTTTTTCATAGCAGAAATCCTGCTAGGAAAGCTCACTTGAGGAGACAACTAGCAAATACAAGGATGAAAGCTGGTGAATCAATTCAAACCCACATTACGAGACTCGTTGACTTGAGAGATCAACTTCTAAATGTAGGAGTTGAGATATCAAATGAAGAAATGGTAAATACACTGATTAATTCACTCCTATTTCATATCGATCTTTCATAACCACTCTTACCCTTACCACAAGAGATAGAGAGGTTACATTTGAAGAGTTAGAGTTCTTGTTACTTCAAGATGAAGATCGGTTGAAGGGAATGGAAGAGAATGAAGAAGCACTTTCATCTTCATCAAAGGGTAAGAAGAAGAAGGAGAAGAAGGAAAAACAATCCAAGAAGGAAAGTAAGTCCCTCTCACCTTCTACTTCAGATTCTGTATCTACGACATCTAAAGAGAATTCTTCTAAGAAGAAGGTAAAAATATGTTCTTTTTGCAATAAACGTGGACATATTAAGTCAGAATGTTATGAAAGGATTGCAGCAGAAAAGAAAAAGGCATCAGGTAATGTTGCAGAAGATGATAAAAAAGGGAAATCTCAAGGTGATTCTTATGCCTATATCACCATTGAGGAAGTAGCTTTTGATCAAGCAGCTTTACAAGTTCTTTCAGCAAGTCCTTGGATATTCGACTCAGGTGCTACTAAGCATATGACAGGCTGCAGAGATGTATTTTCGTCTCTTTCCTATTCTTCAGGTAGAAGAGTTACTATTGCAGATGGCAATGATTTGGATGTTGTGGGAATAGGTACAGTAACCCTAAAGTCAAGAGAAGGTGGTGTTTTTCAAATTTCAGATGTCCTTTATGTACCTGAAATGAAGAAGAATCTGCTATCTATATCTGCATTTTTAAGTGATGGTTTTAAAGTTGTACTTGAGAAAGATCTTTGTAAGATCTTATCACATAAAGAAGACAAGTGTCTTTTGCAAGGTACGCATAAAGGAGGGATCTTTGTTTTGTCAAAAATCAGTCAAGCATATGCAGTCAAATCTTTGTCACGGGTGGAAGATATGAAGCTATGGCATGAAAGATTTGGACATATCAGTTTTGAAGCTCTCAAGAATATCAAAGACAGAGGTATGGTTGAGAGTTTACCCTCATTCAAGCTACCTGATGATTCAGATATATGTGAAGGTTGTCTTGAAGGTAAGATGCATAAACTACCTTTCAAGAAACATGGTCATATTACAGCTACCAGGAAATTGTAGATTATTCATTCAGATGTGAATGGACCTATGAGAGCAGACTCTATTCAAGGTTTCAGGTATTTTGTCCTATTTGTGGATGATTTTACAAGATACTCATGGATCTATGGTCTTAAGTCAAAGTCAGAAGTCTTTCCTATGTTCAAGAAGTTTGTAGCTATGGTTGAAAATGAAAGTCAGGAAACTATCCAAATTCTCAGAAGTGATAGAGGTGGAGAATACTTGTCAAATGAGTTTCAGACATTTCTCGATGAGAAAGGTATTACTCAACACCTTACTATTGCTTATACTCCTCAGCAAAATGGTGTTGCAGAAAGAAAGAATAGAGTACTTGTTGAAATGATGCGGAGCATGATGGCGTCCAAGAGGCTTTCATCGAAATTCTGGTTTGATGCAGTACATACAGCTAATCATATTTTAAACAGGTCATCTACAAAATCTTTAAAGGTAATCACACCGTATGAAGCTTATTATAGTAGAAAACCTAATGTGAGTTACTTCAAAGTGTTTGTATTACTTTCTTATGTACATGTTGAGAAAAAGGACCGAGGCAAACTAGATGTAAAGGCAAAGAAAGCTGTTTTTATTGGATATCCTATTGAAAGTAAAGGATATAGGTTTTATGTTCCAGAGACATGTGAAGTTATTCTTTCACGTAATGCTTATAAGGCTGAAGATAAGGTTTATGATAAAGAAGCAGAAATTCTGGAGTTCATTAGTGAAAATGACTATGGAATTTTTAGAAAGATTCTGGATGTACATGTTCAGCCATATCAGGAGGGAGTTAAAACTCAAATTCCTAGTATTCAAGAAAAAGTTGAAGAAAGAGGAATTTCACAACCTTCTACAGAGTCAGTTCCACAAGAAACTTTGATTCCAGAAATGGAAGAAGTTAAAGTTCCAGAAAGTCCTAGTACCTCAGAAGGACAAGTTCCAGAACCTGTGGAAGCTGAAAGTTCAAAAAGAGTTTCACCACTATTCAAGGATACACCTACGTGGTTATATCAGAATTGGAAAGATAGTGGTATAAAAACTTTTACTGGAAGAACAAGGAGTCAGACTAGACAACAACAACAAGATCATGTAAGAACAAGAAGTCAAACTAGACAGCAAAAAGATCATGTAAGTTTTGCTGAAGACTTCGAGATTCATGATATTTTGGCACTTACAACTGTTGAAGATGAACCTGTGTGTGTTAAAGATGCACTTAACATTCCTATTTGGAGAAAAGCTATGCAAGAAGAGATTGATTCTATTCATAAGAATCAAACTTGGCAGCTATGTGAGTTACCAGAAGGAAAGAAGGCTATAGGTGTAAAATGGATCTTCAAAATCAAAAGGAAAGCAGATGGTACTATTGATAGATACAAAGCCAGGTTGGTTGTCAAAGGATATGCACAACAAAAAGGTATTGATTATGATGAGACATTTGCTCCTACGTCTAGGATGACTGTTATTAGGTCAATACTTGCTCTAGCAGCACATTTTGGTTGGCATACATATCAACTTGACATCAAGACTACTTTTCTAAATGGTGATTTACACGAGGATGTGTATATTCAGCAGCCAGAAGGTTTTGAAGAGACAGGTAAAGAACACTTAGTGTGCAAGCTTATATAAGCTTTGTATGGTTTAAAACAGGCACCTAGAGCATGGTATGAAAAGATACATACATATCTTTTATCCATTGGTTTCCATAACTCAGATGCAGCTCCAACTCTTTATGTCAAAGCTGAAACAGGTATGATGATTATAGCAATCATTTATGTGGATGATATTATAGTCACAGGTCCCAAAGATGCAGATTTGCAGATGTTCAAAGAAGAATTGAAGCAAACATTTGATGTAAATGATTTAGGCATTTTACATTATTATCTTGGGATTCAGTTTCTGTTTCGAGATGAGTGTATCTACATGACACAACAGAAGTACATTGAGAAACTTTTGGAAAGGTTTCAGATGGGTGATTCTAAACCTATGCAAACACCTATGGATCAGAACATATCTTTACAAATGGTAGCAGATGCAGAGCCATTTGATGCTACTCTATATAGTCAAGCAGTTGGTTGCTTGATATATCTTTGTAATACATGTCCTGATATACAGTTTGCAGTTTCTCAAGTATCAAGGTTCATGCAGAATCCGGCAGTGTTACATTGGAAAACAGTAAAGCGGATCTTTCGTTATTTGAAGGAAACTTCAAATTTTGCTATGGTATTTTCGAAATCTACACATTTGTTACTAAAAGGATTTTCAGATTCTGATTGGGCAGGTGATAGAGACACAAGAAGAAGTACTAGTGGATTTTGTTTTTATCTTGGAGATTGTCTTATCTCATGGTTTTCAAAGAGACAACCCACTATTGCCACTTCATCATGTGAAGATGAATATTGTGCAGCATTTATAGCTACTCTAGAGTCAGTATGGTTGCAGAAGATTTTCAGTTATCTTGATGTAAAAGTACATCAACCCATTCAGATATTTTCAGATAGCCAGAGTGCTATATCTATAGCTAAGAATCCAGTGCATCATGCAAGGACAAAGCATATAGAGGTACACTACCACTATATTCGAGAGAAGATAGCTAAGAAGCACATTGAGCTAGTTTATGTTCCGTCTAGTGAGAATGTTGCAAATATTTTTACCAAAGCATTGACTAGAGATAGTCATGAGAAGATTTGCATGTTACTGAATCTTGTACCAATATGACATTGAAGGAGGGATTGTTGGAAGTCAATGTCCTCATTGGTCCAGCAATTAAATTCAACAATTGTATCTCTATATAAATCTAATAGGCGGACGCAACTATGATATATAGATTTCTATACCTCCTTATGGAAAGCTGATGCACGACTTGGTCTAGCCCAACGTGTCTAAAAGCATCCTCAATCGACCACGGTTCGAATCCTAGTGCCGAAAGCGAAGGAAATTTCTTATTTTAGTTTGCTTTTAGGAAACGCACACAGACGGGCTGCGAATTTCTTTTCCGTTAGCGATCGCGTAGTTTTTTGTAGCTTTAAGCTTTCTTTTAGCTTTTCATGGATACTCAAATACTATATAATAAGGCCCTTGGCTCATTGTGTAAATCACTCACTCAAAGATCTAGAGCTTGGAGATCTTCTTGAAGACAGAGTGTTCACTCTTGAAGGAGGTGAAGTTTTGGTGAAGGAGAGGCTACTCTCATCGCAGCAAGAAGTCTTCTACAAGGTGGTGGTAACTATCTTTTGTGAGTTAACCTTGTGGTTGATTTACAATTTTGTTACACTATTTTGTTAGCTTTGTTGCTTCGTTCTCTTCACACACACTTAGATTATTTCGACATAATCTAAATTTTGTATCATCATCTTCTTATTCTTCCATTAGTGAGTGCACCACTTTATATGGTTGAGTAGTACTCCCATGTTGTAATTTGGACATCTATTATTTTTAGTGAAGTAAGCATCCAGCTTACGTTCCCTATCCTTGTCTCAAGATCTCTTTCTTTCTCTATCTCACTTATCATCTTGTCAATTAAGTTGTGTATGCTCAAAAGGTTTTAGTATTGGAACGATCCTGGGGCCCCAAATTCCAACAGAAGCTAACATGGCTCAGGATTTTTGGGCATGTGTTGTTACATGTCATTATGATGCATCTTTGCATTCTAAATGTATGGTTGTGAGTGAGGCTGATTTGGATTGGTTCTTTGATAGTGGTGCTTCAAAACACATAACTTCATGCAAAAGATTTTTTGTATCTTTGAAAGATGCACCCAAAGGAGGACATGTGGTGTGTGCAAACAATGCCTCTTATTCTATCATTGGAGTAGGAGAAATTGAGCTTATAGCTGCAAATGGAGGTGTGACTCTCTTGAAAAATGCATTGTATGTACCAGGTATCAAGAAGAACTTAATTTCAGCTCCGTTGATTGCCAAAGTTGGACTTCATGTACACTTTGTTGATGATAAGTGTATGGTTCATGATTTCAGTAATGGCAATGTTATCGTGATATCTGGTACATTATGTAATGGTTTCTATCGCATGAATACATACAAGAGGGCTGCCTCAAATGCCTTGGTTGCTCATACTTCTTCCATGGCTGAAATAGAGCTTTCGCATGCTCATTTTGGTCACTTAAACTTCAATAGTTTGCTTTACTTGCAAAAGAAGGACATGGTTATTGGTTTGCCTATACTTGAGTCAATTTAAAAGCATGCATGTGAAGGTTGCAATGCATCGTGCTTCTTTTCCAAAAGATTTCATACACACAGGATGAGAAAATTGCATCTTGTTCATAGAGATGTATGTGGTCCCATCAAGTCTCCATCTTTTGAAAAGCATGTATATTTTATTACATTCATCCATGCATGGGTGTATCCTATGAAAGCAAAGAATGAGGTATTTTCTTGCTTCAAAGCATTTTTAGCTATGGTTGAAAATTTTTGTTCACAAAAGCTTTTACCTCTACGCATGGATCATGGTGGTGAATACATGTCACATGAGTTTAATGCTTTTCTTCATGAAAGATTCATGTCACACCAATGTATAGTGCCATATACACCTCAACAAAATGGTGTTGCCGAGCGTAAAAATAGAACACTTCTTGAAATGGCACGATGTATGGTTAAAGGAAAGCACCTTCCTGATAAGTTTTGGATGGACGCAGTCATATATGCACTATGTATTGAATCGCTACCCTACAAAAGCATTGGGAGTCATCACTAATTATGAGGCTTGGAATGGACATAAGCCCATGGTTAGTCATATGTGTGTGTTTGATCGTTTGGCATAATATGCTCTTGTGCCATCACAACAATGTCACAAACTTGATGACAAGGCAAAGAAATGTATATTTGTTCGTTATAGTGTTGAAAGTAAGGGATATCGCTTGTACCATCCATTGAAGAACACAATTATTGTGAGTCAACATATGATATTTGCTGAAAATTCAGTTTTCCCTCTACTTGAATGCAAAAAACAGCCAACAGTTAGCTCATAAGATGTGTTCGATACAGTCATGCCTTTGTTCCAAAATGGTGCAGTTGACTATGGCCATGTAGACCAGGCAACAGAGGCTCAAAGAGCTGAAAAAACGTAATGTTCCTGTCGAGGTAGTTTAACGGTGGGGGAAGATTTCTTTCCAACAAACTGGTAGTTGAAACTAGCCTGGCTAAAGAAAACCTAAAAGGCCGGAGGAAAAATATTCTATTCCACTATTTCTTAGTCAAAATTAAGAATTCATTTCTGAATCTATGGATAGATATCTAAAATATTAGTCTCATCGTCACTAAACCTTGGCATTTGGATTTACTAATTAATAATAATATCAAAAACAGTAATAATAGTAACAATAGAGAGAACATTAGATCACAAGGAGAGTTCCAAACTTCAGAGGAAGAGTCTGGACTTCTTACTTCTACACTTTCTTTTACTACCTTATTTCCAATCTAGCAGCACTCAAACTAAGAAAAAGTGTTTCTTTTTTACATCACCTATTTTTTTTAATATAATATATTTAATTAATTATATATAGATAGGCTATATATAGACACAGCCTGTCCAGCCAAATAGGGCTGAAAATGTAGAGAATTTCCAGCTAAACATGGCTGAAAATTTTCAGCCAAAAATTATCAAAACTACTAGAAATTTCCAAACACATATGGTTGAACATTTGTATCAAAATATGGCTGAAAATGAGCATGAGATTCAGCCCATGCATGATGTACATGTTGATGATGTATTACATAATAAACACATGTCTATCAAGAGGGCACAAGCTATGCCAAAAGTGGCTGAAACAAACTTTCCAGGATAGCAAATTGAGTGCACCTTTACTTGGTAGAACAAGATCAAGCTCTCACCATCCATCAAGTAATTTTGTGGATTATTCTCTTATTGCAACAACATGTAATGAAGAGCCACTTTCTTTTGCACATGCATGTGATTATCCACATTGGATCAACGCTATGCAATCAAAAATGGATTCCATACATAGGAATGGTACTTGGGAGTTATGTGAATTGCGAAAAGGAAAAAATGCATTCGGTACAAAGTGGGTTTACAAGATTAAGAGAAATTTTCATGGTAGCATTGATCACTACAAATCTAGATTGGTTGCCAAAGGATATGCACAACAATATGGCATTGACTATGAGGAGACTTTTACACCTACTTCACGCATGACTACCATTCATACCGTGGTTGCATTGCCTGCCCATCTAGGTTGGAAAGTGCATCAATTAGACATAAAAATAGCCTTGTTGAATGGTGATGTGAAGCAACCTCGTGGATTTCCTATGAAAGGGAAAGAGCATATGGTTTGTTTCTTGCATAAAGGCTTGTATGGTCTCAAGCAAGCTCCACATGCATGGTATGACAAAATCCATAAGCACTTAATTGCTCTTGGCTTCACATGTAGTGCAATCGAAAGCACAATCTATGTATGCAAAAATGGGGCTGATCTTATAGTGCATGTTCTTTATGTCGATGACTACTCTTGATTGGGTCATGTGATGCAAAACTTGACATTCTTATGGCTGATTTGTAGCATACTTTCCACACCAGTTGAGACAAGATTTAGATTCTCAGTTGAGGATTCCATTGATGCATTTGACACTTCTCTTTATTAGCAAACTGTGGGATGTCTTATATATGCATGCAACACAAGGCCGGATATACAGTATACAATTTCCCACTTGAGTTGATTCATGCAAAGCCTTGGCACTAAGCATTGGCAAGCGGTGAAACATGTATTTAGATATCTTTGAGGCACTTTGAAATTAGGTCTCTTTTATGGCAGAGATATTCAGCCATGCTTGCATGCTTTTACAGATAGTGATTGGGCTGGTTGATATGATACTTGTGTATTCACTAGTGGTAATTTCTTTTTCCTTGGAGACTCATGCATATCTTGGTTGAGTAAGAAGCAACCTACAGTGGTGACATCGAGTTGTGAAGTTGACTATAGGGCAGTTTTCATAGCTATAGTGGAGTGTATACGGCTGAGATGCCTATTGATGGATCTTTGCATGGAGATTGATGTTGCTATGCATATTCTCACTAACAGTCAGAGTGCATTGGCTATTGCACGCAACCCAATGTTTCATGCATGGACCAAACATGTTGAGGTGCATTATCACTATGTGATTGAGCACCTTCATGCAGGAGATATTGATTTGGTATATGTGTCTACACAAGATAATGTGGCAGACATATTCACCAAAGCTCTTCCACAAGAAAAGTTTGAAGCTTTTCGCAAAGCTTTAGGCTTATTACCTTGTGGGTGCACATCTATCACTCCTAGTATGTGTTCACATCATTCTCTCCATGGGGATTTGTTACACTTATGTGTTCCTCGAGTAGCTTTGATGTGAACCTTTTCCCTATACATGGGCACTTTTTACTCTAGTGTTGGCTAGAGGTTTTTTCCCCATGTTACCACATACATGATTCACTCATACATGGTGGTACTTTGTACTTAGGGATATTATCCAGCACTTACTTCAGTTCAGTTCATCATCAATAGAGAGAGCTATTCTAGCCATCTATCTTCTCCATGTGTCTTGCTGCATTTGTGCTCCTTGTGTGTGCTTCTCGTGTGCCTCTCGCACTTCTACACACACCCAACACTCCAACCATGATGAGCTGCAAGTGCATAGATGCTACGAACACTAGTCATTTGGCATGTAGGAGCAAAGGTCTCATCAAAATCAATGCCATCTTTCATGAGCATAACCTTTTGCAACAAGCCTAGCCTTATACCTATCAACTGTTCCATCAAGCTTATGCTTCAGATTGTATACCCACTTAGTGCCAATGGACTTCTTGCCAGGAGGCAAGTCACATAGAGACCAAGTACCATTTTTCATAAGAACACCATATTCTGATTGCATAACAACCATCCAATTTTTTTAATTTTGTGCTTCATCAAACGAAACAGGTGCATTCTCATCAGAAAGACTAAAGGAAGCCATAGCATTAAAAATTTGATGCAAAAGAAGCACTATGAGAGTCTCAATGAGTATGATATGATAGAGATGCATCTAATTTTCTATCTTGCAAAGTTTGCACCAGCCATTTAGGCATAATCTTTGCCTCCTCTATATCAGTCCTCTCACCAACAAGTGCATCATGTAAATTTGCATCAGAAAAGGAATGGTATGAATCATCACATGAAACCTATAAAGGCTAAGAAATTGCCTCATTTGGACCAGCACTAGATAGTCCACCTGTGAAAAGAGGCAGCAAAGTGTCATACACATCTTTGGAGCTAACTGATGTATCCTTAGTACATGAAAGTAATGGCTGAATTGCATCTTCCACAAAAACAACATCACAACTAACCAAACATGTTTAGTCTATGGATGATGCAGACGATAGCCTTTGCTTTCAAAATTGTACCCAACAAAAATACATTTCAATCCTTTATCATCCAATTTCTTGTGTTGTTGTTGAGACACTAATGCATATGCCAGAAAACCAAAGACACATAGGTGTGCAACAGATGAATTGTAGCCATAGCAAGCCTCATATGGAGTGATAGATTGCAATGCTTTAGTGGGACACCTGTTAAGTACATATGCTGCACACATAATAGCCTCAAGCCAAAAACTATGTGGTAAAGCCTAAATCTTGACCTTACACCTCTCCATCTCCATGAGTGACATGTTCTTCCTTTCAGCAACTCCATTCTATTGAGGTGTATACGGCACTGTACACTGATGTTTTATCCCAGGTTCATCCAAAAATGCATTAAAATCAGAAGACATATATTCCCCCCTCGATCAGAATGAGGGTCCCCATTTTACATGGTGACAAATTTTAAGCCAAAAACAGAAGTTGTTTGAAGCACATAAACACTTCAGACTTTGCTTTCAGTGGATACACCCATTCGTGCATGGAAAAATCATCAATAAAAGTCACAAAGTAAAGGTAGTTCCCTAAGGGAGGGTGTTTGCATAGGACCATAGACATCACTATGAACAAGCTACAATTTTTTAGTAGCTCAAATTGAACCAGCTTTTAAAAATGACGAATCATTGCATTTGTCCAAAATATAGCCTTCAAAAACATGTTTATCATGTGCCTCAGGTTTGGGCAGAGAGGAGCCCATTTCAAATTTTTGCAGGTGCAAAAAACTAGCAAACTAGATGATCAAAGCATGCATGCCAAAGCTTCACATCTTACATAGCCTGAGAATCATGTAATGCACATGTTGAATCATTCACATATGTTTCATAGTCTATGAGTTTATACAACCCATGACATAAAATGCCAGAACCAATAATGATATCACCATTTGATAGATCATGAGTTGTACATCCGTCATCAACAAATTTCAAAACCAAGATGATCATGGCTAATGTAGAAACGGATAACAAATTTTTCTTGATCCCTAGCACGAACAAGGCATCCAACAATGTAAAAGACCTACCATAAGCAATAGTCAAAATGATCTTACCAACTCCCATGACAAGACAAGAGGAGTTGTTGGCACATGTGATAGTATTCCCTATAGGGGTAGACTCAAGTGAAGTGAAGAAATTGTGATGCAATGTAATATGGTTGGTTGCCCGAGTATCAAAGAGCCAAACATCTGATTCTACTACAGACATACACATACACTCGGCATGAGAAGATGGGTCAAACTGCAAACAGTAGTAAATGCCGATGCTTCATTCTGCACAAGATTAGCAGACTATGTTTTGGGTGTAGAGGCCTCTATAAAAACCACTCCATCCTCTTTCTTCTTTGCCTCTTTTGCATCCAATTTTGGATAACTCTTTATGAAACGATCATTTCCTTTACAGTGTTTGCAAAATAATTTCTACTTTTCTGTTTTCTTGTCGTCTTTGTCATCCTTCTTTGATTGTGCAGAATTAGCAAATTTTTGCTTACTAGTAGATGAGATCCATTTACCTTTTCCCTTCTAACTATCCAAGAAAGCTTGATCTGCAACACCCTTTCATTATGAATTGCAGAGTAGAAGCAAAACTATGATATGAATCTAAAAGACCATTCAGAATAATCTACGCAAGTGAACTGTCAAGCAAGACTTCATCAGCGAAAATCAACTCCTTCATATCTTTGATCTTTGTCAAAAAACTATCCATGGAATCTCCTTCATCCATGTTCTCACTCTCCAACTGTTTTTGAAAGTAAGCAACACGAGCCTCATTCCTTGCCTAACATAAAGTGGTAGTGTATCCCAAGCATCCTTTGTTGTTTGCAGGAGCAAACGTGAGGAATAATGGCATGTTTGACAAACAAGGTTATCAATGCATGTGCATTAGCATCTCTACCATCCCAACAAAGTTTCTATGTAGTAGGTGCAGCAGGAACCACCACATGAACAGGAACCTGAAGAATATCACCATCTTCAACGCCATTTGCATCAGCTTTAGTAATTGTATTTGCAAGTGTAATAAGGTGTTTCTCAACACCCTACATAATATTCCATAGTGCTTTTGCAACCAGTACAAGACACATCATATAATCCCAACTATGATAAAGTCTTGCACAAATAACAAACCTTTGAAAAACTTAAACATGCACTTGTTTTACAATTACTTGATTTTTCACAACCATTTCATGTTGTTATTGATGCTAGTGGTTCAGGAATAGGTGTTGTTTTAATGCAAAAGGATCATCCCATTGCAGTTAAGAGTACGAAACTTAAGCCCTCAGAAAAGAATTATAGCACATATGATAAACAAGTGTTAGAATGTGTGCATGCTATGAGAATTTGGAAACGCTATCTTATGGGATATGAGGTATTTATCAAATTTGATCATCAAGCTACTAAGTATTTATTAAATCAGCCCTTAATCTCTGATCGGCACGTTAAATAAGCTTCAATCATTCAAAATTTCCAACCCATGATCCAAATGATTTTTCCAGGCATTCATGGATATATCCAATGAAAGCAAAGTTCGAAGTATTTATGTGCTTCAAATAGTTTCTGGTTTTGGCTGAAAATCTTTTAGCATGTAAAATGGGCACCCTCCATTCTGATTGAGGGGGAAATATACATCTTCTGACTTTAATGCATTTCTAGCTAAATGTGGGATAAAACATCAGTGTACAGTGTCGTACGCACCTCAATAGAATGGAGTTGTTGAAAGGAAGTACACATCACTCATGGGGATGGTGAGGCGTATGGTCAAGAGTCAAGCTTTACCACATAGTTTCTAGCTTGAGGTTCTCATGTGTGCAACATAAGTACTTAATAGTTGTCCCACTAAATCATTGCAGTCTATCACTCCATATGAGGCTTGGCATGGTTGCAAGCCATTTGTTTCTCACCTATGTGTTTTTAGTTGTTTGGCTTATGCATTGGTGCTTGAACAACAATGCAGGAAATTGGATGATAAAGTAGTGAAATGTATTTTTTTTTGGTACAGTTATGAAACCAAAGGCTATCATTTGTATCATCCACAAACTAAACACGTTTCGGTTAGCTGTGATGTTTTTTTTTTGTGGAAGATTCTATTCAGCCATTACTTTCATGTACTAAGGAGACATCAGTTAGATCCAAAGACATGTATGACACTTTGCTGCCTCTTTTTACAAGTGGACAATCTAGTGTTGGTCCTAATGAGGCAACTTCCTAGCCTTTATAGGTTTCATGTGATGATCCAGATCATTCCATTTCTCATGCACACTTACATGATGCACTTGTTGATGAGAGAGCTGATATTGAGGAGGCAAAAACTATGCCAAAATGGCTAGTGTAGACAAAAAAGAAAATTAGATGCACCTCTATCATATCGTACTCGTTCAGACTCTCATACTGCCTCTTTTGCATCAATTGATATTCTATGACTATCTCTAGTCTATGTGATGAGAATGAACTTGTTTTGTTTCATGAAGCACAAAATTCTAAAAATTGGATGGTTGCTTTGCAATCAAAATATGTTGTTATCATAAAAATGGTACCTAGTCTTTATGTAACTTGCCTCCTGGCAAGAAGGCCATTGGCACTAAGTGGGTATACAAGCTGAAGCATAAGGTTGATGGAGCAGTTCACACGTATAAGGCTAGGCTTGTTGCAAAGGGTTATGCACAAGAAAGAGGCATTGATTTTCATGAGACCTTTTCACCTACATGCCAAATGACTATTGTTTCTAGCATCTATGTGTGGAGAAATTTGACTCCAGTACACGCAACGAAAGTTAGAGAACTCTTCCAAAATCTGCGCTGTAAGACACATGCTTACTAAAACCTAATTCAGTCACAACTCAGAGATCCAATGGTTGTGCAAACTGATCCGCACATAGTAGACACTCCATTTGGAGTTCATTTGACTAGGCAACCGATTTTTCAAAGATAGACTACCTATCATCTCAGTTTTCTAAAGAACACTCCATTTGGAGTTCATTTGACTAGGCAACCGATTGTTCAAAGATAGACTACCTATCATCTCAGGTTAAGCAAAAATCTGAGGTTCACAAGAAATGTTCCCAATTGCTACTAGACAATGATCTGGCATAGATATTTGAGATACAAAGAGTATGAGAGATAATCTTTCCAAAAACATATTATATGCATTAAATGGATAAGTACATGGAGAGATATGACCTTCACAATGTGGTTATGTACAAAAAAGGTATGCGGCTGGAATACCTATGTGCATTGTAGCATTTCTATCTCCTTGTCATCTCCACAAAGTTTCACATTCAAATGACCTCTACATGTAGAGGTATGGGCATGAGACTTTTCACCTACCCTTGCATCTTCTCTCACCTCTTGGCCTTTCACTTCATGTCCTTTGTCCTTCCATTGCCTTGGGTGGCTTTTGGTGCTCCATATCACTCCATATGGATAAGGTCATGACTGTTTTGAGTATTCCATCTCTCTTTTTATATTCTGGCTTTTCTTCAAACCATAAATACCTTTGCCCTTTTTAATTCAACACTCTACTTGAAAGTTATGAGTGTTCCCTTTATATTTTTAGGTCCTATAGCTTCATTTTGGGCTTACAAAAAATGCATAAATGATGAAGAGGTAACTAATGAGAGGTGAGTATGTGTCAAGCCTCACAATTGGAGCTTGCACATGTTCCATAATTTTCAACACTCCCCCTCAAGCTACAATTGGGATTCCATGCTACTCTCCAATTTTCTTCCTCTTTGCCTTTTGCTTCTATTGTCCTTGTATCTCTTCATTTGATTGGTTGGTGATCTTCATTCTTTGCTTCTATTCCAGCTTCATCCTTGCTTCTTTGGCTCTTAGCAAGAGCTCTTCTTCAATACCTATCAAGGAACATGCTTCATACAAACTCATAGAATGAAATGAGATCACCTTGGTTGTACTTATCTTTATTGCTTCACTCTCTTCCTCTTTGCTTTCCTCTCTTTGAGAATCTCTCTGCTTCTTTACCTTCATGGATTCATCGACTCATGGCTTCATGGCTTCTCTCTTCTTTGCATGCTTCTCTTTGATCCTCCTTTGTCTTTGGATCATCTTTGACTTTATCTTTGGGTGCACTCTTTGCATCTCATTTTGATGATGTCATGGTTGTCATGCTTCCTTTTTCTTCATGCCTTCTTTTGTGCATCACGGTTTCTCCTTGCCTTCTTGTCACTCTTTCCATAGTGGTGGCTCTTCCTAGTCCTTCAAGTTACCTTTGATGGCTGCTCTTACTTTTTCTTTGGCTCTTACAAATCTGAGTTTGTGTTGGATTCACTTTGTCTCCTTTGGACTCTTCTTGGATCTTCCAATCCTTGCAAGCTAACTCCCTCTTGCTTCATAATCTTTTCTTCATTATTCATGGTTGATTTTATACCTGCAAAATCAACAATGGGCTGATCATACATGAACTCTTTCATGAGTTCCTCTTCATTTGAAGCAATCATAGCTTCCACACCTTCCAAGCTTTCCTCATCACCTACAAGAAAGAAACACAAGAAATCGTGAATGTGATCAATGGTGCCTCTTGCACCTAAAAAGGCTTGCCGTTCCTCTTGGGATGGTCTTACTTGCCTTTACATAGGCTCGCCACTCCTCTTCAAATGGTCTTACTTTCCATAGGCTTGCCACTCTCTTTGGTGGTCTTACTTGCCTTAACCTTTCACTAGACCTTCAGTTGGTCTTTGGTGCTTATTGCAGCTAACATAGGCTTGCCATTCCTCTTGGGATGTTCTTACTTGCCATAGGCTTGTCACTCTCTTAGGTGGTCTTACTTGCCTCAACCTTTCACTAGACCTTCACTTGGTCGATGGTGCTTCTTGCACCTAACATAGGCTTGCCACTCCTCTTGGGATGGTCTTACTTGCCTCACATAGACTTGCTATTCCTCTTGGGATGGTCTCACTTGTCTTTACATTGGCTTGCCACTCTCTTTTGGTGGTCTTACTAACCTTATTCTTTGACAATACATTTACATGATTTATGCTTGGAACTTACCACCACACACAATGTGGATTTTTTTTTTAACCTTTACCTCAGCCCTTAGCATTGCAAATGGTCTTCTTTACCTTCCTTTAACTTCAACCATTTTGTCACACTCCTCTTGTGAGTGACTCTTCCTTCTACCTTGCACTTTGCTTGTGCTCCTTGAACTTTGGTGAATTTCTTTGAGTCCTTGTTGAGTCTCCAATACCTCATGTGTTTGAGAATCTTTCAGCTTGGGCTCCTTCCTTCACTTCGGCTCCAATCTTTGTGTCATCGCTTCATCCAACCTTTGCCAATATTTTCTTTAGCTTGTGTAAATAGGAGCATTGAGTTGAATTCCTATAGCTCAACTCAAGGATCAAACACTTTTATTCATCATAGCATGAGCACACAAAGTTTTTTTTAAGCTTTACCTCAATGGGTTTTATCCACAACACGACACATCCACAATCTTCATACATGACAGCTTGCATCTTACCAATATTCATGGTATCCAAACATGCATTCTTTCAGCTCATCTATGGCTGAACATGAGCAACCTTTCATGCTTCAATATCATGCTAACAAATCCAAATAAGCATGTATGCAAATCACCACTTATTTGAGCATATATTCAGTCCACTTTATGCCAATATATGGCTATATAGACCTAAAAATTTCAGCATATATAGGCTTTATAAAATAGCTTATTACTCATCCAAACATCATGGATCATACATATATATTCTTCTTAACCACACATGCAGACATTTGAGCATATATTCAGCTCTGTTTGTGCCAATTCATATGGCTACACAAACCTAAAACTATTTAGCATGTATAGGCTTTATAAAATAGCCTATTACTCATCCACCCAAGTCATTAGTATCACTTACAACATGATTCAGTGATCAACATATGTAGAGAGACTAGGGCAAGAGAGTGTATGACTTCAAACATCATAAAGCAACAAATCTTTCTTACATATGAAGGCTTCACATCCATAGCTTTCCAATAGCTTGAATGTTGCATAGTCCATTCCCTCATAAATCCATGCTTTCCTTTGCCATCTCTCATCTTCTTCAAGATCTCTTTGCACATCCATCGGCTCCACTCTTAATGCTCTACAACCAAAGCTCTGATACCAAAATGTGGAGAAATTTAACTCCAATACATGCAACGGAAGTTAGAGAACCTCTTCTAGAATCTGCCCTATAAGACACATGCTTACTAAAACCTCATTCCATCACAATTCAGAGATCCAATGGCTCTGCAAATTGATCCACAAATATTAGGCACACTCAAATTTCTAATATCATCTCAGGTTAAGCAAAAATCTGAGGTTCACAAGAAATGTTCCTAGTCACTATTAGAGAATGATCTGACATAGATATTTGAGATACAAAGAGTACGAGCGATAATCTTTCCAACAACATATTATATCCATTAAATGGATAAGCACATGGAGAGATATGACCTTCACAAGATGGTTGTGTACAAAAAAGGTATGCGGTTGGAATACCTATGTGCATTGTAGCATCCAAATGAGGTACCTTCTGATATCCATTGGTGAGAGAATGACCAGCATATGCTTCTACACCATCTCCTTGTCATCTCCACAAAGATCACATTCAAATGACTTCTATATATAGAGGTATGGGCATGGGACTTTTCACCTACCCTTGCATCTTCTCTCACCTCTTGGCCTTTCACTTCATGTCCTTTGTGCTTCCATTGCCTTGAGTGGCTTTTGGTGCTCCATATCACTCAATATGGATAAGATCACGACTTTTTTGAATATTCCATCTCTCTTTTTATATTTTGGCTTTTCTTCAAACCATAAATACCTTTGCTCTTTTTAAGTCAACACTCTACTTCAAAGTTAAGAGTGTTACCTTTATATTTTTAGGGCCTAGCTTCATTTTGGGCTTACAAAAAAGCCATAAATGATGAAGAGGTAATTAATGAGAGTGAGTATGCATCAAACATCACAATTGGAGCTTGCACATGTTCCATAATTTTCAACACTATGCACGTGCAGCTCATCATGGTTGGAATGTACATCAGTTGGACATTGAAACTGCATTTTTGAATGGTAACTTGCATGAAGATGTGTATGTTTTTTAGCCGCGTGGCTTTGTGCATAAAGGGCATGAAATTCAGAATGGATATGACTAATCTACAAAAGACAAGCTATACTTGAGTTTAGAATACCTCTACGTCAAGCATAGCTCAAAATTTTCACCAATTTTGGAAGTCTTTACCAGATTATGAACGCTTAACTCTTCTGTGAGACATAACTTCACTCAAGAAATTTTGCTTCACAAAACTCACTTATTGACTAATGAAATTATTAAAATTTTCTATGAAATTTTGACACAACAGTCTACAATGTCTGCACAACTAGCCCAAGTAAAAGTCCTTCAAAAGAACTTACAAAACTTTAGATTTACTTCAATAAGTAAAACTATGTTTGAAACAGGCTTTCTTTGCAGGTGACTTTCACATATAGAACTTTAAACACTTGGTTCTCTCAATCTACAACTCATTGAATCAAATGCTTTTAGACATGGATGGCTTAGCTTTCAACTTAGATTTTGAATGCTTATCTATGTCAAACTTTACATTCTACACTGAGATCTGATCAATTCTTTGACCATCAAGATTGCACCTATTTTAGAAGTCTCTCATCACCTTTTACACATATGAATGTTCCTACTCACAATTCTCTCAGCATGATTACAATTAAGAATCTCAAATCTTGAACATAGATGCATCAACTATGGAATTAGACACGTACAAAAGGATTTCTTAATTGGTTGAGCACAAAGGGAGAAATTGGAGAAAGATCGAGGTGCAATTCTCAGAAAAGACTTCCATTCTCATGAAAATACATCTGATGGATAATTCTCATACTCAAACTCTCTTACTCATCATCTAATCATCTTCTCTTCATCTATATTTTTTCTCTCACACACATGATACATCTATATACAAGTATATATAGGTGTATATGTCCAGATTCGTCACTATTACAAAGTACATATGAGCTATTTACAAGGTTAATGTACATGTGTTTACAAATCATTTCTCTCTTAACCTTCACTTCACTTTATGCTTTATCCTTTATCCTTTTCTTCATTCTTCATTCTTCAATCCTCTTTGTAATCATCAATTAATGATTGTCTTGCTCCAATAGCTCCCCCTCAATCATTAATTGTGATTACCTGGCTCTTCTTTATACATGTCATTTCTTTAAACCTTTGCAACTTACATCCATCCAAGCTCTTTGTTAACATATCTGCAACTTGATCTTTTGTAGGAGTATACATGATCTCTATCTCTTTGTCAATTACCTTTTCTCTTAGGAAGTGATATTGAATCTCAATGTCTTTGGTCATGGCATGAAACATAGCATTAGCTGCCAAATACAAAGAACTCATATTGTCTCCATAAATGATAGGAACACTCTAATTGATGTCAAAACTCTTCATGAGAGTTCTCAACTATATGACCTCCCTTTCACCTTACACCATACCTTTATACTTTTCTTTTGTAGATGATAAAGCAATTGTATGTTGCTTCTTAGAACACCAAGAAATCAATTTATCTCCCACATAACACAAATACCCATGTGTTGATCTTCTATCATCAGAGTTACATGCCCAATCTTAGCACCCTTTGACCTACAATCCAATGTTCCTTCCTTGGACAATGCATGAATTAAGATAAAACTCCAACTGCATATGATAGATTAGGTCTTGTCAATGTAGCATAAATCAAGCTACCCACCAAACTCTGATAAAACTTCATATCTTTGAATTCTTCTCCTCCATATCTACTCAATTTATGGCTCATCTCCATTGGGGTTGATGTTATTCTGCAATCTTCCATATTAAACTTGATTAGAAAATTCTTCAAATACCTTTCTTGAGTCACATATACTCCATGTTTAGTATATAGAATCTCTATTCCCAAGAAGTTTGATAAATCTCCCAAGTCACCATTGATCTTGAATTCTTTCTCCATCTGCTTCTCAAGCAATTGTATCCCTTTGTCATCTGTACTTGTGATTATTATGTCATCAACATAAATACAAACATAAATAAAACCATCTTCACTTGCTCTGACTAACAAGCTACTATCTGCCTTTGATGTTTGAAAACCAAGTTCCTTTAAGAACTTTACAAGTCTGTAATTCCATGCCCTTGGGGCTTGTTTCAAACCATACAAAGCTCTCTTGAGCTTATACACATAGTCTGGATTATGTTGATCTTTAAAACCATCTAGTTGTTCCATATAGACTTCATTTGAAATGTAACCATTTAAAAATGTATTATTCACATCTAATTGAGATAATTTCCAACCTTTACAAGTAGCAATAGCTATGAGAGTCCTTATGGTTGTCATCTTTGCAACAGTACTATATGTTTCATCATAGTCCACACCATAAGTTCGTGCATATCCTTTCACGTACCTAGACACAATTCCATCTGCAATTGTTTTGTAGACCCATTTGAATTACCTTCTGATTACTTGGTTTGTGTACAAAGTCCCAAGTATCATTCTCAATTAGTGCATCATACTCTTCCTTCATATCTTTTTCCCAATTTTTCTCTTTTCATTTGGCTTCATCATATGTGGATGGGGCCTCATCTCCTTTCACTATATAAGCATACTCTTTAGTTGTTAAAAAGATGTGGCATAGCTATACCTTATAGGTTGTCTTTGTTCCTTGATGACCTTCTGAGTTCTCCACTTCTTGAAGTTTCTGTTTCATCATATTCTGGATCAAACCTTGGCAATTCTTCATTTTCAACTAGCACTTCATCATTCTCTTCTTCCTCAAGAATTTGAACCTTTGATTTACTTTTCTTTTGATTCAATGTTTCTTCAAGACCTGCATAAGAACTATTTGTACCTGAATACCAAGTACCTTTCTCATCAAATGTGACATCCTTTGATACAAGGAATTGCTTTGTAGATGGACTCCACAACATGTATCCCATTTTTTTATCATCATAACCAATGAACAAATACTTTTGAGTTTTTGGTACTAACTCATGCCTCAATTGAGAGGGAACATAAGCATAGGCTAAGCAACCAAATACTTCACAATGATCTAATGTAGGTCTCTTACCCCACCAAGCTTCATATGGTATCATACCCTGCAAAGCTTTACATGGTAGCTGATAAACCAAGTATGTGGCTTTATTTACAGCCTCACCCCACAAATAATTAGGGAAATTCTTCTCTTTCATCATTGACCTTGCAAACTCAACAAGAGTTCTATTTATTCTTTCTGCTACACCATTTTGTTGAGGAGAGTACCTACAAGTAGCTTCTATTTTTATACCTGCATTCCACAAATAATCACTGAATTCATTTGAGAAATACTCTTCCCCTCCATCTCACCTTAATCTCTTCAATTTCCTTCCTATAACCCCCTCTGCATATACATGATAGTGTTTAAATGTGCTAAACACTTATGATTTGTCTTTGATCACATAAAATAGTGATCCATCTGGTATCATCATCATCATAAATCACATAATATCTGGAACCATTTATACTAAAGTCCTTTGAAGGATCCCACACATCTGTATGCACCAATTCAAGTTTTTCTGAATACATGAAACCTTGCTTACTGTATGGTTTCTTGTGAGCCTTACCTAATTGACATGCTTCACATTTATATGTCATGTGTTGACCTACAACATTAGGTAATCCAAGCAATGAAATATTATTAATCATCTCGTTAATACCTTTTTCATTGAAATGTCCAAGCCTCTTGTGCCAAAGATCCAACTCAGATATCTTTTGATCTCCATATGTGAACAAGGCATGTCCAAAATTATCTTATTCTCCAAATTAGTCATCAAAGCAATGTTCCCACTCAGGTGATTATTACACCCTGAATCAATGTAGAATACCTTTTGGTCTTCATTTGGAACTTCACATGTTGCATCATGATTAAAGTTGAGTCTTGTTTCTGATATGATGCATAGTTGTAGTAGGTGTTGTTGTACGATTGGTTTTGGAAACTTCTTTGACGATTCCTTCCAAAGAAACTTCTACCACCTCTACCTCTAAAACTTCCTCTCTGATTTCTTCCACCTCTACCTCTTTGATTGAAATTTTGATTAAAGTTACTAGTGTTTTGACTATTATACTAGTGTTTTGATTATTATGCCAACACTCATGAGCTAGATGATTGGTCTTACCACATATCCAACAAGCTTTGACATTATCCTTGTTGTTTCTGCCTCTTCCTCTATTTCTGCCACTTCCTCTACCTCTGAGGAAGTTTTCTTGACTTGGAGTGCCTTCATCTTCAACTAATTGTTGCTTTCCTTTGCTATCCTTCTTCTTATCCTTAGAGTACATTGCTTGACTTGCACGCTTATCAATATCCCTTTTGATATCATGCTCAAAGGTTAGCATATGACCTAGTAATTGATTCAAATCAGGAGTAAAATGATCCAATGAAAGTTCTGTTGATAATATGAAAGGCTTCCACTTCTCATCTCCTCTTAAACCTGTAAGAATTTTTCTTACCAATTTATCCTCTTCAATGTCTTCATCAACTGCGCCTAAAGAATCAGCAATGTCTTTCATCTTTGTCACATAATCAGATATTGATTGTGAGGCCTTCTTCTTGAATGTGGTTAATTTTTTCCATAGTGATGCCTTCCTTGATTTGGTCGTATTTTGGAAATGCTCCTCAAAAGCATTCCATATATCATTTGCACTTTCAAGCCCTCTGATATCAGGAAGCAAGTAATCATTCACTACCACATAGATAATGCTCCTTGCTTCGGCATCCTTCTTCATCCAAACCTTCAAATCTACAAGATCCTCCCTAGTTGGAACACTAGGATCTTTGAATTTGGGCTTTTCTTCTTCTCCTATGATGTATCTCATCAGATCTTTACTCATAAGATGAGCTTTGATCCTCATGGACCAAGCTGGATAGTTTTCTCTATCCAATTTCTCAATTTGAAGACTATCTCCCATTCTTTCTTCACTTGTACTATCAAATCTTCAACCTTAAAAGTAACAAATGTACCTTTGCTTTGAAATTTACTCCTTTTGATGCTTTTGATTGATGTTGCATGTCTTCCTTTAGCCTTTCCTTCAAAGTTTTATCCTTTTGAATCTTCAGATGTTGAATTTTCTATGCTTGCAACAATCATGGTCCTCCTTTTCTTCAATTTTGATAGAACCTACTCTTATACCACTAATGGAGATGACTAATCTCCAAAAGAAAAGCTATAATTGAGTTTAGAATACCTCTATGTCAAGCATAGCTCAAAACTTTCACCAATTTTGGAAGTCTTTACCAGATTATGAACACTTAACTCTTCCATGAGACATAACTTCACTTACGAAAGTCTGCTTCACAAAACTCACTCATTGACTGATGAAACGATTAAAGTTTTCTATGAAATTTCAAGAAAAAAATTCTCCTAGTGTTTGGCCGCAACTATTCCAAGTAAAAGTTCTTCAAAATAACTTACAAAACTTTAGATTTACTTCAATAAGTAAACCTATGTCTGAAATAGGCTTTCTCTATAGGGAACTTTCACATATACAACTTTAAACACTTGCTTCTCTCAATCTACAACCCTTTTAATCAAATGCTTTTAAACATAGCTGCTTTACCTTTCAACTTAGATTTTGAGTGCTTACTTGTGTCAAACTTTACATTCTACACTAAGATCTGATCAATTCTTTGACCATCGAGATGGCACCTATTTTAGAAGTCTCTCATTACCTTTTACACATATGAATGTTCCTGCTCACAATTCTCTCAACCTGATTCCAATTAGACTCTCAAATCTTAAACATAGATGCATCAACTATGCACTTAGACATGTACAAAAGGATTTTTCAATTGGTTAAGCATAGAATGAGAAATTGGAGAAAGATCGAGGCGCAATTCTCAAAAAAAAACTTATCTTCTCATGAAAATACATCTGATGAATAATTCTCATACTCAAACTCACATACTCATCATCTAATCATCTTCTCTTCATCTATCTTTTTTCTCTCACACATATGGCAGGTCTACATACAAGTATATATAGGCATATATGTCAAGATTCGTCACTATTACAAAGTATATATGAGCTATTTACAAGGTTAATGTACATGTGTTTACAAATCATTTCTCTTTGAACCTTCACTTCACTTATGCTTCATCCTTTATCCTTTTCTTCATTCTTCATTCTTCGATCCTCTTGTAATCATCGATTAGTGATTATCTTGCTCCAACACCTCAAGTGTGCAGATTGAAAAAGGCATTATATGATTTGAAGCAAGCACCACATGTTTGGTATGAAAAGATACATGCCTATTTGATTGCACATGGTTTTGATAACAATCCAACTGAGAGCACCTTATATGTTAACCATGCAAATGATGTGCTTCTGATCATTGTTGTGTATGTTGATGACATGTTGCTCACTGGTCCTCATGAGAAGCATATTTTTTATTTTTAAGGCTGATCTACATGCCTCATTTGAGATGTCAGATTTGAGGCATTTTCATCATTATTTGAGCATTTAGTTTATGCAAGTTGATGGCAGAATAGCTTTGTGGAAAAAAATATATATTGACATATTATTACAGCATTTTGGCCTTGAAGACAATAAACCCATTACCACTCCTATGGAGACAGGTTTATGATTGAGTCTTCATGATGTTGGAGATGCATTTGATGATGTTCTCTATCAGCAGGTTGTTGGATGATTCATTTACTTATGCATTACTCGGCTAGATATTCAGTTTGTTGCCTCACATATGAGCAGGTTTATGCATTGCCTAGGTGTCAAGCATTGGCAGGCGGTTAAGCGCATCTTTCACTACTTGAGTAGTACCTGGCTACTTGGATTGTTTTATCCCAAGGGGGGATCATTACCGCCAGATTTACATGCTTTTTCTGACTCTGATTTGGTTGGTTGCTATCACACTCATGTGTCCACCAATGGTTTTTTGTTCATGCTTGGTAGCTCATGCATATCTTGGTTGAGCAAGAAGTAGCCTACTGCGGCCACTTCCAGTTGTGAGGCTAAATATAGGGCGGCTTTCACAGCAACTTTTGAATATGTGTGTAGCTAAGATGCCTTATGGCTGATTTGGGTGTTGTTCAATCTTCTCCCACCACCATCTTCACTGATAGTTAGAGCGCATTGGCAATTGCGAGGAGCCCTGTGTTCCATGCTCGCACTAAGCACATTGAGTTACACTATCATTGTCGGGAGAGGTTCTTTGCTGGAGACATCAATTTGGCATATGTGCCCACATAGGAGAACATTCCAGACCTTTTCACAAAGGCTTTGCCTAGAGAGAATTTTGAAGCTTTCTGCAAAGCTTTGGGCTTGCTTCCTTTTGTGGATTGATTCCACATAGCTTGGCACTTATACATCACACCATGATGTTCAAGAAAAAGAATCAACTCTTATAGTCTCCAACTTCCAACCCAAGAAAAAACTTTAGGGAGGGCAGAGTTACATCATCCTCAAGGGTAGACAACTTACTCCTTTAATTAAAGATAAATGTTTGACTATGAGTGGGTTAGTAAGAATTTGATCCCTATGGATTCTATAAGGTTCTAGTTTTAGGGAATGTCATCCCAAAACACCTTCATGTGTTTGAGCTATTAGATCCCTTCCCTCATGATCATCCACACAACACAACAAGACTCCAATGGGGTCTTCGTAATGCATGCTTCCTATTAAGATATGAAACCTTCTAGAAGACAATGCAAGAGACTTGAACATTACGACCACCACGTGCTAGAGAGATGATTCTCCTCCCAACATATGCCTCTATATATAGCTCTCTCCAAGGGATTGCCTTCTTGAGCACGTGGATTCTAACCATCCATGTGTCGGCCATGTACCTGCATGTGCACCAAGTCTCCCAGTTAACTGGAGTTAACTCAATTGGATGCTTCCAAAAGAAGTTAGAGCTCTTTGGGCAAAATACTCTCACCATGGGGGTTGAACCCAAGACCTCCTTCACAATCCTCAGACTTAACCACTAGGCTAAGTAGATCACTTGTTTACAAAACCACATGACCTTCTACGTAAGTCTAGTCTCGGATCATAGACTTCCTTTATAACATATAGCAACCCCTTATGATCTTTAGGAAAATAATTATAATGAGCACCATGTGTAAAGGTAGCAACAATTCGTTCTTCTCATCTTGGAACTATTTCTTCTCCTATAGGTGGTCCTCTAGTGGTCAATCTAGACAAGTGGTCCGCTCTCATGTGTGTATTACCTTGTTTGACTATAGCTTCAAACTCAAATTCCATGAGTAATAGAAACCAATGCACGAGTCTATCTATGGCACATGGTTTATTGACCAAATATAACAAGGCTTTGTGATCATCGTTGAGTAGTCCTATAATTTTGTTTAGCACTATTCAATTGCCTATTAGCATAAGCAATTGGAAAGTCCATATTTCCATCATCCATTGGCTATGCAAAAATCGATGGAATATTTCGAGCATTTACATGCACATGGAACCGTTCAACCCAATCAAGAGCTTTCAAGATTAGCATTGAAATCAGGTGACTTTTAAGCTCAAGGAATGCTTTCTTGCAATCAACAATCCATTCAAATTTGTTCAACAATCCAAGCAAGGTTTTGGTAATAATAGCATACATTTGAATGAACCTACGATAGGGGCCGTAATGGTCCATAGAAACTTGAACTTCCTTGCCATTCCTTTCTCTTTCTCACTAGGATATAGGTCTGACTTTTTATCTGTGGATTGGGATTTTCTCTTGGATTAGGCTCTAGTGATAATCTGGATTGGGATTTCATGCTCTTCATTGCTCTCACTCATCTCAAACTCACTTGATATCTGGTGGATTTGAGTAGCCATTGTAGTCTTCCTAGAAATATTTGGGCAATCTTTGAGCCAATGTGTGATTTCACAACCACGATAATGCCTTGGCCTCGGCACAAGTTTTGGGAAATCTTGGTTTGTGAGGTGTCTCTATATGAGGTGGTTGATCTGCTAAGATCTCATCCAGGTTTACTTGAATCACGTTCTCTCTCACTTGAACTCTTCGGAGTCATTTATTTAACTTCTCTTCTATAGGCTTCTCAATGGCCTCTACCTTTAATGGAGTGACATGTTGAACTCTCTTCAAGTGGTAAGGACGATATTTGAATAGATGACATCACACACTCAAGATAGCAAGGATATTCGAGTGTGGTGAATGCTAGAACTATTGGGTCCTTTTTGCACACTACTTGTGGTAAAAGTTGTGTTCACTGATTGATTCTTTGTAGATTCCAGAGTCAATGAATGAGGATATGTCATGTGGATTTCACTAGGGTGGACATGACTCATTGGCTTTTGGGAATATCGTTGTTGGTGTGGGGTTTACCTCCTATAGGTCTTTCAAAATTCTTGAGTGTGCAAGGGTGGCCTAGATTGTGTCTAACGAGGTACTCCTTATGGATTATAAGCATGATTGATTGAAAGATCACGTCGAACATAAGGATTGGGAATGTAGAGTTCTAGATCCTATTATGAGTACTCCACGTGCTTAGGCTCTAGCGTGCAAGAAATCCAAGAGGATCAACTAAGCATGGACTATATAGATTTGGAGGTATGTTACTAGGAAGTTCTTCTACCACTTGAGGTGGTGGAGAAGGTGATGCATGTTGGTACTTGCAATATAGCCACTCCATAAAATCTTTGAAACTTTGGAGCTTTATTCCCTATAAGTAGGTAATAATATTACCCAATTCTTCTTTAGTGGGGTGCCCCAATGTGGATATTGGTTAGGGGGCTTCTCCTTGTCCTTGGATTTCAGAATGTTGAGGGTGAGACAAATCATCATCCATCTCAATGCATTTTCTCATGCAATCTGCCAACAAGACAGGCTTCATGCACAAGATGCTTGCCTGTAATTTTGCATTGTTTAGGCCATCTTGAAATAGAGACATTTACTTCTCGTAAAATGATAGTTGAAGGCAATGTTCCATGTAATGTCTAAACCTTCTCACAACTTCTCACAGTAATTCACTAGAGCTTAGTTTGGAGTGCAAAAGCTCTTGTAGAGAGTATCATCTAATGCCAATGGGCATAAATTCACTAATGAATGCCCACAGGAAGTCATCAATGGCTCAAAATTCTTCCCAATTTAGCATTTGGAAACATGCCCCTGAGATGCCCTCACGATATCTATTGTTTCCTCCCTCATGACCTTGACTTCCCTCTTTCGAATGTGTCAACACTCAAAGAGTTCACCCCCTCTACTCAAGGTCAAATCTTTTTCTCCTATTTTTAAGCAATAGTCCAAGTGTCAGGTGTTGACAAGCCATTTGGTGCATCTTTTGCTATTCAAGTGAGTACTTAGCAACTTGGATTGTTTTATCTCATGGAAGGGTGTGGACACGTGGTTTTTGCTTATGCTTTGGTAGCTCACACATATCTTAGTTATGCAAAAAGAAACATTTTATGGACACTTCTAGATGTGGAATTGAGTATAGGAAAACGTTCATAGCTACAGTTCAGTGTATCTACCTCAAACATCTTGTGGTTGATATGGGTGTTGGGTAGTAATCTAGCATCACCGTCTATAATGACAATAATATTGTTCCATGCTCACACAAAGCACATTGAGATAGGCAATCTATAATAAAGTGATAGGAAGGAGATGATTGAACCACAACCTTGACAGATACGAGATGGTTGAACTACACCCTAAGAGGGAGGATTAGAAAGTAATCCTAAACCATGGCTTTTGGGGCAAGTGGTTAGCCCATCACATTCCTAACCAAGAGGTTGTGAGTTCAATTCTTACATTGGTATTAGAGCCTAGGAAGTAGGCTTGGGAAAGGTGGATTGACCTAATGGCCTCTAAAAAAGGCGCTTGAGCATCCTCTATATGAAAGGGTACAAAGTTGTGCACGTCACTTTCACAAGCTAGCCTAACAAAGATTGAGGTGTATCTCTCAATCTGTAGGTCCGATTGAGGCATGTAATATACCCTTGGAAAGCTCTCAGAACGAACTTTCCAAATCTGAGTTAGCTTGGAAGTGTGAAGTCCCTGAGAAACCATGGATGGAACTTGATTGAGGGTTCAAGATACCAAACATGGGTGAGAACAAGGTTCAAGACTGAGGTTGAGAACAAGGGCCCAAGACACCAAGGTTGCGAACAAGAAGGTTCAAGACACCACGATTGAGAGCAAGGGTTCAAGAGACCAAGGTTACAAACAAGGTTCAAGAAACTGTGCGAGCTTGAGGACATCAATTCAAGGGTGCCTAGGTAGTTCAAAGGGCTGATCACCGAGGCTAGAGGCATACAAGAGGAGATCATTGAGGACAATGATTGACCAAGGGAGGAAGAATGTAATAAAGTAATAGGAAGGAGATGATTGAACCACACCCTTGATGGATAGGAGATGGTTGAACTACACCCTAAGAGAGAGCATTAGGAAGTAATCCTCAACCATGGCTTTTGGGGCAAGTGGTTAGCCCATCACATTCCTAACCAAGAGGTTGCGAGTTCAATTCCTTACGCAATCATTGTGCTAAGGAGAGTCTCCTCAAGAGATCAACTTGACTTATGTGCCCATATAAGATAACCTTGCATACCTTCTCATTAAGGTTTTACTAAATGAAAAGTGCAAAGCTTGGCACTTCCTAAAGGTGAGTACCATCTCCTACTTTCCCATATCAGCCCGAAGGAGAATATGAGCACACTTACGTGTGAGAATAACTTTTTTTTAACGGGGTTTATATATACCAATAACACCAATAGGCCTTGAGAGCCTTGGGAATATCAGTTTGTTGTGCTCCAAAGATCCTTAATATGGCTTGTGTGTCTCTCGCTCCCCGAACTCCAAGAGCAGTGACTAAATCCTCCATTCTAGAACAGCTTTTACACCAAGAGAAACTAAAATAGGTTTCGCAAATCTAGTTCTAGTTCAGATTACCCTCTTTGCCTGATTTTCCATGTAGAATTCTTCGTTTGGCGTTCAATTTGGGTTGAATTATTTCGTTCTAAAAGTGCTCCAGAATGTCAATAGGATTGCCTATCAAAAGTGGATCCTTTTCTAGCAGAGACAACTCTAACACAAAGCAGTGCAACATCCTCTAAACTGAATACTTGGTCCTCTCTCTTATCAGTTCCACTCCTCTATATATGATCCATCAATGTTTTATCCATATTCCAAATATCCTTCCAACATCAAAATTCTTACATGAAAACCTTAAGGAATCTTTACATATCAAAGACTAATTTCATCTACATTTGTTCCTGGTTTCTGTCATAACGATATTGTTTGGAAACTAGTAAGATTTCAAATACATCTATAAGGGCATCCTAAGCATTTACATGTTTTTAACATGAAGTCTGCATGTCTGACATTTGAAGTGTGTACCTCTGATTGCTAGTTTGTTCTTGATAGATAGATGCAACTTCCATGCTGTAAAAGCTCCTCTTAGTCGACAACTTGGCCCATTCCAAGAAAACATAACATCAAGTAAAACATTTTGATAAATGGTGTCTCAACAAGTGGGTACTGTCGCTAACAAGCCATTCCTCTCATATGTCACTATGAAATGCATCCAGGTTCATTTAATGCCAAATCTACAGGTGAAGGATAAGACTAGCTTCCAATATCTTTGTCTTGTCCCCAGGGGTTGACTTTAATGTTCCCAATATGACCCTGAAATGGGCATTCTGCTTGCTTGAATCTAGAGCCACCACCCAGCTGATACTGGAATGGGCATTCTGCATAGCTTAGATCTTGTAGGGCTCCCGGTCAACTTTATTCCATAATACAACTTCATCCATAATATAACGATGTTAAAAAATTTCAAGCAATATTATTTACTTGTCTACACAGACCAGTCAATAGTCTGCCATTAACTCTGTCTTGATTGCAAATGAGCTCTTTCTCTTGTTATGCAGCATGAATAGCTGAGCACAACACGACAGGAAAAGAAACTGTTCCTATTCTAGCTCACAGAAACCCTAACAATAAAAGGACGAGTTGAATGACCATCACATCTCAAAAACCACACAACACATGAAAGAGCACAATCCTACAGAAACGCACATTTGACTGCACATGAATCAAGGCAAACCAGAAGGATCTCTTCATCATAGGTGAGAAAAAGATTCAGCATCTAGTTGCTACAATATACATGTATCTGTCAAATTACAAATTAGTTTAAGCTTGTAAACCATGTATTGTTTGAAGTTTCAATCCATCTGTTTCCCTGCATTTGAAGGCTACATAAAAGATCAACGAAGTCCAAACGCTCATATTAATGCCTCTGTCCATATGTCAGTGTGCCCTTATCCTTCAAGATTCTTGCAATGAACTTGGATTGATAACTATGCAACCCCTCCACTCTATTTATACCAATAATTGCATGATCATTATTTGGTCCTTATCATCAGCTCCCGTCTTTCCAGAAATCACATATCGTCATCTCTTGACACGAGTCAATGTAAGCAAATCAGGATCATATAGCAAACATCTGATTACATAATGCAATATTTTAATCTGGCAATGCAGTCCCCCTCTCAAGGTTGTTCTTAATTTCAACAGTATATTTGCCAAAAGCTCTTTCAATTTTACGATTGAAATGTTCATTGCGGTCATTGATAGAATCAATATCCTTCTCTTCATGATATCTACGGCGTCTACTGAAGCTCTTGCGTTTACTCTCCCGGTCCTCAAGTTCAGCTACCATTTTATCCACGTTCGCATCTGGAATATCAGGTGCCTGCATTGAAATGAAACATTCATTACCCACACAGGATCCAAGACGACAGAGTGCACTTTAATCACAGATGATTCACACTCGGCATACCTTTCCATATTGTAGACTACTACCATCTCTGAAGAAATCAGGATCTGATTCCTTGGCTTTCATGTAATCTTCCATAGAATACGGAATATGTTTTGTCCTCTTTTTATATGCATTGTATAACGATCGCTGATTGAAAACTAAACCATTAACAAGCAGCAAGGTAATTTCGTGAATGTTAGAAAATGGTCATATGGAAATAATAATTGTTTAGATTTAGGATAGATACACCAAATTCATTGTATATATCATGGACATGATCATAAGTTTGTTTTGTCATAGATTAATTTTGGAATTAGGTCAAAAATGGTCATAAAAATGGTCAAAAATGAAATTTAACGCTTTTAGAAATGAATCACATAATCATAAAGTACTTAAAAGAGCAAAACAAATAAAACATCCATTTGACCCTCAAAGACAAACCCTGATTTCTGGTCAAAAAGTCAACAGTCTGTAAAAGCCAATTAACTTTGGTCCAACTCACTTAATTTTGGTACAAACTTGTACATGGCATATTAAAATTCCAGCACCTAATTTTAGGTGTACCTTCTCTTCTATTGCCAACTCATCATGCCACATCAGCCATAACAGTCTGTCCCAAGAACTCACGATCCCTAAAAACTGAATATTAAAAGCAGATTCACATGGTTTTTTTGAAGAATCCCATCGTCCTCAGCATAGATATAAAGCTATGGGTTTTACTCTTCAAATCATCCGACTCTTGGTAGCGCTTCTCTTACGTGGGCTTTCTCTACTCACTTGACAGAGTGCTCTCTCATACACGAGCGGCAGCTTGGTGGATCTTGCTTGGAGGAGAGTGTCTCTTAGAGAAAGAAGAAGTGGTTCAGCTAGAGATGATGCTTCCACTTCTGCGAAACCATAAAACCCACCTAGATCAACTCAGTCTATTGGTGGTCAAGTTTCTCATGAATAAAAAGATGAGATTCAAAAGATGCACAAGCCCACCTCTGTTCACTTGATTAGTGAAGCACCTCTGTTCACTTGATTAGTGAAGAGATCAATGATTCCTCATCTTGTGTATGTCAGAAAACAATGTCACATTGAGGGTCAAAACCTTGATTCCAGCAAACCCTAATTTTCAGATATGGTCAAAATGGTCAAAGATGGGCCAAAAGCTTTATTGCATATTCTCTAAGTACTCATCAAGAGCTTTCTATTGATATATAAAAACCTTACCCATTGGATGCCTAAACACCCCTCAAAAATAAAACCCTAATTTCTGCTTTTAATGTGCTTTTCATCAATCTATGATTAAGGGCTGAGATTTAAAACTTGAAAAGCATCTAAGATCAATGGTTAGGAATTAACCAAGCAAATGCAACACAATAAAGCGAATTCGAAATTTATAAAAGACTAAATCTGGTTATCCCAAAATTTCACTAAAGCTTTCTTGGGCAGATTTTGTCATTTATATTTTATGCTTTATTGGAAAGCAGGTCGTGGGTCTTCTCTTGGCCTATATAAAGAGAGCTTTGGACACATACTCGATTAATCAAGTTTCCCACACTTTGACCTGTAGGGTGAAGAGCTTCTTGGCAGATTTGGAGTTTGTAACTGTTTTCTTGGAGGTTCTAGCTGCTGCCTATAATCTTCTAGAACGCTTTGAAGAGTAAGTGGCTGCTATTTTTGTTATCTTCAACCTTGCTGTTGTACCAGTAACCAGGTTATATACCTTCTACTTCAAGACAAGTTTATGTTAGGGTTTTCTGCTGATTCTCTTTACTTTGCAGATTGACTGTACACACAGTCTATTATATTATCACACACACATCCTTCTTATCTCCTAGACACTCTTCTCAGATTCTTGAACCTAGAACCCTTTACATTCAGCTTACGCTCAGTTTTGTATATTTACACACATTGTATAGAATGTCATTCTCTCATTAAGCATTTATTTTTGAGTAGCACTTGCTATTCTTTTACATCTCTCTTGTCTCTTGTTTATCTCATAATCATTTCATCTATCTTATTTGGTTAAAAGTGTGTGCTTAAGAATTCTAAGTGTTGGAGAGATCTTGTGATTATATTGGGCCTACCTCACTTTCAACAATGTAACTCCAAAAGAAGCTTGAGATTAGCTCCCCGCATTCATTAGGTAGGGCAGAATGCGGCGAGCATAAGCCTACCGCAGCTAAAGAAAACCTAAAAGGTCCGGAGGGAAGACCATGAAGGGAATGCTTAAGCGAAACTTTAGCGCAAGACCCACTGTTTTATTCTCCAAATGTTGCAAGTAGCATCAGAAGCGACAACTACATTATTTGAGAATGGAAGAGAGTAGTTTCATGCAAGAACACCTTTGTAAGATTCAAGAACTTGTGAATATTGATGTATTCATATAGGATGATGAGGTTGTGACAATTACTTTAAACTCTTTGCCAAGGTCTTATATAACTTGCCTAACAATTTTCTCTATCACTAATGGAGTGCTCACACTTGTAAAGTTACAAGAACTTTTGTTATAAGAAGAGCAATCTAGAATTAATATAAATATGCAAGCAGCCTAGAGTAGCCTAGCTCTAGCTACCAAAGTGAAAGGCGAAGATAAAGTAAAAAGGAAAAAGAGTTCTAATTTCAAAGAGAATTCTAGTTCAGCCTCCAAATCAAGTAAAGATCAGGATGATCTAAGTGATTCAGAAGTTTCAAAAGCTCAAAAGGAAGAAAACCTATAAGAAAGGTGATTCTTTCTACTCTAAGAAACTTGCCCATTATATTAGTGAGTTCAAACTTAGGTTATAGAAACAAAAAGAGGATTCTTGTAATACAGTAGACCATGACAAGGATTATTCATCTAAGACAAACAAGCTCCGAGTTCAAACACCATAGATAAAGGACTTTGTGTTGCCCATAGTTTCATCTGATTTTCCATGGAAACATCTATGATTTGTTCGTTTGATAATGCTGCTTCCAAGCACATTACATTTTATGGTATTCTGACCTTAGCTTGTTTGAGTCAATCTCACCTACAAAACCAAATCTAATTGCTTTTGTGCAAATGATCAAACTCTTCTAGCTCAAGACATAAGAACAATTGTTCTTAAGACTCTGAATGATAAATCATACCATCTCCTTCAAGTTTTGTACATGTTTATAGGAACTTGATATCCATATGCATTGTTAAAATATAATCTCAATATTATGTTTGACATGGGCAAGTGCACTATGTATGATAAATTAAACGAAGCGGTATTGTTTTTCTGGTACTCTTCGTAAAACTTTGTTTGTGCTTTGTATGCCAAGTACTCAGAAAATTAATGTTTCTATAAGTGTAAAAGAAAAAAACCTCTGTGTACCTATGAAAATCACAATTTTTTTGTGTGATTTTTCTTCTAATCATGAAGAATGTTTGTGTCCAACTCATCAAGTATTACAAAGTCCATCCACATCTTATAGTACCCAAACTCTTTCACATGATTCATTGGCTCTCTCTCTCTCTCTCTCTCTCTCTCTCTCTCTCTCTCTCTCTCTCTCTCTCTCTCTCTCTCTCTCTCTCTCTCTCTCTCTCTCTCTCTCTCTCTCTCTCTCTCTCTCTCTCTCTCTCTCTCTCTCTCTCTCTCTCTCTCTCTCTCTCTCTCTCTCTCCGTCAGGACCTACTACAGATACACGTCAGGGAGACATGGATAGCACCACGGGGGCCTCTTCCCACAAAGAGGCAACACTACAGAGAGCACTTCCTGACTGTGACAGCGGATGGTTTCATTCAGAGACCACGATACATGGATACATATATGGCACCAGCTGAGAGAGTGGCCATTGGGCAGCTCAGAGTATCATCACACCAGCTTGAGATTGAGATTGGGCGAGCCACACATACCCCCAGGGATGAGCGACTATGCAGGATATGTAGAGAGGAGGTGGAGGACGAGGAGCACTACACATGTAGATGCCAGGCATATGAGGACATCAGAGACCGCTACCCACAGCTCTTCAGGGGGCCTAGAGAGATTGGGCTTTATTGGGGACAGAGGACCAACGCCCTCTAGGTCGTTTCCTAGTGGAGCTCCAGCACCGTCGCGCATCACTCCTCCAGCAGCAGATGGAGATACACCTGACCCCCCCCCTCAGACTTATATTACAGATTTTTTCAGACCCACATACACTCGAGGGCCCGGCTCGATGCGGGGTGTCACATTACACAGAGCAGAGGAGCTTAGACGACAGCGTCGACGACCGAGACCCCTTGTCCGGAGAGCTCATCCACATCAGAGAGAGATTCAGGCGATTCACGCACGCCATGACATGGAGGTACAGAGACGTCAGCAGCGCACCCCTATCGATTTGGACGCCCAGAGCATTTTGAGGATCGCCATGATGCCTTACCCACCGATGCATTATATCCTACACCCACTCCAGGCATTTAGGGGGTTGTGATACCATCGAGCCTCCCCTCCCTATGCATATCATATTTGTATCTCACCCATTGAGCATATAGAGTGCATACCCATAGCACCCCACACCCTTGATACCAGCTACTATCCCTCCTTTTATACCCGTTTGCAGTACTCACACTTTATTTTCGTTTTGGATCACAGTGGATTGGATCATACTGATGTATATGTTTTGTCTCATAGGCCGATTTTGGCCTCTAATAGACGTTAAAAAGTCTCTCTCTCTCTCTCTCTCTCTCTCTCTCTCTCTCTCTCTCTCTCTCTCTCTCTCTCTCTCTCTCTCTCTCTCTCTCTCTCTCTCTAACTCATAGAATTCATGAACTTGAACCTCCACAAGGATTAACGAGAAGGAATGCATATTTGTTTATGCATTGATGTTATCTCCTTGAATATTTATCGAAAAACACAATGCTTGAAGAACAAGAAGAATTTGAAGATAGCATTTCAATGATTGCAACCAATTATGGATACTTTGTTGATGATAAGTGTATGGTTCATGATTTCAACAATGGTGATATTATTGTGATGTCTGGTACATTGTGTAATGGTTTGTATCGCTCGGATAAATACAAGAGGGCTTCCTCAAATGCCTTGGTTGCTTATACTTCTTCCATGGCTGAAATGGACCTTAGGCATGCTCGTTTTGGTCACTTGAACTTCAATAGTTTGCTTTACTTGCAAAAAGTCCATTTTGAGTGGAAGATATATAGCAGAATGGATCCCAGCAAACCCCAAATTCACCCTCAAAAGAAACAACAACTATAAGCTCATGATAGTCAACCACAAGAGTACACACCACACACACACACCACGAGCATGGACTCACAAGAAGTTCTATGGACAACATTTCTATCACTTCCGAAAGTAATAGGAGAACTACGACATAATGAAGCCTAGCGCAAAAATGCAAACAAAAAAGAAAAAATAAAGAAAATACATCGTTGATATGGTATACACACTTATGAACTAGTCGAAACTTGAGCAAAGAATCCACAACTGAAAATTGCGTTTATGTAAATACGAACAAAATGAATCCAAAGTCACCCTTAAAATAAAGAGCAACTATGAGGTCATGGTAGTCAACCACACGACCCCACTAACATCATCAGTGCCCAAAAGTGGGTATAGAACTAAGAATGAATACATACTCACACATGCATCCCATAATGCACACACATCACGAGCATGAACTCACAAGAAGCTCTATGAATTGAGTTTCTATCGCTTATGGGCAAACTCAGCCATAATGAAGCCTAGCACAAAATGCAAACAAAAGATATTTTCTATAGAATATGCTAGAAAAAATTTCCTTGCGAAGATGCTAGACAAAATCTTTATATAAATCCATATTGAAGCCAAAAGATTGTTATGACTTCTTAGACGATTCCAAAGTTCAAGACAGTGTGAGTTTCATAGATAGAAGTATCTACATCAAATGAAAAGACCATCACATATACAAGTCCCAAGTTCTATTGAACGCATGTTTCATAGCTTGATTTTATATTTGGACTTCTATTTGCAATCGAAGACTACTACTTCAAATAACTTTAAAATAATCATTAATTGAGAGGTTTATACTTCATTGGAAGCTTGTCAAAAAGAAAAGATGGGAAAGATTCTCAAAGTCTTTCTAAGTTATATACAATTCCCATGTCCCATACAATCAATATTTAGGGAGATAATTCTTCTGAAATGGTAATTTCGACATAAAATGATCAAAAAAATTAAGGCTTTTAGAAATAAATCTCATTTATCAAAAAATAATTGAAGAGAACAATCCACTCATATAAATAACTTACCATAAAAAACTTAATTTGGACCTCAAAAGTAAAACAATAATTTTGTTCTATTTTCACATGGTTATAAATGACATCAAGAGCTCCACCCAAGATAAAAGCTAATGGAAGGTTGAAGCTAATGGATGGTGAAAAGAAACATATGGCTTTCTATCTAGTATCTCTCTCTATGTGTGAAGAAAATCTTAACTTCATTAAGGGCTGAAGTTTGAAGGCTTAAAAGAGAATACTTAAGGGCCAAGGCTGAACCAAAAATGCTCAAAGGAATGCTTAAGGGAAGCAAGCAAGAGTGCTTAAGGGGTGCAAACACTAAAACATTGCTCATATGTTGAAAATTGAAAAAAAAAACCATCCATAAAAACCCCTCACATGATAAAAAACGTGCACACCTGTGAAAAAAAACGTATAAGTACGTTTAGGACGTTATAGAGTACTAAACGTTTTTTATTTTTCATAAAAAACGTGTTTTATTGTACTATGGTATTCTCTTATGAGTGCTATTCATGTGTTTATCCTAGCTAACAAATTTCAAGTTAGAAAGTCAACAGTCCTTAAAAAGTCAATTAATATTCATCCAACTCACTTAAATTTGGTCCAACTCGTACATGTAGCATACTAAGATTCATGATCCCTAAAAACTGAATAGTAAAATCTGATTCAAATGGCTTTTTTCTTTTTGAGAAATCTCATCCCACTCAGCATCAATACCAAGCTAATGACTTCACCCTTCAAATTATCCAACTCTTGATAGCTCCTCTCATGTGGGCTTTTTCCAATCACTTAAAGGAGTGCTCTCTCATACACAAGCAGCAGCTTGGTGGAGCCTGTTTGGAGAAAGAGAACGTATCTTGCTCTCTTGGAGGTCTTGGTGGATTAGAGCATGCTTACAGCCTTACACTATTCGAGGACTCTCATACTCTCTTTGTGAGAGGTTGCTTTGGGATTCTTATTTCAGCCTAAGCCTCTTCATAATCATCTTCACTCACCCATATTTGCTCTCTTTGGTACTATATGAGTTGTGAGTATATTTCTTTGTATTGGTTGGAGCATATCATTATCTTTGTATCTCTTATAATTAATGGAGCATTGCAATTTTTTATCATATTTTTGTGCCTCATGTGTATGTTCTCTTGTTCATGTGTGTATATTCTCTTCTGTGTGGCATACTTGTGTAACATGTTTATCCTCGCTAGTAATAAGCAAGAGAACTAAAAATATTCAAGGTTCACACTCCGTCAAGTTCATTATTGTGCATGATTAAAAAGTGGGAACATGACTTGAATAGTGGCAAGCCAGCATAAAGAATGCCCTAATCTTATGTAGGCCTGAAGATTATGGCAAAAGTTAGAGAGTTTGCTCCTACTTAAAAGTCTAAAACCCTAGGATAGAACAGTGGAGACCAGGCCTTACTCATGACTCATGAACACTTGATCAAAGAATAATTAAGATTGTTAGGATATAAGCACTCATAGGATCTTACGAGTTACACATGAAACATCAAAGGGTCACTTCCACACATGAGACATCAGCCATTTGCCATCCCAAAATGGGATTGTAAGTTTCAAAAAGGACTTGGAAAAAAATGAGAGAACTGTCCATGCATGTTGGCTGGGCTGGCTGGACCCTTTGCCCCCTTAGGCTGGCAGCCAGGTTCAACCCCTGCCACTGACTGTAGACACCCCTCTACATTAGTGTAGAGATGAAACAAGTGTGATATATGCTTCAGCTTTCGGGCCCATGAAACCAGCGATTCAGTTTGGCCTTCAGGCCGTCCCTTCCCCAATTCTTCCTTACCAGGCCTTCGGGCTCTGTATCCTAGCTGTGTTAGACATCTGATCCCTGGTTTGTTGGATACGAGGGGGTCCCATGGATGTTATGCCTACCTTCACTTGTACTTTCTAATTTATTCAAGTTTAACTGGAAGAGTAGATCTCTACAATCGAACTTCTTCAAAAATAGAAATTAAAATTAAAAAAAATAAAATATTCACAGTCTAAACTCAAGTATCTTTTAATCCCGCATGAATTCCCATAATGGTTAGCACCTTATAATCTCCAGGTCATGGATGAAACTCACCTTTCCATGTCGTGATCTAAAAAGCATTTTGTGCTCTCTCTTCGCATGCCTCCAAAAATTTAATCAGCTAGAATAAACAGGAGATATCAGCTCAGCCAACCTGAATGCAGCCCTTGATTTTTTCTCTTTTGTAAGGGATGGGAGGGAGGAAGAGTATTTGATATAGGAGTAATATGCAGCCAGGACTCAAGTCCACAAGGTGAAAGGCATTGCCACTTACAGGGTACTTCGTCGCTAGGACAGCAGAACAGAAATATAAGCAACTACTAGAGTTGGATAACGAAGAAAAGAATTCAGCATCTAAATGGAGAGTCAGAATTACATGACTACATTTCATGGACTTACTTGAGGATTCACTGGACATTAATTAAACATTTGCAATTTCCTTAGAAACAGAGAGATGAATCATGTCACTTTCATGATCAAAAACAAGTAGATCATGTAATTTGACTATATCATCAAACAATGTTCCTGTTATTCAGCTCCCAATTTGTAAATGCATATATATCAAAAAGATCCATGTAAAAAATAGAGTCACATATGTCCTTTCTACACTGATAACGATGATAATAAACATAATAATGATAAGCAAGTGACGCTGTATACATGAATATGCTATTACACCATTTACCTTTGCAATGAGATTATGAATGTATCTCAAGTGCGAAAGGCGACCACATTTTGGAACATATTCAGCCGATAGAAGCTCCAAATATGACCATATTTCAGTTTATCAACAAGCAAAAGGAGCCTTAACATTTGCAAGATTTTCAAGTTCCAACTGAAACCAGCCTATCCCATTGAGAATATTAAAAACTAGTTCATACAACCTAGAATTTTAAAAACGAATTCAATGTGACAGAGGCAAATTCATATGGTCAGAAAATTCTGAATTTCCTAGATCAAAAGCAAGGGAAAGGGCCATACCATCCCAACCAAATGGAGCAGGCTTCTTCTCCCACTTCTTGTACTTCTCTTCAGCTGCATCTTGAGTATCAAGCATGTATGCTTTTGATGGATCCAAACCATTGAATTCCAAGCGCTTTTCGAGCTGTTTTTGCTTCTCCTCAAACCATTTCTTCTTTGATACACCTCTAGATTCAACAGGGGCCTCTGCCCTTTTCCGCTCAGCATCTACCTCACGTCCATTAGCTTTCCGTGCAGCATTCTTTAAATATAAAAGATGAAAAACTAATTTCAGTAATAGAATAGCGAACAGTATATCTAGAAATCAAAACACCATATCATGTGACCAATAATGAATTTTCTTATTATTGAACCATGATATATCTACCAACCAATTTCAATTGCAAATCAAACATCCTTTTCTGCATAGGAGTCATTTTTGCATAGCTTTCAGGGTCCAAAGTGGGCTCAGCCTCCTCTTCCTTCACCTTCTCATTATCACCTGTCTCAGAGCTCTCTTTAAGTGTTCCATCATCTGTCTGGCCATGCTTTTCAGTGTGACCTTCACCATCTACAGCCATAGAAAATTACAAATAATAACACAATGGACGAAGCTTAAAGGAAATAGCCATATGATGCATAAAGAAACTAAGATCGAGCTACCCATGAATTTATGCACGAAGAATAGTTATCTGAAACTTCACAAACAAACAAACTGGAACAGGTCAGAAACAGATGAGAGATTGGATAAAAAGTGACAATTGGTAGACAAAGATTTAAAGCTGAAGGCTTTTGAATAAACTCTTTTATTTTTAGAGCAAGTTAAAGAAGACACACATTTTAAAGACTTTTAGATAGCCCCTGTCTATCTTTATATAGAGGCAATTGTGCATATGTTTAAGTCCATATTTTGCTGCCACAGCCATATTTTCTGGTTTTCTAAAAACTGATGCTTCAGTTATGGCAGGTGCAGTTGTGGCTTCATATGCGTTGGCATCTACAACTTAATTTTCATAACTATTCTTCAGGGGTCTAATTGGGGACTACAAGAACTTATCATCAGTTCTACACTGTTCCAGCAGGATAATTTCAGTTCATTTTGTACTTATTCAGCTCTTCCATGATAGAGAATTTACTTTCAGCTTTGTTTATTTGCTGACCATTATCTATGTTTACTTCTTGTCTAATCACATAAGCTTGTCTCTTCCGGCATGTCAATTATCATGATGATCATATGCTGATTATATCTGATTTTGTGAGATCCGGAACCAACAATTTACTCTGTTTTTTCCATTCAAGTTCTCATAATCTTCTGATCTCCTCTCTATTTAATATCTGATTATGCTTCTCAGATCTTAATCAGCAAATGATATCAGCTGCCTCTCAGATTAGTCTTTATAATTTCAGGTTCTCAGCTTCGGTTGATTAATATCCAGAGTCTTTTATAAAAGCAATTCACTTAGTTTCTGTTATTGTAATTTTTGAAATCTTCTATTTCCTTCATCATTTTGCTAGAAACTTGCAGGTCCGGAGTTTACTTATATTTCAATTCATATATTTCCAATAATTTGTTTTTTATTCTAATCAGATTAGTTTTGTTTCAAAATTCAATTATATTATCAGTACGAGAATAATAATATTATTATCCTTCCCGATTCTTTTAGATCCTAGTTATTTTAAGCCTTCAATTATTGTGATCCTTCTTCATTCAAAAACCCTCTCTCTAAATTTCACTTCATATTGCTTCCTACTAGCTAGCATGCCTCCTCAAGAGTCAAAGAGTAGTAATAAGTAGCAATATACAAATTCAAAAGTACTAGTTTCCACACATGGCAGACCAAGCTACAATATTTCCTCATGAACCCAAAACCTTTGGGAAGTGATCAATTGATAGGATAGAGTTGAACAAATGATCCTCTATCTAAGGAGATGAACATGCTACATCAACAATCCAAATTGTCATTGATTTATAGATGTGTATGGATCAAGTTAAGCATGATATTTGGAGAAAGATCCAAAAATTCCTAGTCTTTGATGATAACTTCTTACCAACCAAACATGTTTAATATATATCTTTCTCAAAACATCCTGAATATGTACACCTCGATCTATTTAACATCTCAATCTATTTAATAGTCAATTAGCCTTAGTGGGTGAACTTATACATGAAGATACAATTATGATAGTGCTTCTCGAAAACGTTTTGATCCTATGATGTTATTGTGACTATGTGTCAAACGCTTCCAAATCCTACTTAAGAAAGTATCATTATCATAGTAAGCAAGAGGAGATGGAAAAAATCAAAGCCTTCAACGCAATGATATGGCCTACAAAACTAAAGTCAAATGAGAGAGCAATAAAAACAATCAAAAGCTTTGTAACATTGTGAAAAGACTAGTCACCTTGAGAGTGAGTGCTTCAAACTCTTATCTTTGTAAAATTAGTGAAACGAAAAATATCATTGGGAGACATTTTGTTTCAAGGCATCCAAAAAAGAAAGCTAATGCAGTTCAAGAAGTTCAAAACACTGAAACTACTGCCAATGCAGGAAATGATAGTAAATATGCCTTTTTTGTCATGGTCTAATTTGTCTTTCTCCATACTGAAGGATATGTCTCCATATGAGAAGAGGTAGACCAATCATTTTCCTATCATAACTTTCTTCATATTAGTTGTCATATTCTCATCTAGTTCGGGTTAAACAAAGAATTAAACAAGACATTACAACTAGAATATGAAAGTTTTCCTTCACATTGCACTATTCCAAGTACTAGATGAGGTAGAGGTAGACTTTGCGCACACATGGATATGTCAGAGAAGAGCCTGAAGAGGTAAACCAATCATTTTCCTATCATAACTTTCTTCATATTTGTTGTCATATTCTCATCTAGTTCAGGTTAGACAAAGCATGTGTGTGCAATGCCCATGCATGTATGTGTGTGTATGTGCACGCACGCACATGTATGCATATGCATATGCATACGTGTTCACGCACGTGTATGCATATACGTACGCGTTCACGCACATGTGTATGTGTATGAGCACATGTGTGTGCATAGATGTGCACATGTGCATGAATGTGTGCCCTACACATAAGAGCAACTAATGCTCTACTATGGCCTACATGAATGTTCACATCATCTTTTGTATTCCAAAACCTTTCCAATTTCATTCAGCCCGCATTGTTTATATGGGATCCCTTAAATTCTACAATGATGCCTTTGATGTGCAAACAAGAAAAATCTAGTATGTACCTACTTCCAAGTTGACTTGAATGTGTTTCATGAGCCTTTCTGATTCCTCATGTACTACTTTGAGCTCTTCTACATGTGGACACTTCATTTTGATATCAAATTTCGCTTAATAATCATGGTGGTGGAAATACTACGAGGGCTCCACTTTATTGGTAGACCATAGTGGTGTGTCTGATCTAAGCATGGAGATTTCTCACCATCACCCACAAGTATGTAAGCTCTTTGGAAACTACAATCACAATCTAGAATGGGAACAACAAAAAACAAAACTTGTGTGTGTGTGTGTGTGTGTGGTTTTTTCTTTTTTTTTGTGTGGGGGGAGGGGGGGGATTCCCAAGTACCAATCAAGCTAGAAGTCCAAAAATAGTAATGTAGGTCTCGTTGAGATTCTCTATGTGTGCCATGTATGTATGATATGCCACATATTAATATGCAACATATTGGATATATATACGGAATGTGCATTGTGTATGTCACATGTATTCATATTTATTTTCGGACTTGTATGGAAAAAATACCATACTTCCATACCCCTACGTGTATGGTTGGAGTATGGAATTTTTCATACCTCAATTTTTTCTCGTTTCTCATTGATTCCAATTGAGGACAAATCCATAGCAATTTCATATTGTTTTTATGCAAATTCACTCATATACTTTCCTCCATTATACCCATATATAGATACTATACACCCTAAGCTATAGTAGCCAATAACATTTTGATCTTTAATATTATATTATTGTATATATAATACATCAAATTTTCAAAAAATTTTGTGTCATATGTATGATATCATGTATGATACTTTCGAAAAGATTCCATACTTTTTTCATACTTCGATACCTGTATGCGTTTGCCATATGGTTTCCGCATGGAAAAAATATGCATGTATTCATCAATTATGTACCTATAATGAATACAATTTGTGACATATCACAGGTGTACAAACTATGCATCATGTACATGTGATGTATTAAATAATAAATAGGTTGCCCTTACATATGTCACGTGTAAGTTGCTTAAGGTATCTACTATCATTTAATAACAAAAAAACCATCATATAATTACAAAAGAACACCACACGTAATCAAAACAGCATAAACTTGGTCATCATAATACGTTAGTATTTTTACTGCCTTCTCCTGAAGGTCAAAAAACTTGACAATTTTTATGAAATAGTCAGCATGAGGTCTCCTTGAGTCCTTCAGTCCTTTGACCAAGTCAACTCAGATAGTTGACTTGTTCCAAAAAAACTTCATATTTTAGAAAACCCTGCTTTCCAGCAATTGATTTCAGCAAACCTAAATCTAGGTAAAATTAAATTTCCCTGACACATCAACAAAGAAATAGACAAACAAATTCACACGCAAGACCTGTGTTCATTTAAAGTGCCATTTGAATGTGAAGATTTTGCCATATCTTAATGTGTAATCTCAGGATAAAAACTTAAACCTAAATTCACATTAGCTGCTTACAGCCTCAACATATTTCACTCAATGAACAAGATATTCCAAGAATTGCTCGCTTGATCTCCAGTAAACATCAAGTTCAATTTGTTTCAGAATTTCATTATTTCAGCTACTTTAAATCGCCCTGTATTGAAGTGAAACGTAATTTCTCTTTTTGTTTCAGCAAGCATAAACCACAATGTGTGTAAAAAAATGCATTTCATGTTCTGGATCCAAAAATACAAGATTAGGATTGAGAAGCAAACATACATAAAGCCAAGAATGAAGAAACAAAGAAGCTGAAGGGAAAAATATACAGACCCAAGTAAGGCAGAATGTTCATAGGATTGGCACATACAGCTAACAAAAGAATTTTCACTGAAAAAGAGAAGAGTTGCATACCCTCTACAGCTTGCACTGGTAATTTTGTTGCAGAAGCAAGCTGTGCTTCACTGATACGACGGAAACAGTAATCAGAGCATTCATGATAGGGATTGGATGCATTAATACAATCAGGGTGTACTCTTCTCTCCTCCATCACTGATGCACAGCAACAATTTGCTAATCAAAGGAAGATGACTATAAACCAATGATGATGTTCTCCATATATACGCAAAGTAATGATTAATACCTGTAAAACAAAGAAATTTTGTATTGCTCTCTTGCTCTCCCTTAAGCATATGCATGTGCATGCAAATGAGCGTGTGTGTATGTGTGCGCATGTGTACATGTATAAAAATGTGTATGCATGTATGCAAATGTGTATGTACTATGGATATATGCCAAGTTGTACATAGAAAACATGTGTGTATGCAAGTGTAAACTTAACGCCAGTGCATGTATGCATATATTCAAGCATGTGAATGTTCATGCTTATGTGTGCAAGTTATATAAGTGTGTACTGAAAGAGCTTGACAATAGCTTTACGATCATATCCTCTCTTGTCGGATGTTATACAAGCAGGCTAGGCACTTTATCTAAGAGAATAGAAACAAAAAGGCCCAAATCCATGATTCATGAAGAAGCTAAACAGATTAAACTTTAGTTCACCTAAGAATGAGTTCATTTTCATTAAAATGTTTACCCCATGTTTATTTTAATGTGAACTCACAAACTCTCTATGTGACCTAGGGAAATTAAAATATTGATTTGCACATATATGGAATTCATAGCTAACTTGATTTGCTTTGCTAAATACACTCACAACCCCCACTCAATAAGCAATGTCAAGTCTAGCAACCATGGCATACATGAGAGAACCACAAGTTGAGGCATGGGGAATATTCCACAGAATGTGGGGTGCAGCATCATCTTTGGACAATCAACTTTGTTAAACCTAAGATGTGGTTCTTTTTCACAAACCTTGGAAGATATCTAAAGATATGCACTTTTTTGCTTCTCTTTGCAAGGAGTGAGTGATGTTGTCCATGTAATAGAAGATTTGTCACGACTCACCATGATGATGGGTTTTGGAAAGAAGACAATATTAGTTCCAAAAGTAGCATTTTTAAAATGTAATGCATAGCTACTTCTAGGTTTGTTGCTCCAAATGATGTTTTACCGAAAATATAGTTGTAATTACAAGATACACTAACGTTTTGTACCAATGAATGAGGTCCTCTTATTATGATGTTGTACACAAATGTGGGTGCAGCATGTAATATCTAATCAATAAGTGAGTTAAGTATGTCAAATTAAACTAAGAATAGGAAATTCAGGATATTGATGTAATACACCTAAGTACTTTCACATCAGCCACGACGTCAACATAACTTTCTCAACATCTTATATCATCTCTCCCTTGATACACTTCATATTTTTTTAGCATCAATCCAATTCAAGGAGTATTGAATCCGTCGTTGCTTGTAACTCTGAAGACTTCATGTCTCACAACTCATCCAACTACTTCTTACTCATATCATCTCTTCCTTGATCTATTTCACTATTTTTGGAGCACTGATCCAATTCAATTAGTATTAGATTCATAATTGCTCATGGCCTTGAAGTCTTCATGTATCAAAGCTAATCCATTTATAAGATTACTCAATCTAAGAGCTAATACATCAACAAAGCTTACTCCACCTAATAACACTTACAATCTTTCACAATTATCTCACATATGCTAGTGTTACATGGTTCATAGACATTTTAAAATTTAAATTCGTGTACACTTGAAACATCATTCTATCAAACAAATTCACTTGTTTCATAAAGTGTTTTCATTGGTATTAGCACAAGACAAACTAAGATTCAATTACGGTTATAGTTCTCAATTTTTCATTCTAGTTAGTTAATAATTTTGGTGTCCATCTATCCACATAATCTCCAGTTATTCAATTATTACTCAACCTAATGTATCGCCCCATTGAGAAGAAATTTCTTCATTGATTGGGTTCATGCAACAACATGGCAATTACTTGTTAGATTTTCTAAGAGATTGTGCATAGATATAAAGCCACAAACTTTTATCATCTTTCAATTCCAAGAGAATGACTCGATATATGGATAAATAAAGAAAATAAAAACTTTTCAAGCCTCTCCATGTAGAGAGTACACATGCAAAAGAAAAATGAAAAGAAGAGTGTACTCACGAAATGAGAGAGTGAGAGATACTCAAAGAGAGTAGACCAAGAAATGGGTGAACTAACATGGATTAGAAATGAGCTTGCCAAGAGCATGAAGTGGACTCTCCAATATTCTAATCAAGCTCAAAGTAAGGGAGAAACCCTCCTTATATAGAGTTAGAGGAGGCTCTCCAAAGTGCATCATATGGATACTTCTCCTTGAAGGAGAATGAATACAAGGTAGAAGCAAATGACAAGATATTCAAATAGAACGCGATTCAACTAAAAATGTGAAATGGAGTGTCTCTTAGATACAGAATGGATATGCACTCATACGAATACAAATGGAAATGAAAGAGATGAACTCACGTCATCAACACCCTCACTCCAACTCCATTTTGCAGCGGCTGAATGCTACAAAGGTCCACCAAGTATTGGAGCGGAATGAGAGGTAGAGCCTTCATGAACATGTCCACAAGATTCTCCCGAGGTACACTACTCCATAGTAATCTCCTCATATACCATCTTCTCATGAATCAAATGGTACTGGATCTTAGTGTGCTTGGTCCGAGCATGGAAGATTGGATTCTTGGCAACAACCAAGGTAGACTGACCGTCGGTGCGGATGCACGTAAGAGTATGTTGCAAAATACCAATATCAGATAATAGACGACAAAGCCATATGACCTCACATGCTTCAAATTTGGATGCTCGATACTCAACCTCATAGGCTGCTTCTTCCCAAGAGATGGGTCTTGAGCCAAGCAAGAATATATATCCAGAAGTAGACCATAAAGAATTAGAGTCATCAGCCCAATACGAATCAAAATATCCTACGAGATCAATGCCTCCTCTATATCAAAGACCATGATGTCAAGACTCCGATAAGAGCAAGGTAACAAAATAACCTTTAAGGAGCTTGCCCATGTGTCTCGCGAGGCTGATGTGCAAACTAGCTGAGTATATCAACGCACAATGTCTAGTCCGGTGTTGGCTACGTAAAGTAAAGAGCCAACTAGTTATCGATAATCATGCACGTCAACTAGTGGTGATATGTCCTCTAGTGTGAGCTTGATGTGTGGATCAAGAGGTATAGAGATTGAGCGACATTGGTCCATGTTACACCTTGGAAGTAGATCTAAGCGATACTTCTTATGGGATAGGAATATGACTTCTTTTATCTTCTAAACTTCCACACCTAAGAAGTAGTGAAGAAAGCCAAGATCTATCATCAAATACTCAAGGTGAAGTGCTTGACGATAAGTTGGATCTTGTCATCATTAAGCCTCTCAAAATTCATCTTTGTAGTGGCATTCCCTTTTGCAATTTGAAAACTTGAGTTCTCTATCTCTCACATTGCATTTCCTCTCAATATAGACTCTACATCTAGTCTGTGGATTGGCCATTTGAGCTGTGCACTTAAGGCAAGGATGACTCTAATAGTTGTGAACCTTGCAATAGGAGCAAAGGTCTTTTCATAGTCAATTCCATGCTTTTGTTTATATCCCTTTTCTACGAGTCATTCTTTACGCTTGTCCAAAGTTCCATCCGACTTAAATCTGACTTTATATAGGCACTTGACTCCTATAACTTGATGATTAGAAGGTTTTGGTACAAGTGTCCAAGTATTATTCTTTTGAATTGCATCCTTCCCAATCTGCATAGCTTCTTCCGACTCTAGTTTGCCTTGAGCTTCTTAAAAGTTGGAAGGCTCTAGAATTTGTTGGAACTTGGATCTCATGCATTAATGCATAATTTACATAATGACTTTGTTCTCTTTTTTCTTTCCAATGAGCATTTGAGGTCTTCTATGTTGTAGGGAAGTACTTGCTTATGAACTATGCTTGAAAATAATTGAGTTCCTCTCTAAAGTGTAGGTAGATGGACTCAAACTTGAGCTTGGATCTTTAGTTGAGTACTTGGAGGATTCGTTAAAGACTGCATCTTTTAAAGAGTGATAAGAGTAATTTTCCAAGTTGTACAATCTTTATGCCTTGGACGTACAATCTTTATGCCTTGGATGGTTTACTATACCCAATGAAGATATGCTTTTTAGACTTAAATAACTCATATCGACCTTCCTTAGGCATATGTACAAATGCTTCACTTCTAAACCCTAAAGTAGTTAGCGCTCGGCTTTCTTCCAAAGTAGGTTTCAAATGGTGTCTCATTTTGTGCACCTATAAAGCTTCAGTTGATGATGTGTATAACAATGTGTACAGATTCAGCCCAAAATTTAAAAGATAATGCTTTGTTGTCAAGCATGGCGCTTGTCATTGCCATGTCGCTCCATATCTTCCTTTCGAAGACTCCATTTTGAGATGGAATATGAGGTTGTCTGACCTATCTTTTGATTCCTTTAGGAAGTTATCAAAGTTGTGATTGATAAATTCACCACCTCAATATGATATGAGAGTATTCACTGAAGTGGATGCTTCGTTCTCAACTTGAAAGAGTCATTCTCTAAATTTGAAGAAAGTATCTTCCTTTGATTTGAGAAAATACAGCCATATGTATCTAGTGTGATTATCTACTAAGAGAAAGAAGTAGAGTGATCCACTTAATAATGTGTATTCATAGGCCCATAGAAGTCCATTTGGATAAGGGTTAGAGGATTCTTTGCATAGGTGGAAGCCTCTTTTGGTACGAATCTCTGCTCGAACAATGAAATCTATGTGTGGAAGAGTTAAATTTATGTTTGGATGTAGATGCTTTAAAATTATTCTTCTTTTTGTAACAAAATTTTTTAAGATGTCTTGGTTTCCTTAAATAATTACATGTAAACTTCTTGGATAAGTTGTTCGAACCTTGCTTAGAGGAATTGCTATAATTGCTAGACAAATGAATAGAGTGTTTAGGCTTTTGGAAGGGTCCCTTAGCTGTCATAGCTGCCTCTTGAGATATTGAATACTTTGCACGTGAGTCATGGAGGAGGAGGAGTCTTCATACCTATTCCCAAGTCAAGACTTGGCCTCGATTGTAGAGGGTTGTTACAAATGTCTCATATGACTTTGGGAGTTTGTTTTAGAAGCTTAATAGTCATATCTTCCTTTGAAACTTGCCTTCCACATAATGCAAGTTTGCGGTGATAATCTTCAAAAGTGGCAATGACTTTAGAGATAGGGTCTTAGAGTCTGATTTCTAGATTATGGAATTCTACTTCTAAGCCCTAGGGTGTCAATATTTGAAGGAGACTTATCTTCATATAGATCTTGAAGTATCTTACATGCTGCATGAGAAGTTCTACAAGAAGTAATATGTCCTTTTGTTAACTCATCACAAACTAACAAGAGTTTCCCTAGGGCTCACTTATCTTCAATGTTCCATGTGGAATGAGATCACTATCCTTGTCGGATTCGGGTTTTATGGCATCTGAAACTTCATACAATAGGTTTGTGTATAGATAAGTTTTGCTAGTGTCCTTCCACAAATTATAACTTAATCCATTTAACCTTTCCTCTTTTGGAAAGAACATAGGAGAGAATGATGGAAAGTACAACATACTTAATGAAGTCTTATTGAAAATGGTAGACATGATGTAGCCCTTTAAGAAGATATAACTTCAAAAATGAATCTAATATCACACACAAACTCTTTCTTATATTGCTTGGAGTTACAAAGATAGAACACAAGAGGAGGGGGATGAGAGGGAGGACTTAGTATAGCCCTACATGCACTTTACACCCTTGGGTGGCTTATAATTGCCTATCCAATCTCACACACACCCTTTCTTATGTTGCATTGGAGTTACAAAACACTTGAGGCATCCAAGATGCCTATGACACAAGCTCAGGTTGTTGCAAAGCCTTTGCCTTTGCAAATCGGCCTGGATGTAGCCTTATACATTGTAACAAGTTATAACCAAGAGCAAAGGTGCATGGAGTGCTCGCATTTGAAGGAAGGAGAAGTTGCTTAGCTTCGTTTACTTCACCTAGTGCTATGATACCATGTAGAGAGTACACATGAGAAAGCAAAATGAAAAGAAAAATATACTCACAAAATGAAAGAGTGTCAAAGTGTGAAAATCAAAATGAATAGATCAAAAAACAGGTAAACTCACATGGATTAAAAATGAGCTTGCCAAGCACATGAAATTAATTCTCCAAGCTTCTAACCAAGTACGAAGTGGAAGACAAATGCTCCTCATATAGAGTTGAAAGAGGCTATCCAAAGTACATCACATGTGGAATAATTCTCCTTGAAGGGGAATGAATACAAGAAAGAAGTAAATGATAAGGTATCCAAATACAATGTGATACATCTAAAATAATTTCAAATGAAATATCTCCTACATACAAAATGGAGATTCACTCATACGAATACAAATAAAAATACAAGAGATGAATTCATGTCGTGAATACTTCATACTCGAATAACAATGCATCTATTCCACATGAGTTCATTCCAATGACATATCATGCATAATTTCCCATCTACGAATTGATAGTTGTCATCCAACGTGTTACTTTCTTTATCCTGCCTGAATATGATGTCGGATAATGCAAACCTTTGGTTCCATAAAACTTTTAGCTCTCTCTCTCTCTCTCTCTCTCTCTCTCTCTCTCTCTCTCTCTCTCTCTCTCTCTCTCTCTCTCTCTCTCTCTCTCTCTCTCTCTCTCTCTCTCTCTCTCTCTCTCTCTCTCTCTCTCTCTCTGTGCGCGTCTTGTGAGAGAGTAAGAGAAAGCAAACAAACGTTAGCAAGAGAGGGGAGAAGCACTGTTCCGACCGGCTGTGAGGAAAAGAAGAAGATCAGCTCCGCGCACACTGCTTGGTTGCCAACGAGAGACAAACGTTCCATGGAGATCACTATGGAATGAGATCACTATCCTTGTCGGATTCGGGTTTTATGGCATCTGAAACTTCATACAATAGGTTTGTGTATAGATAAGTTTTGCTAGTGTCCTTCCACAAATTATAACTTACTCCATTTAACCTTTCCTCTTTTGGAAAGAACATAGGAGAGAATGATGGAAAGTACAACATACTTAATGAAGTCTTATTGAAAATGGTAGACATGATGTAGCCCTTTAAGAAGATATAACTTCAAAAATGAATCTAATATCACACACAAACTCTTTCTTATATTGCTTGGAGTTACAAAGATAGAACACAAGAGGAGGGGGATGAGAGGGAGGACTTAGTATAGCCCTACATGCACTTTACACCCTTGGGTGGCTTATAATTGCCTATCCAATCTCACACACACCCTTTCTTATGTTGCATTGGAGTTACAAAACACTTGAGGCATCCAAGATGCCTATGACACAAGCTCAAGTTGTTGCAAAGCCTTTGCCTTTGCAAATCGGCCTGGATGTAGCCTTATACATTGTAACAAGTTATAACCAAGAGCAAAGGTGCATGGAGTGCTCGCATTTGAAGGAAGGAGAAGTTGCTTAGCTTCGTTTACGTCACCTAGTGCTATGATACCATGTAGAGAGTACACATGAGAAAGCAAAATGAAAAGAAAAATATACTCACAAAATGAAAGAGTGTCAAAGTGTGAAAATCAAAATGAATAGATCAAAAAACAGGTAAACTCACATGGATTAAAAATGAGCTTGCCAAGAGCATGAAATTAATTCTCCAAGCTTCTAACCAAGTACGAAGTGGAAGACAATTGCTCCTCATATAGAGTTGAAAGAGGCTATCCAAAGTACATCACATGTGGAATAATTCTCCTTGAAGGGGAATGAATACAAGAAAGAAGTAAATGATAAGGTATCCAAATACAATGTGATACATCTAAAATAATTTCAAATGAAATATCTCCTACATACAAAATGGAGATTCACTCATACGAATACAAATAAAAATACAAGAGATGAATTCATGTCGTGAATACTTCATACTCGAATAACAATGCATCTATTCCACATGAGTTCATTCCAATGACATATCATGCATAATTTCCCATCTACGAATTGATAGTTGTCATCCAACGTGTTACTTTCTTTATCCTGCCTGAATATGATGTCGGATAATGCAAACCTTTGGTTCCATAAAACTTTTAGCTCTCTCTCTCTCTCTCTCTCTCTCTCTCTCTCTCTCTCTCTCTCTCTCTCTCTCTCTCTCTCTCTCTCTCTCTCTCTCTCTCTCTCTCTGTGTGTGTGTGCGCGCGCGCATGTGCGCGTCTGTGAGAGAGTAAGAGAAAGCAAACAAACGTTAGCAAGAGAGGGGAGAAGCACTGTTCCGACCGGCTGTGAGGAAAAGAAGAAGATCAGGTCCGCGCACACTGCTTGGTTGCCAGCGAGAGACAAACAGATCAGTCAGACACTTGGAGATCCCAGAGAATCGATCTCTAATAAGGTTGCTCCCCTTGAGCCTCTGTGGCTCATCACTAGCACAAAAGCGGCCGGTACTCGATCGGCACGGACGTTCAAGTGGTATCTCGTTAGGGTCGCCCGATGTTTTTACTTACTGCATCTTTTAGCACCATGGTAATACCGTATACGTATATTTGAAAGCCTCCTATGGATTCACATGCCATCTTGAGGAAATCGTCATCAATGTGTGTAAACGAACTGTTCATGAGAGTCACCTACGTGACTTTTGTCACAATAGGAAAACAAAAAGGAAGTGTTTTTTTTTTTTTTAAATGGAGGTTCAGCCGAAGCCTACTCCCCCGGACTTTAACTTTGAAATTGCAACTGTACAAGTGAATGGGCATAGTACCCGCGGGACCCCCCGTATCCCACAAAAAGGAAGTGTTACTTAAAGCTAACATGCACATATTCATGGACTAGGGAGATGTCTTTCCCTCGAGAATATTCATACGTGACTTTTGTCACAATAGGAAAACAAAAAGGAAGTGTTACTTAAAGCTAACATGCACATATTCATGGACTAGGGAGATGTCTTTCCCTCGAGAATATTCATATATACATACATACATACATACATACATATATATATATATATATATATATATATATATATATATATATATATATATATATATATATATATATGTGTGTGTGTGTGTGTGTGTGTGATGGTGGATACTCAAGCTATCTTGAGTTTTCATGTGCATGTTTACTATTATTCTACCACATATTCCTAATGCTCTTAAGCATCTCGAGATTAGATTTAAGTATAAGTTGATTTGCTCTCTTAAACAAGTAATCCACTTAGCCTAGTGGTTAAGTCTCAAGGTTGTGAAGGAAGAGGTCTTGGGTTCATCCCACCCCGATGGGAGCATGGGGAGAGTCTTTTGCCCAAGGAGCTTTAGAGCCTTTCAAATCAAGTTAACATGAGTTAACTTGAGTCCATTGAGACTTAACTCGAGTGGTAAGTACACCAACCACTAGTGGACTCTAGTGGACGAATCTAAAATAGTGGTCGAGATCACTTCAACCACTAGTAGAATCTAGTGGAAGATATTAAAAGAGTGGAGGAGATTGCACATGCACTTGTGGACTTTAGTTACATTTGTGATCCTCGTTGATTTGAGCAGCTATATATACAGGCATAAGGTTGGGAGGAGAGTCATCTCTCTAGCACGTGGTGGTCGTAATTCTTACTTTCTTGCATTGGTATCAGAGCAAGGCATTGAGCATCCTTTCATCATGTTGTAGAGCTTCCTCTCATCATACCCATGAGTGCTCTTCTTTACCTTCCTTGCCTCGGCTCAGCTTTTTCACCTGGGTGTGTAGAGAACGTGAGGCGAGTTGGAGGTTGACGCCCGTGCTTAGAAGCATAAAGTTGCAAAAAAAGTTAATCGGTTGATTTTGCATAGATGCACTCGCGAGGAATTGAACTCGTGACCTTGTGCAAGCTAAGGCCTAATGTAAACCATGCTATCAATCTGTCATCGATGCCATACACCTGGTCATTTTCCTTATGTGTTGTGTTTTAGCATACAACAATGAGGCAACTAACCAAAAAGAGATCTTATGGTTAAGTGCAGAGCGAAATTCAAACTTGAATCAATCTGCTACACAGGCCAACGCCCTAGTCGCTACGTCAAGCTTGTTGTATTGTAAATGTGTTATCGAAATTGATTTGTCTATAGAACTTTGCAGATAACGAAAAAGAAAAGATAGTATTTGTCACATAATTCTAGTAGGGGATGGTTGAACCACGCCTTAAGAGAGAGGATTAGGAAGTAATCCTCAACCATGGCTTTTGGGGCAAGTGGTTAGCCCATCACACTCCTAATTGGGAGATTGTGAGTTCAATTCCCAACATTGGTGTCAGAGCCTAGTTGAGAAATTGGGCAAGACGAAGGTTCGTGCCTCATTCGTGGGCCACTTGGAAAAAGCGTTTATTCGTGGTGAGTGTGAAACTGGCCTTGGATGAAGGTGCATGGGCATTTGGGCACCCACAGAGGGTGGGATAGGTCCAAATTTGGTCCATGTGCTGGAGTTTGAGGTTGGTGGAAGCACATATGCATGGAAAGTGGGTCCAAGAGTTAGAAGGGTCCACAAATGAGCATTGAGGACAATGCTCAGTCTAAGGGGGAAGGAATGTCACATAATCCTAGTAGGAGATGGTTGAACCATGCCTTAAGAGAGAGGATTAGGAAGTAATCCTCAACCATGGCTTTTGGGGCAAGTGGTTAGTCCATCACACTCCTAATTGGGAGGTTGTGAGTTCAATTCCCAACAATATCTCTCTTAGGCGGATGCAGAGGGAATCGAGCTTTCGACCTTTGCAAACTATGGCACTGATCTATACCACTCTTCCAAATATATTCTCTTGTTGCACAAAAGCTTTGATTATCAGTGATAAAAAGAGTTTCCTTTGAAGTTGTTCTGTAGGCAGGGATCGATCTTGAAACCTCTACTAACTAATGAGAGCGCTTCAACCATTACATTTCAGACATCTATTGTGTTCACTTGAAGCATCCCTCATAGATCATCCGACCGCATTAGAAGGGTCAAGGCAAGCATAAATCAAGGAAGGCGGATCATGTTTTCGCTTTCATTTCTCTCGAGTGACAAAAGATGCTTGGACGAGGACGAAAGGATGGAGAATGGCTCTTCTCGAGGATTAACAAAAGAACGTAGATTGATTGGGAGATAAATATTTTCTAAGTTGATGTTTTCATTTCGATACTTGCTTTATTTGTCGCTTTCATGTAGCTTGCATCTAAATATTTTTGAAGCATGGTAGTAGTCTTCATTTTTTATAATTATTATGCAAACACTACTAATTCAATGAAAGCTAAAAGGACATAGAAGTATTGGGAAATACATCAAGCACTTGCATGCGTCTAAAAGTTCATGCCCAAAAAAGAATGATTGTTGGTGCATTTCTCCTTTCAAAAGAGGGTTTTTATGCACAACTCATATTTTCTTCTTGCTTGGGAAAGGTATAAGATGCATATTGTTTGTGCATGGATGCTTGGATGCATACATGGCAAGCTCATGAACTGCTTGATTTAAGTTTGGTGCATGAAAAGAAAAAAAAAATGAAAACACATGAATGCACTCACATGCATTTGCATGCAAGAACATGCATTGGCATATGACGAAGCATGATTTTTTGCTGATTTTTTGCTAAGTAGTTGAACAAATGTACTTTCCTAATCATTACCTACTTTTTCTAACTCGAGTTAGACAGTTAGGGAAAATGGCAAACTAGTTAGTTACAAATCTCTTAGCTGCTATGCAACTCAAGTAGCTAGGAAAAACTTAGAGAATCCTCAAGCTTGGATGTAGAAATTCATGCATCCAAGTACGATGGTTTGGAATGATTTTATTTGACTCTATCCCAAGACGTGATAGCAATCAAATAAAATCAATTGGAACTTAAATTTATTGAACTTTTAAAGTTCAAAAGATAGTTGGGATGTTCCAAATTTGTAAAAACCGTAGAGATTTTGAAGTTTTCACTTTGAATTCATCTTAAGGAGTGATGAAAATCAGAGAAGTGATTAAACCTTAACATCAATTGAACTTTATCATTCAATAGATGGATGCTAGGTTCCATGACTGCATCTCTGGTACAGATGCAAAGTCTTAAAAAAAAGGAGAAAAGTTTAAAAAGAACTCCTCCTTTTAGAAGGATTAGAGGGTTAATTTTTTGTTTCATTTAAGCTAATTGAAGCTTCAAGAGGAAACCAAAGCAAATGATCTTCAAGAAATGAGATAAGTTCTTAATGACATGAGCCGAACTATGAACTATGAACTTTTTAGATGTTACTCTAGTAACATCTAAAGATTGACCAATAATAATAAATCTTGTATCAAACTCAAGAACATGAATCAATATCACATAAATGAAAGTTCAATTCAAACTTTCATAGTAGAATGGGAAACCATATCCTAAAGGTGATATTTATCATCTAGTTTGATACTCAGGAAATGAACACAACTGAAGCAGTAAAGCTTCTGGATCTTGTTTGAAAGTCTAAGAATTTCTTTCAAATATCCTTTCCGCATTGCAAAAGATTCCAAGATGAATCATTTGCTCAGGTTATTTGATTCCCTAGAATGAATCTCAAGTCCTCAAAGAATAACATTCTCCCAAGTAGTGAGAATTGTTGAAAATTATGGAACTTGTGCAAGCTCTAATTGTGAGGCTTGACACATACTCACCTCTCATTTATTGCCTCTTCATCATTTATGCATTTGTTGTAAAGCCCAAAATAAAGCTAGGCCTTGAAAATATAAAGGCTACACTCATAATCTTAGAGTAGAGTGTTGAATTAAAAGGGCAAATGTATTTATGGCTTATATAAAAGACAAAATGTATTTATTGAGATTGAATACTCAACCAAAGTCGTGACCTTATCCATATGGAGTGTGTGGAGAACCAAAAGCCACCCAAGACAATGGAAAGGCAAAGGACAAGAAGTGAAAGGTCAAGAGGTGAGAGAAGATGCAAGGGTAGGTGAAAAGTCCCATACCCATAGCTCTATATATAGAGCTCATTCGAACGTGAATTGGACAAAGTGAAGGACACAAAGCTTGGAGCCAAAGTGAAGGAAGGAACCCAAGCTCAAAGGTTGCCAAACACATAGTGTGTGCACTTGAAGATTGAACCTAAGCTGAAAGGTGGACAAGGTTGAAGCCTAGAATTAAGCTTCCCAATAAAGGAGGAGTATAAGACTCCAAGGTAAGGGCTACCATGAAGTGTTGAAGACTCAACAAGGACTTGAGGATACTCCCCATGGTTTTAGCACAAAGCAAGTGCCATGATACAAGGAAGAGTCACCCATGAGGTGTGACAGATGGTTGAAGTTGATGAGGTAAAAAAAAATTCTAGTTGCAAAGTTAAGGGCTGAGGTAAAGGTTTTGAAAAATCCACATTGTGTGTGGTGATAAGTTCCAAGCATAAATCATGTGCATGTATTATCAAAGGATGAAGCTAGTAAGACCACCAAAAGAGAGTGACAAGCCAATGTAAAGACAAGTAAGACCATCCCAAGAGGAATAGCAAGTCTATGTGAGGCAAGTAAGACCATCCCAAGAGGAGTGGCAAGCCTATGTTAGGTGCAAGAAGCACCATAGACCAAGTGAAGGTCTAGTGAAAGGTTGGGGTGAGTAAGACCACCCAAGAGGAGTGGCAAGCCTATGGAAAGTAAGACCATTCAAAGAGGAATGACAAGCCTATGTGAGGGAAAGTAAGACCATCCCAAGAGGAATGACAACCCTTGTTAGGTGCAAGAGGCACCATTGTTCACATTGAGAATTTCTTGTGTTGTTTTGTAGGTCATGAAGAAAGCTTGGAAGATGTGGAAGCTATGAATGCTTCACATGCAGAGGAACTCATGAAAGATTTCATGTATGATCAACCCATTGTTGATTTTGCAGGTCTAAAATCAACCATGCAGAATGAAGAAAAGATTATGAAGCAAGGGGGAGGTAGCTTTCAAGGATTGGAAGATCCAAGAAGATTCCAATGAAGAGAAAGTGGATCCAAACCAAATTTCAGATTTGGAAGAGTCAAAGAAAGAGTAAGAGCAGCCATCAAAGGTAACTTGAAGGACTAAGAGGAGCCACCACTATGCAAGGAGTGCTTTAGAAGGCAAGGAGCAGCCATGAAGTAAAAAGGAAGCATGACAACCATGACGACATCAAAAGGAGGTGCAAAATAAATTGCAACCATAGACAAAGACAAAGGAGGATCAAAGCAAAGCATGCAAGACTATAAGATGTGAAGACATGAATCCATGAAGATATAGAAGAAGAGAGACATGCAAAGAGAGGACAACAAAGGAAGAGAGTGAAGCAGCAAAGGTATATGAAGCCAAGGTGATCTCATTTGATTGTAAAAGTTTGTATGAAGCATGTTTATGCTAGGGATTGAAGAAGAGCTCTTGCAAAGAGCCAAAGAAGCAAGCATGAAGCTGGAAGGAAGCCAAAGAATCTTCAAAGCAAAGAAGCAAGATCACCAACCTATCAAAAGAAAAGATATGAGGGCAAAAAAAGAAGGAGACGAAGAGGAGAAGAATTGGAGAGTAGCATGGACTCCCAATTGTAGCTTGAGGGGGAGTGTTGAAAATTATGGAACTTGTGCAAGCTCCAATTGTGAGGCTTGACACATACTCACCTCTCATTTATTACCTCTTCATCATTTATGCATTTGTTGTAAAGCCCAAAATGAAGCTAGGCTTTGAAAATATAAAGGCTACACTCATAACCTTAGAGTAGAGTGTTGAATTAAAAGGGCAAATGTATTTATGGCTTATATAAAAGCCAAAATGTATTTAGAGAGATTGAATACTCAACAAAATTCGTGACCTTATCCATATGGAGTGATGTGGAGCACCAAAAGCCACCCAAGACAATGGAAAGGCAAAGGACAAGAACTGAAAGGTCAAGAGGTGAGAGAAGATGCAAGGGTAGGTGAAAAGTCCCATACCCATAGCTCTATATATAGAGCTCATTTGAACGTGAAAATGTGTGGAGATGACAATGAGATGGTCTAAAAGCATATGCTGGTCATTCTCTCACCAATGGATATCAGAAGGTACCTCATTTCTATGCTACAAGGCACAAAGGTATTCCAGTTGCATACCTTTTCTGTACACAACCACCTTATGAAGGCCATATCTCTCTATATGCTTATACATTTAATTCATATTATAAATTTTTGGAAATTTTATCTCTTATACTCTCTGTATCTCGAATATCTCTATTAGATCACTCTCCAATGGTTACTGGGAACATTTCTTGTGAACCTCAATTTTTTGCATAACCTGAGATGACAGGTATTCGTACTTTGTGCAGTCATTTACCTAGTCAAATGAACTCCAAATGGAGTGTTCTTTAGTTTGTTAGAAAGCTAAGAAAGTCTACTATGGGTGGACAAAATTTTAGAGGCATTGGATCTCTAACTTGTGACTGAATTAGGTTTACATGTGTTTTGCAGGGCAGATTCTAGAAGAGGTTCTCTAACTTCCACTGCATGTATTGGAGTGTATTGAAGTGAAATTTCTCCACAATAACAAAATTCTTCAAACTCATTAGACGGAAAGTAGTTTCTTAGAAGTCCCAAACCACCAGAAGTGGTACTTAAAGTCCAATACTTGATATCACCTGGAGGTGATAAAAAATTCTTAGCTCGAGAATCTAAAAGGTATTAGTAGATGCTTGGACTTGAGAAGGGGAAAGATCTCTAAAATCCCATGGGTAAGCAAAGAAGCTTTCAATAGTTCAAGAGATCTTAAAGATAAAGAATAATTCTTTATTTTTGTCACAAGGTCAACAAGCCTTGATCAAGCTTGGCAAGGTTTGTCCAAGACAATTGCAATTGGAACTACTATGAAGTTTGCCCAAGTATTGGCAATCAAATTCCTTTTGAGAAGTTTTTACTCAGGTTCCATTTATGCAATGGAAAAGTGTGAAAATAGTAAGTTTTTCCAAGTCTGAACATAGTAAATATTCCAAGTATGTAGTTTGCAACCATGGTGATGGTAATTAAGTCTCTGGAAGGTACAACATAAAGTTTACCTATCCTTAAAGGGATTCTAATGAAATCCAAAAGTATGAGTGGATGCTTAGACTTAAGCAGTAAGAGATATTTTCCTAAAAATCCTTGAGGTATCTACTTAAAGCTTTAGTTAAAAAGGAATCTAAAGATAAGAAATAAACAACTTTTGTCGCTACAATGTTGGTCAAATATAACCAATTAGACTTGAATTGGAAAAATTCAGTACTTGGAATTATAACTGGTTTCCGTTTGAAAACCCAAGCAAAGAAGAATACACATTCTATCAAGAGGTTTTCAAGTTTCCATGGAAAAAGCACGAGATTATGAAACGATCGTATGAAGGAATCAAAACCTAGAATATCAAGTTAGAGGTAATGCCTAAAACTTCAAATTTCTTTTAAAGAGTTGAAGTGAAAAGGTACTCTATCAAGATATGTTTAGAATTTAGAATAAGTATCACCCACACATTAATGTGAATATAAAATAGGGTGGTATGAGACACCAGATTTTATACTCAGATTGATGTAGGAAAGATGGTATGGAACATCGGACTGTGGGATGATAAGTATCTTTTAGTCCTAGAATAAATCTTGAATTTAGATACAATCCTCAAGGGAATTAAAGGCTTCAAAGGAGAAGATTAAGTTCAATGAGAATAAAGGCATGATCGCAAGATACTTCAAGATCAAGTAAGTAAAAAGATATGAAGTAAGTAACTTTCAATTTATGCAAGTTGATGATGGAATAGCTTGTGTCAAGCGAAATATATTGACACATTATTGCAACATTTTGGCCTTGAAGACTGTAAACCTATTGCCACTCCTGTGGAGACAGGTTTACAATTGAGTCTTCATGATGCTAGAGATGCATTTTATGTTGTTCTCTATCAACAGGCTGTTGGATGCTTGATTTACTTATGCATTACTCGGCGAGATATTCCGTTTTCTATCTCACACATGAGCAAGTTTATGCATTGCCCCAGTGTCAAGCATTGGCAGGCGGTTAAGCACATCTTTCGCTACTTGAGTGGTAACTGGCTACTTGGGTTGTTTTATCCTAAGGGGGATCACTAGCGCCAGATTTGCATGCTGTTTTTTACTCTAACTGGGCTGCTTGCTATGACAATCGTGTGTACACTAATGGATTTTGCTTCATGCTTGGTAGCTCATGCATATCTTGGCTGAGCAAGAAGTAGCCTACTGTAGCCACTTCTAATTATGAGGTTGAGTATAAGGCAACTTTCATAGCAACTATTGAGTGTGTGTGGCTCTGACACTTATGGCTGATTTGGGTGTTGGTCAGTCTTCTACCACCACCATCTTCACTGACAGTCAGAGCGCATTGGAAGTTGCGAGGAACCCAGTGTTCCATGCTCGCACTAAGGACATTGAGTTGCATTATCATTATGTCAAGGAGAGGTTCTCTACTGGAGAGATCAACTTGGAATATGTGCCCATGCAGGAGAACATTACAGACCTTTTCATGAAGGCTTTGCCTAGGGAGAAGTTTGAAGCTTTTGCAAAGCTTTGGACTTACTTCCTTCTGTGGAGTGATTCCACATATATTGGCACTTCATTATACATGAGTGCCAGCTCCTTGTTCACCGCATCATTCCCAAGGGGGATTTGTTGATATATTTAGGTAGCAATGTGTGTGAACACTCTAGGACTGTCAGGGCTCAGGGCACTTTTTTCCCTTTAGGAGGTTTTTTCCCCTGGCTTCTATATATGCCTATAGCCCTAACGGGTTAGATATCTTTGTACATTCTAGTGGTAATACATTCAGTATTCGATCTTGTGACCCAAGCTTCTTCTTCTTCCTTGTGTTGTTCATGTGCTTCCACAGGCATCTAACTCCAACACTAAGCCTTATCTCTAGCAGTTGGGTTCTTGACATGATTTGAGAGTTGTATATCCATCTTTCGATGTTTTCAATAATTTTCAAAGAAGGGAGTCTGCTTTCTAGATGTATGAACACAATTGTTACAGTCAAACTTTGGAAAGCGTAAAAGCTCAAACCAATCATTTTGATGACAGTTGACGGTGCAATGGAGATAATATTCTAGGACTTTCTTCACACATTTTGTTTGTCCATCAGTCTGTGAATGATTGATTGTAGACAATGGAGCTTGCAAAATATTGTTCCAAAAGCTTGATATGAACCGTGGACCTCAATCACTAATAATATCATCAGGAAATCCATGAAGCCTAAAGACGTATGTGAGAAAAAGTCTAGTAGTGGTTGCACTATGATTTTCTTAGTAGTTGGAATGAAGTGTGCCATCTTTGTAAATCTATCCACTATAACAAGAATGGCATCATACTTATCCGACCTTAGTAGATCTATGATGAAATCCATAGATAATGAAACCCATGGCCTTTTTGAAATAAGTAAAGGGTGTAACCATGAGGTTTATGTCATGGTACCTTAGATCTATTGCAAGTGTTACAAGTTTGGATATATTCTTTGACTTTCGTCCACATTTGAGGCCACCAAAAATCCCTTTATATGAGTTCTATTGTTTTATTCACTCCAAAATGTCATGATGCAAGGTCATCATGATGTTCTTGAAGTACTTGGATCTTGGGCTTTCCTAGCGGGACATACAGTAGGTTCTTATAGAAAAGTAACCCATCCTTTTCTTGGAACTCATTTACTTTGAACTTTTCCTTCTTGAATATTCTGCTTGACATTACAAAACAATTCTTCACGTAGTTGTTATGAATTATGGAATATGTTGAACAAGGAATTGTTGGGGTGTTAATTTATTAATGTATTAATGTGTTTTGGTGTTTTTGATATAGCAGTTGAAGGTTTGTGAGGAGCGTGAAAGGCCTGAAAGGGCGGACATCAATAATCCAAATTATAATTTATTTAGTTTGTAAATAAACCCGCATAGAGGGTTCTATTGTTAGAAACAATTAGAAAAATAAGGGTTATTGTAGACCACAATTTCTGACATTAAAAGCAAAGGCTCTCTATGAAAGTTACCAACTTTTAGTTTCACGCTTGCGTTTCAAAGCCGCTCTCATGTAACCACTCTTTTTGACATAATAAAAAAATTCCTATAAATACATGCACTCTGTGGACTGTCAAAATAGAGTGCATGGGGGAAGATTGCACCCAATACTGTGTTCTATCCCGTCTCTTGTCCTCTATTTTTTGGTGTGTTTTCAGCATCCATAACCTCTATGTGCACGTGAGTAAGATCCTGACAACAGTGGTATCGGATCTCTACACGCATCAATACGGAGGGGTCAATTTCGCTGTTCTCTGTTCACAATTCCGATTCCGATTTCGATTTCTGTTTCCGTTTCTATTTCTATTTCTAGTTTTAGTTTCAATTTCTGGTTTCTGTTTCTGTTCCAGTTCTAGTTCCAGAACTAGAACCTATGTTTACACCTACGTTTACTCCTTCGGCTTACTCCAAAGCATCGACTAAGGCATAGAACTTAGGCATAACTTTGGCATCTTTGGCACCCAAGGCTCCCTTGGCGACCGTTGGTAGCCGTTGGCTACATGCGAACCAATCTTAATGTATGAGTGGCAATAAGGACTTTTAGATTCACCAAGGTGGGAGGATTTGAACCCACAACCTCAATCACCCAAGGGAAGTGCTTTACCACTACACTCTCTCTTGGTGTTGTCACTCAAGTTCTCTCCTATTATATTTAACATAACTTGTAGCTCTTTCTCTTTCTTACTTTTTCAAGAAGGCTTGGGCAAGGCGGCACGGCGCGATGTGATGTGGCACGTCTCAGGGTACATCGTGTCAAGGTACATCAAGGTACATCCACACAGGGTACATCTTGTTAGGGTACATCAGGGTACATCAGGGTACATCAGGGTACATCAGGGTACATTAGGGTACATCAGGGTACGTCAGGGTACATCAGGGTACATCCAGACAGGGTCCATTCTGCTAGGGTACATTCCCCCAGGGTACATCCCAAGAGGGAAGCACTAGATTGAGGATATAAGACACTTGCTTGGGTGAGAACTAGGTTCAAGAAATTAAGGTTGAGAGCGAAGAAAGTTTGTAGCAAGAGGGTTTTGTTCTATTCATACTCATGGACCCTACGAACACCATGGAAGATTTTGGTAATATATGTTATTTTATTGTTTTATATAAAGCTTATGTCAGCATCTCATAGATAATCTTAATAATTTAACGACTCCATGAACATTTCCACACGTGTTTTTACATGGAACATGCTTATTTTTGTTCACTGATGGAACATGTGATTGGCTATCCATGTTTATTATATTTTATCAACTGAGGTCAGTTGCTTTTTCAACTGAGGGGCATGTTATGAATTATGGAATATGTTGAAGAAGGTATTGTTGGAGTGTTAATTTATTAATGTATTAATTGTTTTGGTGTTTTTGATATAGCAGCTAAAGATTCATGAGGAGTGTGAAAGGCATGAAAGGGCGGACATCAATAATCCGAATTATAATTTATTTAGTTTGTAAATAAACCCGCGTAGAGGGTTCTATTGTTAGAAACAATTAGAAAAATAGTGGTTAGAATAAGGGTTATTATAGACCACAATTTCTGATATTAAAAGCAAAGGCTCTCTACGAAAATTACCAACTTTTAGTTTCATGCTTGCTTTTCGAAGCCGCTCTCATGTAACCACTCTTTTTGACATAATAAAATATTCCTATAAATACATGCACTATGGACTGTCAAAACAGAGTGCATGGGGGGAGATTGCACCCAATACTATGTTCTATATCGTCTCTTGTCGTGTCTATTTTTTGGTGTGTTTTCAACATCCGTAACCTCTGTGTGTGCATGAATAAGATCCTGACAACAGTGGTAGAGTCTTACAAATCAAATGATTCAAAGTTGAATCTTCATGATGGCTTGAAGAGATAACTTCTAGTTAGAGATGTTCAAGCTTGAGTAATACACTCTCTTGTTGATCAAAGGCCTCACCACCTTTCTTTGGTGCAACATAAGATCTTCTTGATAAGGCATCTGGCTGACATTGTTGACATCCTGGACGATATGTGATGGCAAAGTTGAACTTGGATAAAAGATTACTCCATCGAGATTTCCTTCTATTGAGGATGCAAATGGTCATAAAATACTATAACTTTATTAGTTGCTTCTTCTAGATGATGATGCCAGGTATCAAATGCATCCATTATTGCAAGAAGTTCTTTATCATGGATGTCATAATTAATCTATAGATGGGAGTATTTCCTTGAATGATATGCAATTGGATGTAGGTGTCGATCATCTCCATGTTGTGATAGAATGGCCCCTATGGCAAAGTCGAATGCATTTGTCTCTAGCAAGAAAGGCTTGGTAGAATCACAATGAACTAGAATTGGAGCAGTAGTGAATGTTGATTTCAAGGTTTGAAAGGCTTTTTTTGCTTCCTTGGTCCATGAGAATTTTGCATTGCCTATAAACTTTGTAAGAGGTGTCACTATCTTGGAGTACTATTTGATGAATATCCTATAAAATTTGGCAAACCCTAGAATACATTGTACATCTTGAACACATGAAGGTGGTTGCCAACCGAGGATTTTCTTGATCTTCTTAGGGTCCATAAAGATTCCTTTCTATGAGACAATGTACCTTAAAAACTCCACTTCTATTTGATGGAAAGTGCACTTCTCCAACTTAGCATATAAAACTTTTTCTCTTAACTTCTCTAGAACAATATTTACATGACATTCCTGATCCTCTAGATTTTTTGAGAATATCAAGATATCATCAAGGTATATTACCTCAAAATCATCTAAATATTCTCAAAAGATATCATTCATCATATGTTGAAAGACGAATGGAGCATTTTTAAGACCGAATGACATAACTACATATTCAAGATGCTCGTAACTTGTTAGAAATGATGTCTTCCATTAATCTCCTTCTCTAATTCTGATAAGATTGTAAGGTCCTCGAAGGTCGATCTTCATGAGGAACTTTTCTTTTTCGAGACATTTCAAGAGTTCGAATATAAGTGGTAGAGAGTATCTATTTTTTATAGCAACTTTATTCAGACCACAATACTATACATACATTCGAAGAGTCCCATCCTTCTTCTTTATAAATAGAAGTACATGCATCAAAAATTAAAAAATGATGCTTTTTTATGAGTATATTGATGGAAACCCATATTCGTTGGCCAAATTAGCACTTGGCATTTCTAAATTGGTTTGTGATGGAAATAGCAATGTCCTTCACTTTTAGTTCAAATTGCAAGCATTGAAAAATTGTATTTTCCTTGTAGCAAGACTTTTGGAGTTCATCACTCACCTAGAGCTCCTAACTCCATCCCAAGTGTCACAACACAGGGCATGGATTCTTCCTTCTTAGGGCTATGAACATGCTCTAAGATGGTCTATAAGGTACTCGTTAGATGTGAAAATCCTTTGACTTATAGTTTCTATAAAATCTAAAGAGTGCTCGATCATGTGCATGTCTTCTTGTCATGGACAAAGGAAACCATCTTGAACCTTAGATCCCATGAAAATTTCCATATCTCATGATTGGTTCAAAACTTGGAGAAATTAATGCTTCCATTGTGTCCAAAACATGTCAGAACCCTAAGATCAACTATCTATTGGCTAATATTGACACCTAGAGGTCTTATTTCAAATTGATGACATCATCGATGACATCATCAATTTGTAATCACCATTGATGAACCACTGTTGAAAACCTATATAAGGAGGGGTTGTCCACATATATACTCAATCTTACCAATGCCAATCTTGGGAGCTCAAGGAGTCATGATCTCCAAGTAATCACTTTCCAAGTTCTAGTTCAAGTTCTAGTCTTGTCCTTTGTTCTAGTCTTGTTTAGTCTAGTATCTTGGACATCCTATCCTTATCATTTTGGCAAGACCCGACATCATGGAGAACATAGTTGAACAGATAGTGGCATCACTTCATAGTCTTCAACAGCAAGTTAAGGACCTAACTCATTGATAGACACAAGTCAAGATGGGACATCCAGTGCATGTAGGTGCATTGATCCAAGAATTACAAGAACAAATTGGCAATATTCAAACAAATCAAGGAAGCATTCAAGTGAATCAATGGCCTAGTTCATCCTTCATGAAGGAACCCAACATTTGCATGCTAGAATTTTTTGATGGTGATCACATGAAGTTTTGCAGATTTCTCAAGAAATTTGAATTGTACATCCATATGCAACCTGATACATACCTTGACAAGGCATCCAAAGGCCAGTTTTAATCGTACCTTGCTCTATGGTCAAGAATTATCATGGTTCACCCCAATCTTGTAGAAGAACATGGTAGTCCTTCATGACTATGAGGGGTTTCTCTAAGAATTCACTTCCACATTTGGAGATGTAGACATGAGTCGTGGCAAAAACAAAACTTGAAAGATTACAGCAAAGTAGCCACCTCACCTCTACCTATGCATCAGAATTTAGGCAATTGATATGTGATCTCACTTGACACAAAGATTATTTCACAAGCCAATTTAGATGGGGTTTAAGACATGATGTGAAGGGCCTTCTACTCATGATGCTAGAGGTTAAGACATTGAATGAATACATCATCCAAGCTATTCAATGTGATAATTGCCTTTTTTAAAGGAAACAAGAGAAACAAGTAGAAGGGAAACTTCACCAATGGAAACTCTTCCAACCCACTCCTAGAGAAGAGCCTATGCTTGGACCTATGCAGATAGACATACCTAGGTTCCAACCTCTAACCTCACAAGAGAAACAGAGAAGGAGAGCTAACAAGTTATGCCTCTATTGTGGAAACCCTAGCCATATTGCAGTTAATTGTCCCAACAAGAGAACAAACTCCAAAGTCATAGTCACCCTTGTAGAGCAAGGAAACGACAAAGTCCATTTGTAAAGGAGATCCTATAGTGGGACCATGATATAAGAAAGGGTCTCATAATTCTAGCAATACCCATAGAAACATGTCTTGCCTATGTCAATTTAATCATGCCTAAGAAGACCCTTTCCCTTATAGCCCTAATAGATTCATGAGCATCCTCAGGTTTTATCGATGAACAATTCGTTAAGAAACACAAGATTTCATTACTTTAGAAGAATGAACGAGTAGTAACTGAAGTAGTAGATGGATGATCTCTAGCATTTGGGAATATTATCATGGAGACCACACCATTAAGAGTACACCTTGGTGATCATGATTCCCACATATGTTTCAATGTAATATCGAGTCCAATAAATCTTGTTATCATTGGAATGCATTGGTTAAAGAAACATAATCCAGACATTAATTAGAAAAAGAAAAAAATAACTCATCGAGACATCGAGAAAAACCCAACATATATAGGAGCCAAAGCCTTCATACATGGAGTAAGGAAGTCATCGACATATATGATATATTCCGTACCAACTCAAGAGTCCAAGAAAGATGATCCAATGAAGCTAGCCAACAAGTACCAAGGATTTGAAGATCTTTTTGAAAAGAAGAATGCAAATATCCTCCCATAGCACAAACCTTATGATTATGCCATAAAACTTCAAGAGGAATCACAACCCCCCTTTGGACCAATCTATAGACTATCAGAGGAGCTTATAGAATTACACAAGAATATTGATGAAAATCTAGCTAAGGGGTTTATCAAACACTCAAAGTCTCCAACAGAAGCCCCGATGGGTTTTATCATCATCATCATCATTACTATTACTATTAGTACTATTATTACTATCATCATCATCATCATCATCATCATAATCATCTATGCACTAAATACCAATGGAAGTAATTATTGATGCACATACCAACAAAAGAATTTATAGAAAGTAATATACAAGCTGAAGTGTAAGCTTGATGGAACAATTGACATGTATAAGGCCAGGCTTGTTGTAAAAGGTTATGCTCAAGAAAGAGGCATTGATTTTGATGATGTCGTTGCACCCACATGCCAAATGACCACCATTCATAGCATGTGTGCACTTGTAGCTCATCATGGTTGGAATGTACATTAGTTGGAAATTAAAACTGCATTTTTGAATGGTGACTTACATGAAGAAGTGTGTGTATTTCAATCCCATGGTTTTGTGAAAAAAGGGCATGAAAACGAAGTGTGGAGGTTGAAAGAGGCATTATATGGCTTGAAGCAAGCAACATGTGCTTGATATGAAAAGATACATGCCTACTTGATTGCACATGGTTTTGAGAACAATCCAACTAAGAGCACCTTATATTTTAAGCGTCAAGATGATGTATGTTGATGACATGCTGCTCGTTGGTCCAAATGAGATGATGTATGTTGATGACATGCTGCTCGTTGGTCCAAATGAGAAGCATATTGCTGAGTTTAAGGTTGATTCTCATGCCTCTTTTGGGATCTCAAATTTGGGGCATTCACATCATTATTTGGGCATTCAATTTATGCAAGTTGATGGGGGAATAACTTTTATCAAACAAAATATATTAACACATTATTGCAGTGTTTTAGCCTTGAAGATTGCAAACCTATTGCTAGTCCTATGGAAATAGGTTTAAGGTTGAGTCTTCATGATCCTGGAGATGCATTGATGTTGCTGTCTATCAGCATGTTGTTGGATGCTATTTACATATGCATAAATCAGTCTCATATTCAATTTTTTGTCTCTCAAATGAGCAGGTTTATGTATTGCCTAGGTGTCAAGCATTGGCGGGGTGGTTAAGCACATCTGTTGCTACTTGAGTTGTATCTGACTACTTGGATTGTTTTATCCCAAGTGGGGATCATTACCTTCATATTTACATGCCTTTTTTTACTCTAACTAGGTTAGTTGCTATGACACTCATGTGTCCATTAGTGGTTTTTGATTCATGCTTAGTAGCTAGTGCATATCTTCATTGAGCAAGAAGCAACCTATTGTGGCTAGTTCTAGTTCTAGGTTGAATATTAGACCATGGTGTTCTAAATAAATCTAACATTTAAACCCTTTGGCAAACAATCCAACTTCATGCCTAGTTAGTGAACCATCAACATAACTCTTTACTTTAAACAAACATTTGTTGTGGTAAAGCCTGACTTTTGACCATACACCTTGCCATCCATGAGAGAACTGTTCTTTCTTTCAGCAACTCCATTCTGTTGAGGTGTACACGACATTGTACACTGATGTTTTATCCCATGCTTATCCAAAATTGCATTAAAATTTGAAGACATGTATTTCCCCCCTTGATTAGAATGGAGAGTGCCATTTTACATGTTAGAAGATTTTTAGCCAAAACTAAAAATTGTTTGAAGCACATAAACACTTCATACATTGCTTTCAATGGATATACCCATGCATGACTAGAGAAATCATCAACAAAAGTCACAAAGTAAAGGTACTTCCTAAAAGAAGGTGTTTGCATAGAACCACAAACATCACTATGAACAAGCTACAATTTATGAGTTGCTCAAACTGAACCATCTTTTGGAAGGAGGATTTTTCCCCAAAATACAACCTTTAAAAACTTATCTACAAGGCACCTCAATTTTGGGCAAAGAGGAAACCATTTCAGATTTTTGTAGGCTTAGTAAAATCTGACATAGCCTGAGAATCATTTACTGCACATGCCAAATCATTTATAGATCTTTCATAGTCTATGAGCTTATACAGCCCACGACATAAAATGCCAGAAGTAATAATCACATCGTCATTTGACAAATCATGAACTGTACACTTGTCATCAACAAATTTCACAACCAAACCAATCTTAGCTAATGCAAAAATTGATAACATGTTCTTCTTGATCCCTGGTACGAATAAAGCATCTGATAAAGTGAAAGAACTACCATCAACATTAGTCAAAGTGATCTTACCAACTCCCATAACAGGATAAGAGGAGTTGTTGGTGCATGTAACAGTATTCCCTGTAGGGGCAGGCTCCAGTGAAGAGAAGAAACTGCGCTGTGAGGTAATATGTTTGGTCGCCCCACTGTTCGCCCATTCTTCTTCTTGCACAAGATTAGCAGACTCTGTTTTTGGTGTAGAGCCCTCTGCAACAACCATTCAAGCCTCTTTCTTCTTTGCCTCTTTAGCAGCCAGTTTTGGACAGTTCTTTATGATATGATCATTCCCTTTACAATACTTACAAAACAATTTCTCCTTTTCTGATTTCTTCTCATCTTTATCTTCCTTCTTTGAATATGTAGAATTAGCAGATTTTTGCTTACTAGTTGAAGAGCTCCATTTTCCTTTGCCCTTCTGACTAGCCAAGAAAGCTTGATCTGCAACTCACATAATTGACCTGTTCTACCTAGACTGATCTTTCTACAACAGAACAGAGACTAACTCCTCAAATGATAAGGCATTCGGAGGCATTCAGATTGCCTTTCATCATCAACCGAAGAGTAGAAGCAAAACTCTGATATGAATCAGGAAGACCATTTAGAACGGTCTGCACAAGTGAGCTATCTGGTATAACCTCATCAGCAAAAATCAATTGTTCCTTCAAGTCTTTGATCTTCGTTAGGAAACTGTCCATAGAATCACCTTCATTCATGTGCTCACTCTCCAACTGTTTTCGAAGGTAAGCAACACGAGCCTCATTCCTAGCTTGGTACAATGTGGTAAGTGTATCCCAAGCATCCTTAGTTGTTTTGCAAGAGCAAATGTGAAGAATAATGGCATGTTTGACAGACAAAGCTATCAATGCATGTGTTTGGGCATCTCTGCCATCCCAGCAAATCTGCTCTGCAGTAGATGCAGCAAAAACTGTAGCACGAACAGGAATATGCAGAATATCATCGTCTTCGACACCTTCTGCATCAGCTTCAGTACCTGCAATTGTAACAGTTACAGGTGTGATATGACGTTTTTCAACACCCTGCACAATGTTCCACAGTCCTTTTGCAACCAACACATGTTTCATCATATAAGCCAATAATGGGTAGTTGGTACCATCCAACTTATCCTCAACAGCCAACATATGGGATACATCACTGCTTTCAGCCATGGCCGATGACTAAAATACCTTGATGCAAAAAATTGGTTGTATCTCAAAACGTTGAACAGAACTGCCCATACGAATTCCACTAGACCTGTAAGAGATTTTGGGACGCTTATACTGGCGAACGGAAACTAGTATATACCTTTGGCACAAAAAGATGAAATGGCCTGCACAAGCACTGTGATAGTGCATTCGGAGGCCGAAACAAGCTCAAATCGTGATTTTGGCACCACATAGCGAAGTTGTTTTGATCTGAGAAACACGCTTAGTATGCTCACCAAAATTCATGTGATTCTGAGACTGCAACCGGAGGAGTGTCGACGGTGCCCTAGATGAAGCGACGACCTGCTCTGATACCAATTGTCGGAGATAGACGTTTGCGGAAGCACGCGAACAACACAAGGAAGGAGAAGAAGCTTGGAGCACAACACACAATACTGAATGTATTACTAGAGAATGTACAAAGATAAGTAGCCCATTAGGGCAATAGGCGTATATACAAGCCGAGGGAAAAAAACCTCCTAAAGAGGGAAAAAAGTGCCCTGACGGTCCTAGAGTGTTCACACACATCACTACCTAAATATATCAACACTTTCATGCATTTCTCACTGAACATGGGATAAAACATCAGTGTACACCTCAACAGAATGGAGTTGCTGAACAGAAGAACATGTCACTCATGGAGATGGTGAGGTATATGGTCAAGAGTCAGGCTGCTTTACCACATAGTTTCTGGCTTGAGGTTGTTATGTGTGCAACATATGGACTTAATAGGTGTCCCACTAAAGTGCTTCAGTCTATCACTCCATATGAGGCTTGGCATGATTGCAGGCCATATGTTGCTCATCTGCGTGTTTTTGGTTGTCTGACATATGCATTAATGTCTGAACAACATTGCAAGAAATTAGATGAAAAAGTAGTAAAATATATTTTTATTGGATATAGTTCTGAAAGCAAAGGCTATCATCTGTATCATCCACAAACTAAACACATTTTGGTTAGCCGTGATGTTGTTTTTGTGGATGATGCTATTCAGCCATTAATTTCATGTACTAAAGAGACATCTATTAGCTTCAAAGACGTGTATGATACTTTGCTAACTCTTTTTATAGGTGGACAGTCTAGTGCTGGTCCTAATGAGGCAACTTCTCATCCTTTACACGTTTCATGTGATGATGCAGATCATTCCATTTTTTATGCAGATATACATGATGCACTCGTTGATTAGAGAGTTGATATTGAGGAGGAAAAAACTATGTCAAAATGGTTGGTGGAGAGGTCCTCTGTTGGAGACATCAGCTTGGCATATGTGCCCATGCAGGAAAACATTGCAGACCTTTTCACAAAGGCTCTGCCTAGGTAGAAGTTTGAAGCTTTCCGCAAAGCTTTGGGCTTAGTTTCTTTTGTGGATTGATTCCACATAGCTTGGCACTTTCTTATACATGAGTGCGAGCTCCTTGTTCACCCTATCACTCCCAAGGGGATTTGTTGATATATTTAGGTAGTGATGTGTGTGAACACACTGGGACCTTTGGGGCATTTTTTTCCCTCTTTAGGAGGTTTTTCCCCTAGCTTGTATATATGCCTAGCCCTAATGGGTTAATTATCTTTGTACATTCTAGTGGTAATACATTCAATATTGTGTGTTGTGCTCGAAGCTTCTTCTTCTTCCTTATGTCATTCGTGTGCTTTCGTAGACCTAAAACTCCAACAAAGTTGAATAGAACTACCCTATTGAGCTCTACTAAATGTGTAGTAGACTTTGAGGCACTTGTATAGGAAAAAGCACAACAGGAGAAAATTGCCTACACAAGTGTTGTGCTAGTGCATTCTGAGGCCAAAACGAGCTCCTAATTGCCATAGTATGCTCATCAATTTTCATGCAATTATGAGATTAAGATAAGGTGTGTTGAAGACACCCTAGATGAAGCAGAGACCTACTCTGATACCAATTGTTGGATTCTTAGGTCTTCAGAAGCACGTGAACAATAAAAGGAAGAAGAAGAAGCTTGGAGCATAACACACAATACTGAATGAATTACCAAGTGAATGTACAAAGATAAGTGACCCATTAGTGATATAGGCATATATACAAGACGAGGAAAAAATAACTCCTAAAGAGGGAAAAAGTGCCCTGATGGTCCTAAGTGTGTTCGCACACATCACTACCAAAATATATCAATAATTTTGTCCTTTTATGCCAAACATATATACAGGTTTTGGTTGATTAGTACAAAGGCCTCAAAGTCTACTACAAGTTTAGTAGAGCTCGATAGGGTGTTTTTGTTTAACTTTTTTAGATACAACCATTTTTGTGCAGCAGGATATTTAGTCATTGGCCATGGCTGAAAGCAATGATGTATTTTATATGTTGGCTATTGAAGATATTGGATGGTACTAATTCCCCATTGTGGGCATATATGATGCATCATGTATTGGTAGTAAAAGGGCTATGGAATATTGTGTAGGGTGTTGAAAATGTTTTACTAGCCCTGCAAATACAATTATCGAAGGTGATGTAGATGGTGTTGAAGATGATGATATTCAAATTCATGTTCCTGTTGCGGTTCTTGTTGCAGCTACTCTAGAGCAACTTCATTGGGATGGTAGAGATGCTCAAACACATGTATTGATAGCTTTGTCTATCAAGCATGCCATTATCCCTCACATTTGCTCTTGCAAAATAGCAAAGGATGCTTGGGCTACACTTACAACTTTATACTACGCAAGAAATGAGGCTGGTGTTGCTTACCTCTGAAAATAGTTGGAGAGTGATCATATAAATGAAAGAGATTCTACAATTTTTTTTTTTGAAAAAGGTCAAAGATTCGAAGGGGCACTTGATTTCAGATCATGAAGTCTTGCTAGATAGTTCGTTTGTGCAAACTCTTCTTAATGGTCAAGATTCATATCAGATTTTTGCTTCTACTATTTCATTGATGATGAAACACAATCCAAACGCCTTAACATTTGAGGATTTAGTCTCTGCTTTGTTGCAAGAGAATCAATCAAGAAAGAACGTATCAATTATGCATGTTACAGATCAAGCTTTCTTAGCTAGTCAAAAGGGAAAAGCAAAATGGAGCTTAGCTATTAGTAAGTAGAAATCTGCGAATGTTGTAGAGTCGAAGAAGGAAGACAAGGATGAGAAGAAAACGAAAAAGCAAAAGCAGTTTTGCAAATACTGTCAAGGAAGTGATCATGTCATAATGAGTTGACCAAAAATGGTTGCATAAGAGGCAAAGAAGAAAGAGGATGGAATGGTTGTTATAGAGGCCTCTACACCTAAAACAAATTTTGCTGATCTGGTTCAAAATGAAGAATGGGCATTTACTACTATTTGTAGGTATGACCCATCTTCTCATGAGCAGTGGATGTCTCTAATAGACTCAGATGTTTGGTACTTTGATAGTGGGGCAATCAAACATATTACCTCACAACACAATTTCTTCAGTTCACTTGAGCCTTCCCCTATAGGGAATACTATCACATGTGCTAACAAACCCTCCTATCCTGTAATGAGGGTTGGTAAGATCATTATGAATACTGTTGATTGTAGTTCTTTTACATTGTTAGATGCTTTATATGTGCAAGGGATTAAGAAAAATCCATTGTCAGTTTCAGCATTAGCCAAGATTGGCTTGGTTCTCAAATTTGTTGATGATGTTAGATATACTCAATACTCCACCTCAATTGGCCACAAATGATCCATGGTTCTCTAATTTAACGCCCATTATGAGGATTAGCCATTGTGAGAACCCATACATTTTTGGAACCCTAACTTCCAAGTTTGACAAGGTATATGTGTGACCGTTGATGGTAATAGATGATCTTTGTGAGCCTAGCCATTAGGTTAGGTAGCGCATAAACTTTTGGGCCATTGGGTTTCCATTCAAGGTCAAAATAAAGGCCATGTGGCACCATGTGGTTTCCCTATAAAAGATTAATGGGGGGAACGTAGAGGGGGGCTTGCCCCCTTCTGCACGGTATTTTGTATCTCTCAACTGCGTTCATCTATATTGACTCATCGTGTAAAAGCTATATAAGCATGGCCCATGTTGAGCTTTGCATAGCATTAAGCACAAGTAAGCCGTTCATCTGGGGTCTATCTAGATCGCCATCTAATATCCACATTGGGAGCACACGGGTGGACGACACCATCATTTTAGCTACATTACTCTTGGCAATTTGAGAGTTTGAGTTCTCTATCTCTCAGTCTATATCTATCTTTGTCTTTATTTTTTTCTCAACTTTGTCTATCGGTCTATTCCATTGTGTTGTTATTTTCTTACATGGTATCAGAGCTTAGGAGGCTTTGAGTGGTGGAGAAACAAAAACACAAAGGTTGTAGGGGTTTCAATAGCAAAAGAGAGAAGCTGTCAAGTGGTGCATCATCATCTACAAGTGGAGCATAGGCAGGAGCAACAATGATATCGGTGATCCCAATATTGTAGATATGACCACTAGCCCTCACAGAAGGTAAACTTGATGGTACAAATAACACCATGGGGAAGTTTAAAATCACTTCTATCCTTGATTCATATGAGCTTCTAGAGTCTGTTCTTGGGATTGATCATGAGCCCCAAGAAACACCGTATCCAAATAATCATCATTGAATGGTTCCTCCTGATGCTGATCTTCTACATGCTTGGAAATGTAGAAGCATAGATGCACTTTGTGATCTAGTTACAAATAATATTGATAGTGTTTTGACTCTCATTCAACATACTACCAAGGCATGTGAAGCATGGAACATATTGAGAAATAAATATTAAGCTTTCAGACACGGATTCAAAACTTGGAGAATCAGCTAGCAGTTGAAATATTTGCTGATGGGGAGAGTGCAAAGGTGTTTATCACTCGCATAAAGAATCTATAAGATCAAATGGTAGGAGTAAGTGTACAAAATTCAAATGAGGAGCTAGCTTGGCATTGTCTTTGAATCTATCCACCAAAGTTTGATGGTTTGCTAATTGCATTAATACTCAAATTGTTACCGTTAGTGTCCATGTGAAAGGCCAAATGGCCATCGGACACTTCTTTGTATATGTTCTTTAATAAAACATATAGTGGCCTGGTCAGTCACAGATTGTAAGTTCGACCGCATTTGAAAGACCTAAGAAGTCTGTCTTCGTGCTCCCTGTGTACTGTTTTTCTACGTATTCTACAACCTCTGTGCGGAGTACTGTGTGCGGCCTCAAGAGCTCGGTTTTCTACTCCGAGCATATCGTCGTGGAGCTCTGGAGAAGGAGAGCGCACTGTGGTGCATCGCCATTGAATCACTTCACTGGGCGGCGACCAAGGCATAGACCTTGACATACCTTGTCATCCGAGTCACCGAAGTCACTGTTGGCGCCGTTGGCTGCGCGCGAGGGAGGACCTCAATGATCAAGGAATATAGAGGTTCCCGGTACTTCCCGGGAGGTCACCCATCCCAGTACTGTTCCCCCCAGAGCTCGCTTAACCGTGGCAATCTCTTGCCACTAAGCTACACTCTTGTGGTGTTTGAAGAAGGGGAAAGACTAAGGTTGACATTACCTTGAACAAGTTTTGGTCCCTCAAAGCTTCATTTTTGCTTTCAAAGCCTATTTCTGAAGCAATTTTGGGGTGTTTTGGGAGCCATTTCGGAGTACTTTCGCACATAGTTCTCTTCGCACAGGTCCAAGAACATCAAGAAGAGTGTTCCTTGTACTTCTCAGATAATAAGTATCAACCTTTGGGGCTGTATTTTCAGCCACACTCATAAAACTACAGGTTTCTCGAGGGGTTTTCAGTTTTGGTGGGAGAAGTCGCTGCAAATTTATGCAGGTTTTTTAAAGCCTAAAACATCAGAGTTGACAGACACTTGCAGGTGTTATTGGCTAGTTTTTGGGCTGTGTATTCAGCCTTTTAGTGTCATTTTACTGCATATATTGAGCACATACACACCATGTACGCTTCTGTGGATACTACTTATGTACGTCCATGTGGTCATTGATATAGCGGTTACGTTCTTTGCATAAAGCCTTTTACGTTTGATAAAGAGGGTCGTGGTGAGGTTTTCTTAACTGGGAGACACCCAGATGTCGGGGTCTCTTCGGTGATGCAGGTGGAAGACTTACCCAGCATCACCATAGGAGATGTATGATAGTTGTTTATAGGTGCTCGATAAGCCTAGTTGGCTTCTATTGGGTAACTGATTATATGCAGTGGAGTCAGTGATTCACTATGCAGGTAGACATGTCAGTACTTGCAGTTTTATGATACTTTGACACTGGTCATATGCTAATTTTGCAGAGGATACTCTGGCAAAATTTTTCCAGATTTCTGGTTTAGTCAACTATACAGTGGTCGATTTACTCCTTGATACACTTATTTGTTGGTGTTTGGACTCTTCTAGCTCCATTATCATTCTATTCAGTTCTCTACGATCATGGCATCAGAGGTCTCAGGCACATCCGGTGGATTAGGGTCTAGTGCTAGTGTTCCGAGGAGGAGCTATAACTTGCAGGGCAAAGACCATTTTGAGATCCGAAAATTTGATGGCACAAACTTTGCTCTATGGAAGAATCATATTAAAGATGTGCTGATTCAAAGGAGGCAATGGAAGCCAATAAATGGGATTTCAAAGAAGCCTGCTGACATGGATGAAGATGATTGGGATGAGTTAGATGAAATGGCCAGGTCCACCATTCGCTTGCACTTGGCAGATAATGTTTACTTTACAGTATTAGACTGTGAAAGTGCAGAGGAGCTTTGGAAGAAGTTATGCAATACATATGAAAAAAAAACGACATCAAATAAAGTGTATCTGATGAGAAATATGACCTTCGTATGAAGGACACAGATAGTGTTGCTGCTCATCTAAATGAGTTTGATGCTATATTCTCCCAGTTACAAGCTCAGAAAATGGATATGGATAATGAAATGAAAGCAGTATTGCTGTTATACACCCTGCCATCATCATGGGATACATTTTGCACAGCTATTAGCAATAGTGCACCTGGTGGTAAACTCGTCTATGATGACATATGTGGAGCACTCTTGAGTGAGGAGATTCGTAGAAAATCTATGGTTGGCACTCAGAGTGGAGATGCATATAATGTTCGTGATTCTTACCAAGGAAAGAATCAACAACGTGGTAGGAGCAAGAACAAGGAAAAGAATGGTCAACGGAATAAGAGTAGAAGTAAATCAAGGAAGAGGGATATCGAATGCCATTATTGTCATAAGAAAGGACACATGAAGAAAGATTGTTATGCATTAAAGAATGCTAAAGGTAAAGGACATAATGTTGATGGGCATGTTAAACAGTTACCTGCACCATCTACTTTGACTGTGAAGATTGAAGAAATTAATGCTATTTTTGATGATGCTGATGTGTTGACACTTGATAGTACTGTGCCATCTGAGGCACTTATGGCTGATTCTATTTCCCACACCTGGCTGCTAGATTCTGGTGCTTCTTTCCATGTGACACCACATAGGGAATGGTTCTCTAATTATGCAGCAAAGTCTCTTGGTACCGTGAGACTTGGTGACTCTTACCAGTGTGATGTTGTGGGGATTGGAGATGTGGTTGTGCAGTTCATTGATGGTTCAAAATTTACTATGCATAATGTACGCCATGTACCTCAGTTATCACGTAGTTTGATGTCAGTTGGTCAACTTGATGACCTTGGTTACAAGGTGGTCTTCTATGCTCAGTCCTTTCGTATATCAAAGGGCAATATGGTTATTGCAAAAGGAAGCAAAGTTGGCTCACTTTATCCTTTGTTTGTATCACAGAAACAACACTTGTTAGCTGTTACTGAACAGCCTATGGCTTGTATTTGGCATGGTTGTTTGGGCCATATATCTCGTAGTGGAATGGAAAATCTTTCTCGTTCTGGCTACTTACCTGTGTTATCTTTCTCTGATTTTTCATTTTGTGAGCATTGTCAATATGGAAAGCAAACCAGATGTGTGTGGTCCATTGACTCTTCAATTCAGCCTTTAGATCTCGTTCATACAGATGTGTGTGGTCCTATGCCCACTAGGTCCTTAGGTGGTTCTCTTTACTTTGTCACTTTCATAGATGATGCTACTAGAAAAGTCTGGGTATCAAATCAAAGGATGATATATTCCCTACTTTTAGAAAATGGCTTGCTTCAGTTGAGACTGAAAAAGGAACTAAGCTTAAGGCTTTATGTTCAGATAATGGGGGTGAGTATACCTCACATGAATTCAACCTTTTCTGTCAGTCTAGAGGGATTCGTAGAGAGTTTACAGCTCCTTATACCCCAGTACACAACGGTGTAGCTGAGAGGATGAATAGAACTATTCAAGATAGAGTAGTCTCTATGTTGCATCATGCAAACCTCTCACAAGGTTTTTGGGCAGAAGCAGTATTGACTGCAGTTCATGTTATTAACCTTTCACCTAGTACTGCCAAAGGTCTGAAAGTGGCACAAGAGTTATGGACAAGGAAACCACCATATTATGATCATCTTCGAGTTTTTGGGTGTGAAGCATATGTTCATATACCCAAGAATCTTAGACAAAAGTTGGACCATAAGTCGAAGAAATGCATTTTTCTTGGATATGGTCGAGAAGGACAATTTGGATATCGCTTATGGGATCCTGAAACACGGTCAGTGATCAGAAGTAGTGATGTCATTTTTAATGAGTCTAAGATGCATAAACAACCCATTAAGGAGGTTGAAGTGAGAAGAGTGGTGTTTGAGGATACTAGTCCTCCGGTTAGCATGCATAAAAATGGTGCACATAGGGATGTTCAAGAGAATGTCCATTCAGATCAGTCTGCACATGTTCCTGTTCAGCAACCATTGAGACGTTCTGCACGTGTCTCATATCCACCTAGTAGATATGTTCCAGGTTTAGATTTTGTTATGCTAACAGATGCCAGTGAGCCTTCTTGCTACAAAGAGGCTATGCAGACAGAGGATCATGTCAAGTGGGAGCGTGCCATGAAGAGTGAGTTGGATTCTATTAACAAGAATGGTACTTGGGACTTAGTACCTTTGCCAAAGGGTAGAAAAGCTTTACCATGTAAATGGGTATATAAGCTGAAATTCACATCAGATAGTGCTTCTCCAAAATATAAAGCACGACTTGTTGCAAAGGGTTTTAAGCAACAACATGGTGTTGATTTTGAGGAAATCTTCTCTCCAGTGGTCAAGATGACTACTTTGTGCATGTTGCTTGGATTCGTTGCAATGGAGGACTTAGAGCTAGTCCAAATGGATGTGAAAACAGCTTTCTTGCATGGAGATCTTACAGATGAGATCTATATGGAACAACCAGAGGGTTATGTAGTTCCTGGCAAGGAAAGTCTAGTTTGTAAGCTCAAGAAGAGCTTGTATGGACTTAAACAGTCTCCTAGACAATGGTACCAAAAGTTTGATGCTTTTATGAAGTCCCAAGGCTATTCTTGGAGCAATGAGGATCATTGTCTCTACACAAAGAGATGTTCTGATGGCAGCTTCATATGCTTGATACTTTACGTTGATGATATGTTGATTGTTGGGAAGTGCTCTTATGATTTGTCACTTCTCAAAAAGAAGTCGAGTCAGACATTTGATATGAAGGATTTGGGGGATGCCAAACATATTCTTGGCATGCGCATTACTCATGATAGGAGTAAAAGATGCATATACTTGTCTCAAAGTGAGTACATATCCAAAGTACTTCACCGATTCAATATGCAGGGTGGAAAGGCATTGAGTACACCTTTACCCCGTATGTGAAATTGAGCAAGGATGACTGCCCCAAATCAGATGAAGAAAAGGAATTCATGACCAAAATTCTCTATCAGTCTGCTGTTGGTAGTCTCATGTATGCTATGGTAGCTACGAGACCAGACATTGCATTTGTAGTGGGATTTGTGAGCAAATATATGTCTAATCCTGGCAAGAAACATTGGGAAGCGGTCAAAATGATTTTGAGATATCTGAGTGGCACTAAGGACAAGTGTCTATGCTTAGGTAGAGGGAAAGCATCCATTATTGGTTACACAAATTCTGACTATGCTGGTTGTGTAGACAATCGTAAGTCTACATCAGGGTACATTTTTCATTTTGCTGGAGGTGCTATCTCTTGGAGATCTCATCTTCAAGAATGTACAGCTGTTTCCACCACAGAAGCAGAGTATGTTGCAGCAAGTGAGGCATGTAAGGAAGCATTGTGGCTTTCTCGTCTTGCTTGTGATATGGGTTTACCTCAGCATGTACCTCACTTGCTCAATGATAGTTAGAGTGCCATTGCTTTGGCTAAGAATCCGGTCTATCATGCAAAGACCAAGCACATTGCGGTGAGGTATCACTTCATTAGAGATTGCTTGCAACTGAGAGCATTATTCTTGAGAAGGTTCACACTCGAGATAATGCTACAGATGCTTTGAGTAAAGCTCTACCACAGGATAGCTTTCGACACTGTTGTCACTTGATGGGGGTTACTTGATTCTTGATCTTATGCAGTCACTTGTATACTGTGTAACATGCCCATCAGGTGGGAGGTATAGTTTGTATACTTACACTCAGGTATTCTTTATCATTCTTTATTTTTTCTCCCATAGTTACTCTGGCCATATTGTCCTTTAGTGGGAGATTGTTACCGTTAGTGTCCATGTGAAAGGCCAAATGGCCACCGGACACTTCTTTGTATATGTTCTTTAATAAAACATATAGTGGCCTGGTCAGTCACAGACTGTAAGTTCGACCGCATTTGAAAGACCTAAGAAGTCTGTCTTCGTGCTCCCTGTGTACTGTTTTTCTACGTATTCTACAGCCTCTATGCGGAGTACTGTGTGCGGCCTCAAGAGCTCAGTTTTCTACTCCGAGCATATCGTCGTGGAGCTCTGGAGAAGGAGAGTGCACTGTGGTGCATCGCCATTGAATCACTTCACAAATTAGATCTCAACCTTTAACTTTTGAAGAATTCAGTGCCTTACTCATAGAGGAGGAGCTACGGCTCAATGCAAGGAGTGGTGGCAACAAAGGAGATGCTACATTCATAGCAAATGCCAAAGGAGGCAATGCAGACCCCTTGAAAGATAAAGAAAAATACAAGAACAACAAAAAGAGTGTTTCCACTACAAGAAGAAAGGCCATATAATCCAAGAATGTTGCCTCAAGAAGGCAAAAGAGAAGAATGGATCTTCAAAAGGTGGCAAGGGCAAGGATTCTACCAGCACTAAAGAAATAGAGCTTCAATTATTTGTTATGATAGATGAGGTATGCTCCTCGATTGTAGATTTGGGAATAGATGACTCATGGGTGTTGGACAGTGGTGCCTCTAATCACATGACGAGCAGAAAAGACCTTTACAGTTCCTTATAGCCTCTAAAGGAACCCATCATAGTAAAGGTAGGCAACAATGCAAGATGCAAAAGTAAGCTATGGCATTAGAGATTTTACCACATCAGATACCTTGTACTAAAGAAGATGCATCATAGGGGTATGGTTGCACACCTACCATCGATTGCAAAAATGAAGGAACCATGTGAAGCTTGCATGATGGGAAAGCAACATAGGAAGGCATTTCAAGAAGAACGCAAGAATAGAGCAAGCTATCCTCTAGAGTTGGTTCATGTTGAGTTATGCAAAAAAATGCTTACATAGGCCTTGGGTGGATCTTCCTACTTCATGTTACTTGTCAGCGACTATAGTAGGAAGATGTGGGTGTACTTCCTTCATGACAAGGCTCAAGCTTTTGGTAAGTTTAAAGAATGGATCCAACTTATTGAAACTAAAACAAGGAAGAAGATGGATAAATTCAAGATAGATGGTGGTGGTGATTTCACATCAGTAGAGTTTGAAGATTTTTGCGAGAGTAAAGGAATCAAGAATCAACTCATAGTGGCACATAGCCCTCAATAGAATGGTGTTGCAAAACATCAACATTAAACCATCATGGAGATGGCAAGGTGCATATTGAAGGGAAAGGGTTTGCCAAATCAATTTTGGGTTGGATGATCTGATCTCTTGATAATAGCTCAATCATGTGCTCCACTTTTTTGTGAGGCAGAAGATTTGTAGGCAATTCTAAAAGAGACAAGTGTTAAAATTCAATTTTCATTTTAGAAGCTAGTCGAGCTTCCAAACTAGTTTGAATTTGTAAGGATGACAACTCGTGTGTCAAAATACAAGAAGTAAAGATAATTACACGCTACTTTAACCATCACAAAGGTAGGCATCCATCTATAATTCTGAATATCTAGCTTTCCACATATGGTGATGCAATGAACATTATGAAAGAATTGATAAACATGAGTCCCAAAATCTATAATGGGCTTTTTACTTGTTGTCGTTGTCTTTTGAGAATGAGATCAAATCTAGCTAGCATGGCAATCTTGAAGTGTAGCCCATCTTTATAAGTTTGAATCTAGACTGACAACTTGACTAATCATCGATCCCAGGTCTCAAATCCCTTTCCATCTGTGAACTCTACTCTATAGGTGTACTCTAATGGAATGGTCTTTATATTTATTTTTGTCACAAAAAAAATTGATGACATTATGTGTAGATCCTATGTTAAAGAGTATTTTCATAGGATGAACATTCACCTTCCCTCTCATGACAACCAACTCGATGTCACAAAACTGATAACCTTTTCGTGCAACTGGAGATAATACCACATTTGGCACAATAGTCATCTTCTTGATGACCTTTATATTCAAGATGGGTTGCTGATTCTTGGATGGAGGATCCATCTTCGTATCTATAGCTAAAATATCAAAATCTAAAGGAGATGATGGAGTAAACGATGAATATTGTTGCCTGCTACAGGTTTAGTAGAACTCGTCTTGGTAGTTCCATTCAACTTTTTGAGATATAATCAATTTTTTGCATCAAGGTATTTTAGTCACTGTCCATGGCTGAAAGCAGTGATGTATTTCCTAAGTTGGCTATTGAGGATAAGTTGGATGGTACCAACTACCCGTTGTGGGCTTATATGATGTGACATGTATTGGTTGCAAAAGGATTGTGGAGCATTGTGCAGGGTGTTGAAAAACGTCCTATCACACCTGCAACTATTACAACTGCAGGTATTGAAGCGGATGCAGAAGGTGTCGAAGATGATGATATTCTGCATATTCCTATTCGTGCTACGGTTTTTGTTGCACCTACTGTAGAGCAGATTTGTTAGGATGGCAGAGATGCTCAGTTACCACATTATACCAAGCTAGGAATGAGGCTCGTGTTGCTTACCTTCAAAAACAGTTGGAGAGTGAGCACATGAATGAAGATGATTCTATGGACAATTTTCTAACAAAGATCAAAGACTTAAAGGAACAATTGATCTCTACTGATGAGGTTATACCAGATAGCTCACTTGTGCAGACCGTTCTGAATGGTCATCTTGATTCATATTAGAGTTTTGCTTCTACTCTTCAGTTGATGATGAAAGGCAATCCAAATGCCTTGTCATTTGAGGAGTTTGTCTCTATTCTGTTGCAGGAAGATCAATCGAGGCAGGACAGGTCCATTATGTGAGTTGGAGATCAAGCTTTCCTGGCTAGTCAGAAGGGCAAAGGAAAATGGAGCTCTTCTACTAGTAAGCAAAAATCTGCAAATGCTGCACATTCAAAGAATCAAGATAAAGATGAGAAAAAATCAGAAAAGCAAAAATTGTTTTGCAAGTATTGTAAAGGGAATGATCATATCATAAAGAACTGTCCAAAACAAGCTACTAAAGAGGCAAAGAAGAAAGAGGCTGGAATGGTTGTTGCAGAAGCCTCTACACCAAAAAGGGAGTCTGCTAATCTTGTGCAGGAAGAAGAATGGGTGTTTACTACTATTTGCAGTTTTGACCCATCTTCTCATGAGCAGTGCATGTCTGCAGTAGACTCAGATGTTTGGTACTTTGACAGTGGGGCGGCCAAACATATTACCTCGCAGTGTAGCTTCTTCTCTTCACTCGAGCCTACCCCTATAGGGAATACTGTTACATGTGCCAACAACTCCTCTTATCCTGTTATGGGAGTTGGTAAGATCATTTTGACTACTACTGATGGTAGTTCTTTCACTTTGTCAGATACTTTGTTTGTGCTAGGGATCAAGAAAAATCTGTTATCAGTTTCTGCATTAGCCAAGATTGGCTTGGTTGTGAAATTTGTTGATGACAGATGTACAGTTCATGATCTATCAAATGGCAACGTGATTATTGCTTCTGGCATTCTATGTCATGGGTTGTATAAGCTCATAGACTATGAAAGATCTGTAAATGATTTGGCATGTGCAGTACATGATTCTCAGGGTATGTCAGATGCAAAGCTTTGGCATGCACACTTTGGTCATTTGAATTTTGCTTGTTTGCTACACCTACAGAAATCTGAAATGGTGTCCTCTTTGCCAAAACCTGAGGCACCGGGAAAACATGTTTGTGAAGGTTGTATTTTGGGCCAAATGCAGCATTCCTCCTTTCCAAAAGATGGTTCAGTTTGGGCTACTCAAAAATTGTAGCTTGTACATAGTGATGTCTGTGGTCCTATGCAGGCACCTTCTTTTGGAAATTATCTTTACTTCGCGACTTTCATCGATGATTTTTCCAGGCATGAATGGGTATATCCATTGAAGGCAAAGTCCGAAGTGTTCATGTGCTTCAAACAGTTTTTGGTTTTGGCTGAAAATCTGTGAGCATGTAAAATGGGCACCCTCTGTTCTGATCGAGGGGGGGAATATATGTCTTCTGATTTTAACGCATTTCTAGCTGAACATGGGATAAAACACTAGTGTACAGTGACGTATACACCTCAACAGAATGGAGTTGATGAACAAAAGAACAAGTCACTCATGGAGATGGCGAGGTGTATGGTCAAGAGTCAGGCTTTACCACATAGTTTCTGGCTTGAGGCTGTCATGTGTGAAGCATATGTACTTAACAGGTGTCCCACTAAAGCGCTGCAATCTATCACTCCATATTACGCTTGGCATGATCGCAAGCCATCTGTTGCACATCTGCGTGTTTTTGGTTGTTTGGCATATGCATTAGTGCCTGAACAACATCGCAGAAAATTGGATGATAAAGTAGTAAAATGTATTTTTGTTGGGTAGAATTCTAAAAGTAAAGGCTATCGTCTATATCATCCACAGGCTAAATGCATTTTGGTTAGACGTGATGTTGTTTTTGTGGAAAATGTTATTCAGCCATTGCTTTCATGTACTAAGGAGACATTTGTTAGCTCCAAAGACATGTATGATACTTTGCTTCCTCTTTTTACAGGTGGACAGTCTAGTGCTGGTCCTAATGATGATACTCCTCAGCCTTTGCAGGTTTCATGTGATGATGCAGATCATCCCATTTCTGATGTAGATTTACATGATGCACTTGTTGATGAGAGAGCTGACATTGAGGAGGCAAAAAATATGCCAAAATGGCTAGTGAAAACTTTGTGTGACAACAAATTAGATGCACTTCTGTCATATCGTATTCGATCAGGCTCTCATAGTGCCTCTTTTGCATCAAATTGCTATGCAATGGTTGCATCTAGTCTTTGTGATGAGAATGAGCCTATTTCATTTGACGAAGCACAAAATTCAGATAATTGGATGGTTGCTATGCAATTTGAATATGATGCTATAATGAAGAATGGTACTTGGTCTTTATGTGACTTGCCTCCTAGCAAGAAGGCCATTGGCACTACGTGGGTTTACAAGCTGAAGCATAAGCCTAATGGAACAGTTGACAGGTATAAGGCTAGGCTTGTTGCAAAGGGTCATGCATAGGAAAGGGGCATTGATTTGATGAGACCTTTGCACATACATGCCGTATGACTACTGTTCGGAGCATATGTGCACTTGCAGCCCATCATGGTTGGAATGTACATCAGTTCGACATTAAAACTGCATTTCTGAATGGTGACTTGCATGAAGAAGTGGTTGTTTTTCAGCCTCGTAGTTTTGTGCAGAAAGGGCATGAAAACCAGGTGTGCAGGTTAAAGAAGACATTACATGGTTTAAAGCAAGCACCACGTGCTTGGTATGAGAAGATACATGCCTATCTGATTGCACATGCTTTTGAGAACAGTCCAACTGAAAGCACCTTATATATTAAGCGTGCTAATGATGTGCTTTTGATCATTATTGTCTATGTTGACGACATGCTGCTCACTGGTCCTATTGAGAAGCATATTGCTGATTTTAAGGCTGATTTGCATGCCTCATTTGAGATGTCTGATTTGGGGCATTTGCATCACTATTTGGGCATTCAGTTTATGCAAGTTGATGGTGGATGGCTTTGTGTCAAACGAAATATATTGACACATTATTGCAGTGTTTTGGTTGTTAAGACTATAAGCCTATTACCACTCCTATGGAGATAGGTTTACGATTGAGTCTTCATGATGCTGGAGATGCATTTGATGTTGTCCTCTATCAGCAAGCTATTGGATGCCTGATTTACTTATGCATTACTTGGCCACATATTCAGTTTGCTGTCTCACAGATGAGCAGGTTTATGCATTGCCCAGGTGTCAAGCATTGGCAGGCGGTTAAGCGCATCTTTCACTACTTGAGTAGTACTCGGCTACTTGGGTTGTTTTATCCCAAGGGGGTATCACTACTGTTAGATTTGCATGCTTTTTTTGACTCAGACTGGGCTGGTTGCTATGACACTCGTGTGTCCACTAGTGGCTTTTGCTTCATGCTTGGTAGCTCATGTATATCTTGGTTGAGCAAGATGCAACCTACTGTGGCCACTTCCAGTTGTGAGGCTGAGTATAGGGCACCTTTCACAGCTACTGTTGAGTGTGTGTGGCTCAGATGCCTTATGGCTGATTTGGGTGTTGGTCAATCTTCTGCCACCACCATCTTCACTACCAGTCAGAGCGCATTGGAAGTTGCGAGGAACCCTGTGTTCCATGCTCGCACTAAGCACATTGAGGTGCACTATCATTATGTCAGAAAGAGGTTCTCTACTAGGGAGATCAGCTTGGCATATGTGCCCACGCAGGAGAACATTGGAGACCTTTTCATGAAGGTTGTGCCTAGGGAGAAGTTTGAAGCTTTCCACAAAGCTTTGGGCTTACTTCCTTTTGTGGAGTGATTTCCACATAGCTAGGCACTTCCTTATACATGAGTGCCAGCTACTTGTTCACCGCATCACTCCCAGGGGGGATTTGTTGACATATTTAGGTAGTGATGTGTGTGAACACTCTAGGACTGCTGAGGCACCTTTTTCCCTCTTTAGGAGGTTTTTTTCCCTCGACTTGTATATACGCCTATTGTCCTAATGGGCTACTTATCTTTGTACATTCTCTAGTAATACATTAAGTATTGTGTGTTGTGCTCCAGACTTCTTCTTCTTCTTCCTTGTGTTGTTCACGTGCTTTCACAGACGTCTAACTCCAATAGTTCATAGCATATGTGCACTTGCAGCTTATCATGGTTCGAATGTACATCAATTGGACATTAAAACAACATTTCTAAATGGTGACTTGCATGAAGTGTATGTTTTTCAGCCACGTGTCTTTGTGCAGAAACAACATGAAAACCAGGTGTGCAGGTTAAAGAAGGCATTATATGGTTTAAAGCAAGCACCACGTCCTTGGTATGAAAAGATACATGCCTATCTCATTGCACATGGTTTTGGGAACAGTCCAATTGAAAGCACCGTATATGTTAAGCGTGCTAATGATGTGCTTCTGATCACTGTGGTGTATGTTGATGACATGCTGCTCACTGGTCCTCGGAACATGCATAGTGCTATTTTTAATGCTGATTTGCATGCCTCATTTGAGATGTCTGATTTGGGGCATTTGCATCACTATTTGGGCATTCAGTTTATGCAAGTTGATCGTGGAATGGCTTTGTGTCAAACAAAATATATTGACACATTATTGCAGTGTTTTGGCCTGGAAGATTGTAAGCCGATTGCCACTCCTATGGAGACAAGTTTACGATTGAGTCTTCATGATGCTAGAGATGCATTTGATGTTGTTCTCTATCAGTAGGTTGTTGGATGCTTGATTTACTTATGCATTACTCGGCCAAATATTCAGTTTGTTGTCTCACAAATGAGCAGGTTTATGCATTGCCCAGGTCTCAAGCATTGGCAGGTAGTTAATCGCATCTTTCGCTACTTAAGTGGTACCTAGCTACTTGGATTGTTTTATCCCAAGGGGGGATCACTACCACTAGATTTGCATGCTTTTTTTGACACTGATTGGGCCGGTTGCTATGAAACTCGTGTGTCCACAAGTGGCTTTTTCTTCATGCTTGGTAGCTCATGTATATCTTGGTTGAGCAAGAAGCGGCCTATTGTGGCCACTTCCAATTGTGAGGCTGAGTATAGGGAAGCTTTCACAGCGACTGTTGAGTGTGTGTGGCTAAGAGGCAAGTTATGGCTGATTTGGGTGTTGATCAATCTTCTGCCACCACCATCTTCACTGAACATCAGAGTGCATTGGTAGTTGCAAGGAATCCTATGTTCCATGCTCTCACTAAGCACATTGAGGTGCATTATCATTATCTCAGGGAGAGGTTCTCTACTAGGGAAATCAGCTTGGCATATGTGCCCACATAGGAGAACAGTGCAGACCTTTTCACGAAGGCTCTGCCTAGGGAGAAGCATGAAGCTTTCCGCAAGCTTTGGGCTTACTTCCTTTTGTGGATTGATTCCACATAGCTTGGCACTTCCTTATACATGAGTGCCAACTCCTTGTTCACGGCATCACTCCCAAGGGGGATTTGTTGATATATTTAGGTAGTGATGTGTATGAACACTCTAGGACCATCAGGGCATTTTTTTCCCTCTTTAGGAGGTTTTTTCCCTCGGCTTGTATATATGCCTATTCCCCTAATGGGCTACTTATCTTTGTACATTCTAGTGGTAATACATTCAGCATTGTGTGTTGTGCTCCAAGCTTCTTCTTGTTCCTTGTGTTGTTCACGTGCTTCCGTAGACATTTAACTCCAACATGTACTAAAAAAGAATAATAGATTTTGGTATCAAAGTGGCCCAAAGTTAACTCCAACCTCCAAGTGGAATCAAATCAATTGGTTTTATGCCCATGAACTTATGGCAAAAAATATGAAGGTATGCACCTATGTGCATGAAAGTTGGACTTTTCTAATAGTGCACCAAGTTACATCATAATCTCATAATCCATATGAAAAGAAAATGAAAATAGTGTCTACAACACCTACAAACATTTAACAACTTAAAGATTGGGCTAGAGACTAAAAAGCATCAATAAACTCATCAAATAGTGTCCAATTCACCTCAAATTTTGTGAGCAACAAGCTTGCTTAGCCCGCAACTATATCCAAAAGAGTTCACTTTCATTGAACAACCTAACGAAGAGAAATGGCATGATTGCAAGATCTCTATGCAGTTCTTTGGCGAGTCTTTCCTAGAGGGACTAGAAAGTAAATCAGGACCTTATTATTGGAGTTCAAGGTCTATGGAAGCACACAAACAACAAGGAAGAAGAAGAATCTTGGAGCACAACACAATAAAGAATGTATCACAAAGTCTATGTACAAAAGTAAGTCACCCTTTAGAGTTATATTCATATACACAAGCTCGGAGAAAGAAAGCCTCCTAAAGAGGGAAAAAGTGCCTCGGTGGTCCTAAGTGTGTTCACACACATCACTACCAAAATATATCAACAAATCCCCCCTCAAAGAGATGTGGTGAACAAGGAGTTGACACTCATGTATAAGGAAGTGACAAGCTATGTGGAAAGAGATCAATCCCAAAGCTTTACAAGAAGCTTCAAACTTCTCCCTAAGCAGTTGCTTTGTGAAAAGATCTACAACATTATCCTATGTGGGCACAAAAGCCAAATAGATCTCTCCAACAAAGAACCTCTCCCTGACATAATGATAGTGCACCTCAATGTGTTTTGTGGGAGCATGGAACATAGGGTTCCTTGCAACTTCCAACGTGCTGTAGTGAAGATGGTGGTGGAAGAAGATTGACCAACACCCAAACCAACCAAAAGGCATTTGAGCAACACACATTCAACAATCACAATGAAAGTTGCCCTATACTCAACCTCACAACTAAAAGTGGCCATAGTAGGCTACTTCTTGCTCAACCAAGATATGCATGAGCTACCAAGCATGAAGCAAGAACCACTTTTGGACACATGAGTTGTTGGAGTTTGAGGTCTGCGGAAGCATGCGAACAGCGCAAGGAAGAAGAAGAAGCTTGGAGCACAACACACGATATTGAATGCATTACCACTAGAATGTACAAAGATACATGACCCATTAGGGCAATAGGCATATATACAAGCTAGGGGAAAAAAACCTCCTAAAGAGGGAAAAAAGTGCCCCGATGGTCCTAGTGTCTTCACACATATCACTACATAAACATATCAACAAATCCCCCGTGGAAGTGATGCGGTGAACAAGGAGCTGGCACTCATGTATAAGGAAGTGCCAAGCTATGTGGAATCAACCCACAGAAGGAAGTAAGCCCAAATCTTTGTGAAAAGCTTCAAACTTCTCCTTAGGCAAAGCCTTCGTAAAAAGGTATGTAATGTTCTCCTGCATGGGCACATATGCCAAGTTGATCTCTCCAATAGAGAACCTCTCCCTAACATAATGATAATGCACCTCAATGTCCTTAGTGCGCGTATGGAACACTGGGTTCCTCGTAACTGCCAATGCGCTCTAACTGTCAGTGAAGATGGTGGTGGTAGAAGACTGACCAACACCCAAATCAACCATAAGGCATTTGAGCCACACACACTCAATAGTCGCTTTGAAAGCTACCCTATACTCAGCCTCACAACTGGAAGTGGCTATAGTAGGCTACTTCTTGCTCAACCAAGATATACATGACCTACCAAGCATGAAGCAAAAGCCACTAGTGGATGCATGAGTGTCATAGCAACCAGCCCAGTTAGAGTCAAAAAAAGCATGTAGATATGGCGGTAGTGATCCCCCCTTGGGGTAAAACAATCCAAGTAGTCGAGTACCACTCAAGTAGTGAAAGATGTGCTTAACTACCTGCCAATGCTTGACACTTGGGCAATGCATAAATCTACTCATCTGTGAGGCAACAAACTTATTATCTCATTGAGTAATGCATAAGTAAATCATACATCCAACAAGCTGTTGATAGAGAACAACATCAAATGCATCTCTAGCATCATGAAGACTAAATAATAAACCTGTCTCCATATGAATGGCAATAGGTTTACAGACTTCAAGGCCAACACGCTCCAACGATGTGTCAATATATTTCGTTTGACATAAATCCATTCCACCATCAACTTGCATAAATTGAATGCCCAAATAATGATGCAAATGCCCCAAATAAGAAATCTCAAATTATTCATGCAAATCACCCTTAAAATCAGCAATATGCTTGTCACAAAGACCAGTGAGCAGCATGTCACCAACATACACAACAATGATCAGAAGCATATCATTAGCAGGCTTAACATATAAGGTGCTTTCAGTTGGACTGTTCTCAAAACCATGTGTAATCAGAAAGGCATGTATCTTTTCATACCATGCATATGGTGCTTGCTTTAAACCATATTATGCCTTCTTTAACCTGCACACTTGGTTTTTGTGCCCTTTTTGCACAAAGCCACAAGATTGAAAAACATACACTTCTTCATGCACTACCATTCAAAAATGCAGTTTTAATGTCCAACTGATGTGCATTCCAACTGTGATGACCTACAAGTGCACATATGCTATGAGCAATAGTCATTCGACAGGTAGGTGCAAAGGTCTCATCAAAATCAATGCCTCTTTCCTGCACATAACCCTTTGCAATAAGCCTAGCCTTATATGTGTCAATTGTTCCATAAGGTTTATGCTTCAGCTTGTATACCCACTTAGTGCCAATGGTATTCTTGCCAGGAGACAAGTCACTAAAGACAAGCTACCATTTTTCATGATGGCATCATATTCAAATTGCTTTGCAACCATCCAATGTTCAAAATTTTGTGCTTCATCAAATGAAACAGGCTTAGTCTCATCATAGAGACTAGAGGCAGCCATAGCATAGCAATCTGATGCAAAAGAGGCATTATGAGTGTTGGAGTTAGACATCTCCGGAAGCACGCGAACAACACAAGGAAGAAGAAGAAGCTTGGATCACAACACACAATACTGAATGTATTACTAGAGAATGTACAAAGATAAGTAGCCCATTAGGGCAATAGGCGTATATACAACCCGGGGGCAAAAAACCTCCTAAAGAGGGAAAAAAGTGCCCCGGCGGTCCTAGTGTGTTCACACACATCACTACCTAAATATATCAACAAATCCCCCCTGGGAGTGATGCGGTGAACAAGGAGCTGGCACTCATGTATAAGGAAGTGCCAAGCTATGTGGAAATCACTCCACAAAAGGAAGTAAGCCCAAAGCTCTACGGAAAGCTTCAAACTTCTCCCTAGGAAGAGCCTTCATGAAAAGGTCTGCAATGTTCTCCTGCGTGGGCACATATGCCAAGCTGATCTCCCCAGCAGAGAACCTTTCCCTGACATAGTGATAATGCACCTCAATGTGCTTAGTGCGAGCATGGAATACAGGGTTCCTCGCAACTGCCAATGCGCTCTGACTGTCAGTGAAGACGGTGGTGGCAGAAGACTGGCCAACACCCAAATCATCCATAAGGCATCTGAGCCACACACACTCAACAGTTGCTGTGAAAGCTGCCCTATACTCAGCCTCACAACTGGAAGTGGCCACAGTAGGCTGCTTCTTGCTCAACCAAGATATACATGAGCTACCAAGCATGAAGCAAAAACCACTGGTGGACACACGAGTGTCATAGCAACTAGCCTAATCTGAGTCAGAAAAAGCATGCAAATCTGGCGGTAGTGATCCTCCTTGGGATAAAACAACCCAAGTAGCTGAGTACCACTCAAGTAGCGAAAGATGCGCTTAACCGCCTTCCAATGCATGACTCCTGGGCAATGCATAAACCTGCTCATCTGTGAGACAACAAACTGAATATCTGGCCGAGTAATGCATAAGTAAATCAAGCATCCAACAGCCTGCTGATAGAGAACAACATCAAATGCATCTCCAGCATCATGAAGACTCAATCCTAAACCTGTCTCCATAGGAGTGGCAATAGGCTTACAGTCTTCAAGGCCAAAACACTGCAATAATGTGTCAATATATTTCGTTTGACACAAAGCCATTCCACCATCAACTTGCATAAACTAAATGCCCAAATAGTGATGCAAATGCCCCAAATCAGACATCTCAAATGAGGCATGCAAATCAGCCTTGAAATCAGCAATATGCTTCTCAATAGGACCAGTGAGCAGCATGTCATCAACATAGACAACAATGATTAGAAGCACATCATTAGCACGCTTAACATATAAGATGCTTTTAGTTGGACTATTCTCAAAACCATGTGCAACCAGATAGGCATGTATCTTTTCATACCAAGCATGTGGTGCTTGCTTTAAACCATATAATGCCTTCTTTAACCTACACACCTGGTTTTCATGCCCTTTCTGCACAAAGCCACGGGGCTGAAAAACATACACTTCTTCATGCAAGTCACCATTTAGAAATGCTGTTTTAATGTCCAACTGATGTACATTCCAACCATGATGGGCTACAAGTGCATAAATGCTCCGAACACTAGTCATACGGCATGTAGGTGCAAAGCTCTCATCAAAATCAATGCCTCTTTCCTGCACGTAACCCTTTGCAACAAGCCTAGCCTTATACCTATCAACTGTTCAGGTTTACGCTTAAGCTTGTATACCCACTTAGTGCCAATGGCCTTCTTGCCAGGAGGCAAGTCACATAAAGACCATGTACCATTCTTCATTATAGCATCATATTCAGATTGCATAGCAGCCATCCAGTTCTCTGAATTCTGTGCTTCATCAAAAGAAAGAGGTTCATTCTTATCACAGAGACTAGACGCAACCATAACATAGCAATCTGATGCAAAGGAGGCACTATGAGAGCCTGAACGAGTACGATATGACAAAGGTGCATCTAATTTGCTGTCACGCAAAGTCTGCACCAGCCATTTTGGCATAGTTTCTACCTCCTCAATATCAGCTCTCCCATCAACAAGTGCATCATGTAAATTTGCTTCAGAAATGGAATGATCTGCATCATCATATGAAACCTGCAAAGGCTGAGAAGTTGCCTCATTAGGACCAGCACTAAACTGTCCACTTGTAAAAAGAGGCATCAAAGTATCATACATGTCTTTGGAGCTAACAAATGTCTCCTTAGTACACGAAAGCAATGGATGAATAACATCTTCCACAAAGACAACATCACGGCTAACCAGAATGTGTTTAGTTTGTGGATGATACACACGATAGCGTTTACTTTCAGAATCGTACCCAACAGAAATACATTTTACTGCCTTTTCATCCAATTTTCTGCGATGTTGTTCAGGCACTAGTGCATATGCCAAACAACAAAAAACACGCAGATGAGCAACAGATGGCTTGTGGACATGCCAAGCCTCATATGGAGTGATAGACTGCAGCTCTTTAGTGGGACACCTGTTCAGTACATATGTTGCACACATGACAGCCTCAAGCCAGAAGCTATGTGGTAAAGCCTGACTCTTGACCATGCACCTCGCCATCTCCATGAGTGACCTATTCTTTCGTTGAGCAACTCCATTCTGTTGAGCTGTATATGGCACTGTACATTAGTGTTTTATCCCACATTCAACCAGAAATGCATTAAAATCAGAAGACATATATTCCCCCCCTCGATCATAACGGAGGGTGCCCATTTTACATGCTCACAGATTTTCAGCCAAAACCAAAATTGTTTAAAGCACATGAACACTTCGGACTTTGCTTTGAGTGGATATACCCATGCATGCCTGGAAAAATCATTAATGAAAGTCACAAAGTAAAGGTAATTTCCAAAAGAGGGTGTCTCCATAGGACCACATACATCACTATGTACAAGCTGCAATTTCTATGTAGCCCGAACTGAACCATCTTTTGGAAAGGAGGAACGCTACATTTTGGCCAAAATAAAGCCTTCACAAACATGTTTTCTAGGTGCTTGAAGTTTGGGCAAAGAGGACACCATTTCAGATTTTTGCAGGCGTAGCAAACTAGCAAAATTCAAATGACCAAAGCGTGCATGCCAAAGCTTTGCATCTGACATAGCCTGAGAATCATTTACTTCATATGCCAAATCATTTTCAGATCTTTCATAGTCTATGAGCTTATACAGCCCACGGCATAAAATGCCAAAAGCAATAATAACATCGCCATTTGACAGATCATGAATTGTACATCTGTCATCAACAAATTTCACAACCAAGCCAATCTTGGCTAATGCAAAAACCGATAACAGATTCTTCTTGATCCCTGGGACAAATAAAGCATCTGACAAAGTGAAAGAACTATCATCAACAACAGTCAAAATGATCTTTCCAACTCCCATAACAGGATAAGAGGAGTTGTTGGCGCATGTAACAGTATTCCCTGTAGGGGCAGGCTCGAGTGAAGAGAAGAAACTGCGCTGCGAGGTAATATGTTTGGTCGTTCCACTGTCAAAGTACTGGCAAACATCTGAGTCTACTGCAAACATGCACTGCTCATGAGAAGATGGGTCAAAATTGCAAACAATAGTGAACGCCCATTCTTCTTCCTGCACAAGATTAGCAGACTTTATTTTTGGTGTAGAGGCTTCTGCAATAACCATTCCAGCCTCTTTCTTCTTTGCCTCTTTTGCAGCTAGTTTTGGACAGTTCTTTATGATATGATCATTCCCTTTACAGTACTTACAAAATTTTTGCTTTTCTGATTTTTTCTCACCTTTGTCTTGGTTCTTCGAATGTGCAACATTTGCAGATTTCTGCTTACTAATAGAAGAACTCCATTTTCCTTTGCCCTTCTGACTAGCCAAGAAAGCTTGATCTACAACACGCATAATGGACCTGTTCTGCCTGGACTGATCTTCTTGCAATAGAATAGAGACTAACTCCTCAAATGACAAGGCATTTGGATTGCCTTTCATCATCAACCAAAGAGTAGAAGCAAAACTCTGATATGAATCAGGAAGACCATTCAGAACGGTCTGCACAAGTGAGCTATCTGGTATAACCTCATCAGCAGAAATCAACTATTCCTTCAAGTCTTTGATCTTTGTTAGGAAATTGTCCATAGAATCACCTTCATTCATGTGCTCACTCTCCAATTGTTTTCGGAGGTAAGCAACACGAGCCTCATTCCTAGCTTGGTACAATGTGGTAAGTGTATCCCAAGCATCCTTAACTGTTCTGCGAGAGCGAATATGAGGAATAATGGCATGTTTGATAGACAAAGCTATCAATGCATGTGCTTGGGCATCTTTGCCATCCCAACGAATCTGCTCTGCAGTAGGTGCAGCAGAAACAGAAACACGAACAAGAATCTACACAATATCATCTTCGACACCATCTACATCAGCTCCATCACCTGTATTTGCAGTACCTCTTGTTATAGGTGTAACAGGATATCTTTCAACACCCTGCACAATGTTCCACAATCCTTTTGCAACCAATACATGTCGCATCATATATGCCCATAATGGGTAGTTGGTACCATCCTAGTTATCCTCAACAGCCAACATACGGAATACATCACTGCTTTCAGCCATGGCCGGTGACTAAAATACCTTGATGCAAGAAATTGACAGTATCTCAAAAAGTTGAACGAAACTACCCAGACGAGTTCTGCTAAACCTATAGCAGACTTCAAGACGCTTATATTGGCGGAACGAAACAGGTATATACCTTTGGCACAAAAAGACAAAATAGCCTGCACAATCACTATGATAGTACGTTCGGAGGCTAAAACAAGCTCAGATCGCGATTTCAACACCACAAAGCGAAGCCGTTTTGATCTGTGAGACACCCTTAGTATGTTCACTAAATTTCATGTGAATCTGAGACTGCAAACGAAGGAGTGTCGATGGTGCCCTAGATGAAGCGACAACCTGCTCTGATACCAATTGTTGGAGTTAGACATCTCTGGAAGCACGCGAACAACACAAGGAAGAAGAAGAAGCTTGGAGCACAACACACAATACTGAATGTATTACTAGAGAATGTACAAAGATAAGTAGCCCATTAGGGCAATAGGCGTATATACAAGCCGGGGGAAAAAAACCTCCTAAAGAGGGAAAAAAGTGCCCTGACGGTCCTAGTGTGTTCACACACATCAATACCTAAATATACCAACAATGAGAGCCTAAAAGATTATGATATGATAGAGGTGCATCTAATTTATCACACAAAGTTTGCACCAATCATTTTGGCATAGTTTTTGCCTCCTCAATATCAGTTATCTCATCAACAAGTGCATCATGTAAATCTGCATCAGAAATGGAATGGTCTACATCATCACATGAAACCTGGAAAGGCTGAGATGTTGCCTCATTAGGACCAGCACTAAATTGTCCACCTATAAAAGAGGTAGCAAAGTATCATACATGTCTTCGAGGTTAACAAATGTCTCCTTCATTCATGAAAGTAAAGGTTGAATAGCATCTTCCATAAAAATAACATCACGGCTAACCAAAATGCATTTAGTCTATGGATGATACAAATGATAGCCTTTGCTTTCAGAACTATACCCAACAAAAATACATTTTACTGCTTTATCATTCAATTTCCTGCGATGTTGTTCATGCGCTAATGCATATGCCAGACAACCAAAAACATGCAGGTGAGCAACAAATTCCTCACGACCATGCCAAGCCTCATATGGAGTGACAGACTACAATGCTTTAGTGGGACACCTGTTAAGTACATATGTTGCACACATGACAGCCTCAAGCTTGAAACTATGTGGTAAAGCCTAACTCTTGACCATACACCTCACCATCTCCAAGAGCGACCTATTCTTCCATTCAACAACTCCATTTTGTTGAGGTGTATACAACACTATACACTGATGTTTTATCCCATGTTCAGCCAGAAATGCATTAAAGTCAGAAGACATATATTCCCCCCCTCGATGAGAATGGAGGCTGCCCATCTTACATGCTGACAGATTTTCAACCAAAACCAAAAACTGTTTGAAGCACATAAACACTTCCGACTTTGCTTTCAGTGGATATACCCATGCATGCCTAGAAAAATCATCAATCAAAGTCACGAAGTAAAGAAAGTTTCCAAAAGAAGGTGTCTGCATAGGATCACAAACATCACTATGTACAAGCTGCAATATCTAAGTAGCTCGAATTGAACCATCTTTTGGGAAGGATGAACGCTACATTTTGCCCAAAATACAACCTTCACAAACATGTTTATTGGGTGCCTCAAGCTTGGGAAAAGAGGACACCGTTTCAGATTTCTAGAGGCGTAGTAAACTAGTAAAATTGAGATGACCAAAGCGTGCATGCCAAAGCTTTGCATCTGACATAGCCTGAGAATCATGTACTACAGATGTTGAATCATTCACATATTTTTCATAGTCTATGAGCTTATATAGCCCATTACATAAATTGCTAGAAGGAATAATCATGCCACCATTTAACAGATCATGAATTGTACATCTATCATCAACAAATTTAACAACCAAGCCAATCTTGGCTAATGTTGAAAGTGATAACAGATTTTTCTTGATCCTTAGCACAAATAAAGCATCCAACAAAGTGAAAGAACTACCATTAGCAATAGTCAGAATGATCTTACCCACTCCCATGATAGGATAAGAGGAGTTGTTGGCACCTATGATAGTATTCCCTATAGGGGCGGGCTCAAGTGAAGTGAAGAAACTGCATTGCAAGGTAATATGTTTGGTTACCCCACTATCAAAATACTGGGCAAACATCTGAGTCTACTGCAGACATACACTACTCATGAGAACATGGATCAAAACTGCAAATAGTAGTAAATGCCCATTCTTCATTCTGCACAAGATTAGCAGACTTTGTTTTTGGTGTAGAGGCCTTTGCGACAACCATTCCAACCTCTTTCTTATTTGCCTCTTTTGTAGTCAGTTTTGGACGATTCTTTATGATATGATCGTTTCCTTTACAATACTTACAAATGAATTTTTGCTTTTTTGATTTCTTCTCATCTTTGTCTTCCTTCTTTAAATGTGCAGCATTTGAAGATTTCTGCTTACTAGTAGATGAGCTCCATTTACCTTTGCCCTTCTGACTAGCCAGGAAAGCTTGATCTGCAACACACATAATAGACTTGTTCTACCTAGACTCATCTTCCTACAACACAACAAAGACTAACTCCTCAAATGTCAAGGCATTTGGACTGCCTTTCATCATCAAAATGAAGAGTAGAAGCAAAACTCTTATATGAATCAGGAAGACCATTGAGAACGATCTGCACAAGTGAGCTATCTGCTATAACTTCAGCAACAAAAATCAACTGTTCCTTCCAAGTCTTTGATCTTTGTCACAAAATTGTCCATTGAATCACCTTCATTCCTATGCTCACTCTCCAACTGTTTTTGGAGGTAAGCAAGATAAGCCTCATTCCCAGACAAGTACAATGTGGTGAGTGTATCCCAAACATCATTAGCTGTTTTGCAAGAGCGAATGTGAGGAATAATGGCACGTTTGATAGACAAGGCTATTAATGCATATTTGAGCATATCTAGCATCCCAACAAATTTCATCTACAGTAGGTGTAGCAGAAACTACAAAATGAACAAGAATTTGCAGAATATCATCACCTTCGATGCCATCTGCATCAACTTCAATACTTGTATTTGCAGGTGTAATAGGATATTTTTCAACAACCTACACAATATTCCATAGTCCTTTTGCGACCAATACATGACGCATCATATAAGCCCACAATGGGTAATTCGTACCATCCAACTTATCCTCAACAGCCAACATACAAAATACATCACGCTTTCATCATGTGGGACTTGTAGAGGCAAAGAAATTGCCTCATTTACACCAACACTTGATTGTCCACGTGTAAAAAGAGAAACCAAAGTTTCATACACATCTTTAGAGCTAGTTGAAGTATCCATGGTACATGGAAGTAATGGCTGAATTGCATCATCCGTAAAAACAACACCATGACTTGCGACCATGCAAAGCCTCATATGCAATGATTGATTGTAGTGCTTTGGTGGGACACCTATTAAGGACATATGTTGCACACATAACAACCTCAAGCCAGAAGTTATGTGGCAAATCCTGCCTTTTGACCATACACATTGCCATCTCCATGAGAGTCCAGTTCTTTCTTTTAGCAACTCCATCTTGTTGAAGTGTATATGACACATTGTACATTGATGTTTTATCCCACACTGAGCCAAAAATGCATTAAAATCAAAAGACATTTATTGCCCTCTTGATGAGAATGGAGGGTGTCCAATTTACATGTTGATAGATTTTTATCCAATACATGAAATTGTTAGAAGCACATAAACACTTCTAACTTTGATTTCAATGGATACACCCATGCATGCCAGGAGAAATCCTCAATAAAAGTCACGAAGTAAAGGTAGTTCCCAAAAGAAGGTATCTTCATCAGACCATAGATGTCACTATGAAAAAGTTGAAATGTATGATTAGCTCAAACTAAACCATCTTTTGGGAAGGAAACACTACATTTTGCCTAAAATACAGCCTTTCAGATGCTGAATCATTCATAGATTTTGCATATTCTATGAGCTTATACATCACAAAATAAAATTCCATAAGCAATAATAACATTTCCATTTGAGAGATTATGAAATGTATAGCTGTCATCTTTAAGAAAATAATAACACAATGGAATAGACTAGTAGACACAATTGAGAGAGAAAACATAGACAAAGATAGATGTAGGTTGAGAGATAGAGAACTCAAATTCTCAAATTGTCATGAGTAATGCAGCTGAAATGATGGTGCTATCCACCCATGCGCTCCCAATGTGCAGCTTAGATGGCAATCTAGATAGACTTTAGATGAAGGGCCTACTAGTGCACAATTTTGAAGAAGTTCTACAGTTGATTACTTCTTACTAATCCAAGAGAAAATCCCTCATCCTAAAGAAAAGCAATATCCAAAAACTAATATTTTGGTATCAATATCTCTTGCCCAATTTGAGTCACAGTATCCAACTAGAGATGATCCTTCTACATAAAAAATATCATAATTTGTGGTTCCTTTCACATACTTGAGTATTTGCATGCTTGTCTTCTAGTGAGTTTGGCAAGGCTTATTAGAGAACCTGCTTATTACTCCAATAGCAAAAGAGATATCTATTTTGCTATTGCACAAGTAGATGAGACTTACAACATCCTGTATCTTCCAACATCCTGTATCTTCCAATATCCATTGGAGGTGAAGTATCTTCAACAGATAATTTTGTGTTGACCTCCATAGATGTAGAAATTTCCTTGCAATTCTCTATGTTGAATGCCTTCAATATCTATCGTGCATACTTTTGTTGAGAGATGAAAATCTTCCTTGGTTCTTGCCAAACTTCAAGGCCTAAGCAATAATGCATTATGCCAAAGTCTTTCATTTCAAATTTTGAACTAAGGGCATATTTCATTTGTTGAAGAAGAGCATTAGCATTTCCTATAATGATTAGGCCATCTACATAAAGTACAAGCACAATTGTCTTCCCACTTCTCTTTAGAACAAAGAAGTTAGCATCAGAAGCACATATTTTGAAACCTAGATCCAAGAGATACTTATCTATCCACTGGTACCATGCTCTAAGGGCTTGTTTTAGACCATATAATGTTGCCTTTAACTTACATACCTTGTTCTCTGTATGGGGATCCTCAAACCCTAGTGGTTGAGACACATATATGTCCTCCTTGAGGTCTCTATTCAAGAATGTTGATTTGACATCCATGTAATAGATTGGCCATCGCTTATGTCCAGTCATAGTTAGACTCGGATAGTAATCCTTCAACTTGTGATTAGTTTGTGCAGCAATTCTTGCTTTTTACTTTTCTAGAGTACTATCAGCCTTGTACTTTAGCTTCCATACCCACTTGGTGCCAATGAATTTACGCTTAGGTTCCAATTTCCATTCTTCATGATATTGTTGTATTTTGTTTGCATGGAAACCTTGTAGTTTGGATCATGAAGTGCCTCTTCCACATTGGTTGGTTCCTTTTCTTTTTCTTGAATGAGCTCAAACATCAAGGTTGTGTTTACAATATGGATGCTTTTCCATCTCTGTTCCTCTATGCTCTCTGATCACCTTAGTCCATCTGCAACCTGTTCTAGTGACTATGGGATGGGGTTTGGATAATCATATAACTGCCTCACCCAACGTGGAAATGGCTTTTCTGCTTGGGTGCGAACATGGTGGTAACTTTCAAAGTCATGATTTGAAGATGATGCTTGCTTCTGTTGTGTAGAAGGGATAGCTCTTGGTCCAATTTCAAAGTGGATTTCCCCTTTGCCTCATTATAAAGGGGAAGCTCTCTTTTCCTCCTCCATTACATGTGGTTGCTCCTCCTTAAACACCACATCATGAATCACCATGATCTTCTTAGCCTCAGGCTCATAAAGCTTATAAGCCTTCTTATCTTCATTGTACCCTAAGAAGATACATTTGATGCATTTTGGTTGAAGTTTTGTTTCTCTCCCTATCTAGAACATGTACATAACATTCACTTCCAAATACTTGGAAATAAAGTGCTTTGATGTACATAACATTTCCATCAAGTGCTTTGATGTAGCTTCAATTCAGAATGTAGAAAGCATTGTTGATAATTAGATAGCTGTATTGAATGAGTCTGCAAGAGAAGATAATCGAGGAGTATCTTGACAAAGGATCAATTAGATCAAGCCATTCACCTTTGCGACCCCAATGCTTTTGGTTCCCAAAAAGGGTGGATTGTTCAAAATGTGTATATACTATAAATCTTTGAATAAATTAACAATAAAACACATATATCCAACACCTCGCATCAATGATATTTTAGATGCACTAGGAGGTGCACTAGGAAGTGGTTATCATAAGATAAAAATTAAGAATGATGATGTATATAAGGTAGATTTTCATACTAGATTTGGCCATTATGAGTATCTTGTAACAAATTTCTGTTTGACAAATTCTCCAAGTACTTTTATGATGCTCATGAATGATATTTTTGTTGATATATTTTGGTAGAGATGTGTGTGAACACACTAGTTTTTCCCTCTTTAGGAGGTTTTTTTCCCCCGGCTTGTATATATGCCTATTGCCCTAATGGGCTACTTATCTTTGTACATTCTCTAGTAATACATTCAGTATTATGTGTTGTGCTCCAAGCTTCTTCTTCTTCCTTGTGTTGTTCGTGTGCTTTCATAGACGTCTAACTCCAACAATTGGTATCAGAGCAGGTCGACGTTTCATCTAGGGCGCCGTCGACACTCCTCCGTTTGCAGTCTCAGAATCGCACAAATTTTGGTGAGCATACTTAGAGTGTTTCCGAGATCAAAACTGCTTCGCTTTGTGGTGCCAAAATCGCGATCTGGGCTCGTTTCGGCCTCTGAACGTAATATCATAGTGCTTGTGCAGGTTATTTCTTCTTTTTGTGGGAAAGGTATATACCAGTTTCTATTTGCCAGTATAAGCATCTCGAAGTCTACTAAAGGTCTAGTGGAATTCGTCTCGACAGTTCTGTTCAACTTTTTGATCTACAGTCAATTTTCTGCATCAAGGTATTTTAGTCACCGGCCATGGCTGAAAGCAGTGATGTATTCCGCATGTTGGCTGTTGAGGATAAGTTGGATGGTACCAACTACCCGTTATGGGCTTATATGATGCGACATGTGTTGGTTGCAAAAGGACGTGGAACATTGTACAGGGTGTCGAAAAACGACCTATCACACCTGCAACTCTTACAATTCCAGGTACTGAAGCTGATGCAGAAGGTGTCGAAGATAATGATATTCTGCATATTCCTATTCGTGCTGCAGTTTTTGCTACACCTACTGCAGAGAAGATTCGCTGGGATGGCAGAGAAGCCCAAGCACATGCATTGATAACTTTGTCTGTCAAACATGCCATTATTCCTCACATTCGCTCTTGCAGAATAGTTAAGGATGCTTGGGATACACTTACCACATTGTACCAAGCTAGGAATGAGGCTCGTGTTGCTTACCTCCAAAAACAGTTGGAGAGTGAGCACATGAATGAAGGTGATTCTATGGACAATTTTCTAATGAAGATCAAAGATTTGAAGGAACAGTTGATTTCTGCTGATGAAGTTATACTAGATAGCTCACTTGTGCAGACCATTCTGAATGGTCTTGATTTCTGCTGATGAAGTTATACCAGATAGCTCACTTGTGCAGACCATTCTGAATGGTCTTCTTCATTCATATCAGAGTTTTTCTTCTACTCTTTGGTTGATGATGAAAGGCAATCCAAATGCCTTATCATTTGAGGAGTTAGTCTCTGTTCTGTTGTAGGAAGATCAGTCTAGGCAGAACAGGTCCATTATGGGAGTTTCAGATCAAGCTTTCCTGGCTAGTTAGAAGGGCAAAGGAAAATGGAGCTCTTCAATTAGTAAGCAGAAATGTGCTAATTCTGCATGTTTGAAGAAGGAAGATAAAGATGAGAAGAAATCAGAAAAGCAGAAATTGTTTTGTAAGTACTATAAAGGGAATGATCATATCCAAAAGAAGGTGTCTGCATAGCAGCACAGACATCATTATGTACAAGCTGCAATTTTTGAGTAGCCCGAACTGAACCATCTTTTGGAAAGCATGAACACTGCATTTTGCCCAAAATACAGCCTTCACAAACATGTTTTCCAGGTGCCTCAAGTTTGGGCAAAGAGAACACCATTTCACATTTCTGTAGGCATAGCAAACTAGCAAAATTCGGATGACCAAAGCGTGCATGCCAAAGCTTTGCATCTGACATAGCCTGAGAATCATTTACTGCACATGCCAAATCATTTACAGATCTTTCATAGTCTATGAGCTTATACAGCCCACGACATAAAATGCCAGAAGCAATAATCACATCGCCATTTGACATATCCTGAATTGTACACCTGTCATCAACAAATTTCACAACCAAATCAATCTTGGCTAATGCAGAAACTGATAACAGGGTCTTCTTGATCCTTGACATGAATAAAGCATCTGAAAAAGTGAAAGAACTACCATCAACATTTGTCAAAATGATCTTACCAACTCCCATAACAGGATAAGAGGAGTTGTTGGCACATGTAACAGTATTCCCTGTAGGGGCAGGCTTGAGTGAAGAGAAGAAATTGTGCTGCGAGCTAATATGTTTCGTCGCCCCACTATCAAAATACCAAACATCTGAGTCTATTGCAAACATGCATTGCTCATGAGAAGATGGGTCAAAACTGTAGATAGTAGTAAACACCCATTCTTCTTCCTGCACAAGATTAGCAGACTCTGTTGCCATTGCTTTCATGTACTAAGGAGACATCTGTTAGCTCCAAAGACATGTATGATACTTTGCTGCCTCTTTTTATAGGTGGATAGTCTAGTGCTAGTCACAATGAGGCAACTTCTCAGCCTTTGGAGGTTTCATGTGATGATGTAGATCATTCCATTTCTGATGTAGATTTACATGATGCACTTATTGATGAGAGAGCTAATATTGAGTAGGCAAGAACTATGCCAAAATGGCTGGTGCAGACCTTGCATGATAGCAAATTAGATGCACCTATGTCATATCATACTCGATCAGGCTCTCATAGTGCCTCTTTTGCATCGGATTGCTATGCTATGGCTGCATCTAGTTTTTGTGATGAGAATGAGCCTGTTTCATTTGATGAGGCACAAAATTCAGAAAATTGGATGGTTGCTATGCAATCTGAATATGATGCAATAATGAAGAATGGTACTTGGTCTTTATGTGACTTGCCTCCTGGCAAGAAGTCCATTGGCACTAAGTGGGTGTACAAGCTGAAGTGTAAACCTGATGGTACAGTTGACAGGTATAAGGCTAGGCTTGTTGCAAAGGGTTATGCGCAAGAAAGAGGCATTGATTTTGATGAGACCTTTGCACCTACATGCCGTATGACTACTATTCAGAGCATTTGTGCACTTGCAGCCCATCATGGTTGGAATGTACATCAGTTGGAAACTAAAAATGCATTTATGAATGATGACTTGCATGAAGAAGTGTATGTTTTTCAGCCCCGTGGCTTTGTGCAAAAAGGGCATGAAAACTCGGTGTGCAAGTTAAAGAAGGCATTATATGGTTTAAAGCAAGCACCACGTGCTTGGTATGCGAAGATACATGCCTATTTGATTACACGGTTTTGAGAACAGTCCAACTGAAAGCACCTTATATGTTTAAGCGTGCTGATGATGTGCTTCTGATCATTGTTGTCTATGTTGACGACATGCTACTCACTGGTCCTATTGAGAAGCATATTGCTGATTTTAAGGCTGATTTGCATGCCTCATTTGAGATGTCTGATTTGGGGCATTTGCATCACTATTTGGGCATTCAGTGTATGCAAGTTGATGATGGAATGACTGTGTGTCAAACAAAATATATTGACACATTATTGCAGCATTTTCGCCTTGACGACTGTAAGCCTATTGCCACTCCTATGGAGCTAGGTTTACGTTTGAGTCTTCATGATGCTGGAGATGCATTTGATGCTGTTCTCTATCAGCAGGCTGTTGGATGCTTGATTTACTTATGCATTACTCGGCGAGATATTGAGTTTGCTGTCTCACAAATTAGCAGGTTTATGCATTGCCCAGGAGTCAAGCATTGGCAGGCAGTTAAACGCATATCTCACTATTTGAGTGGTACTCGGCTACTTGGGTTGTTTTATCCCAAGGGGGGATCACTACCGCCAGATTTGCATGCTTTTTCTGGCTGTGATTGGGCTGGTTGTTATGACACTCGTGTGTCCACTAGTGGGTTTCGGTTCATGCTTGGTAGCTCCTGTATATCTTGGTTGAGCAAGAAGCAGCCTACTGTGGCCACTTCTAGTTGTGAGGCTGAGTATAGGGCAGCTTTCACAGCGACTATTGAGTGTGTGTGGCTCAGATGCCTTATGGCTGATTTGGGTGTTGGTCAGTCTTCTGCCACCACCATCTTCACTGACAGTCAGAGCGCATTGGCAGTTGCGAGGTGTTGGAGATTCACTCACTAATTAGACATAAAGACCTCAAGATGGATGAAGGATAAAGAAAGACAAAGAGAAGCAGGAACAAAGCATTCAGAAAATCAAGCCTTAGTGAAGGGACAAATTCATGACTGTAATATAGTTCATAAAAACTTCCAGAATCACGAGTTTTGAATCTCGGAACAAACTTGTATATATATATATATGAGTTAGAAGATAAAAAATAAAAGAGATGAGAGATTAGAGCAAGAGAGCTTCCATAGAAGCGCTTGTAGTAGATGCAAGTATGCGTATGTAGAGATTAATAATAGAACCTGAACAGTCGGGTATTCATCTAAGAGAGATGGTAAGGAAGAACTACTCAGCATAGGAGAGTTTTCCATGACTATGAGCAAAGGAAGGCCAAGTCATTTTGTACGCATCTTCTCTAATAGAAAACACATGTTCATGTGGAAGAATTTGAGCGCAATTTTTGTATGTGAAGAAATCTAAGTGATTTCATGTTATTGTGAAAGTTAGTTAAAAGTTACAGTTTTCTCAGTACACATTTTACGGTATTTCTACAACTTAGATCTTACTGTATAGTGTAAAGTTTTTTATGAGAGATAGCTCATCTTGAAGGTACTAGTCTCAACTATAAACTGATCAAAAGAGTTTTGTGAAACGAGACATGTACACACAGTACTAAGTCAGATTGTAAAGGCATTTAGAACTGGTGAAGGTTTTTCTTCAAACTTCAGATAAAGTTCATTCACTGAAGGAAGCTCAGGTATTACTTCCTTACTTCAATTACAAACATTTGAAGTAACTACAAACAGAATTGCAGTTGATTCCGGTAAGATTCCGGTAAGATTACGGTGGCAGTCCGGTAACAGTCCCGTGAAGCTCCGCTGATATTCCGGTGAGTTTCAAAACACAGTTTTGGCATATCTAAGTGAACGGAAGAATATCTAACAGTAAGAAAACATAGAATTGTAGAGATTGAAGTAAATCAGACAAGATTTGAAGCCAGTGAGAAGGAAAAGGTTTCTGTAAAGTGAATTTTCGAAGTTCACTAAATACAGTTATAAAGTTTTCAATTTTCAGAAGGTTGCTAAGCTATTGAAGATTATAGAGGTGTTCTAACATCACTTTAGCTTAGTTCTTGTGATGTGGTGAATTCCGCAGCTTAGTGTCAAGCTCTCATCGTGTCATCAAGTGGTATCAGAGCAGAAAGGTCCTGAAGAGTAAACGGATTAAAAAATTCTTCATAAGAAAGGTGAAGGCTGAGGTGATCAACAGCGAACGGAATCAGAGAAGTGTTCCAAAGTTATTCTCAAGGGTAAAGGTTTCCAAAAGGTAAAATTCTTTAACGTTATACTCACCGAGAGTAACAGAAACAAGAAGATTATGGCAGATCACATTTCTATTGACAAATTGGACAAAGACAATGATCCCACATGGGTAATGCGAATGGAAGCCTTACTTATGAGTAAGAACTTAATGATATATGTGACAGGAGAAGAAAAGAAGCCTACTTTTGGAGACGACAGTCAACTAAAGAAAGAAGAGTTAGAATCCTTGAAGCTGTGGTAGAAGAAAGATGCAACGGCAAGAGCTTACATCTACAATACCATTACAGATCATCTATTACCACATATTAGAGGTTTGGAGAAAGCGGAAGACATATGGAGTGCATTGGAAGATCATTTCCAAAACACTACCAAAGCTAGGAAGGCTAGCTTATGGTCAAAATTTACAACGTTCAAGAAAAAGCAAAGTCAAAGCATTAGTGATTATGTCACTAAGATGAAGGACTTAGCAGACAGTCTTGGATCTATTGATGAGGATATCGAAGATCACAGGTTAATAGCGCAAGTGCTTGCAGGACTAAGAGGAGATGAAAGGTGGAAACCTTTCGTACTCTCAACTGAACTTTCATTAAATCATTTTGCACCAGATTTAAATCAATTGCTTGGACTAATGCTAACGTTTGAGCAAGAGATGGAGATAAAGGACATAGTTCAGCTATGTACGCAAAGAGTAAGAAGAAAGGTGATAAAGGAAAAGAAAAGGATGAAGAAGAGATGACTACTCAAGCAAATTATGCAAGAGGAAGAGGTAATGTCAAAAGTAAAAGCAGAGGTAATACAAAAGGAAGAGGTAATCAGAATAACAACAAGGAGACTTGTTGGATCTGTGGATTAAGCAACATTTGGCCCATGATTGCTGGCATAATTCTCAAGGATCAAGTCAGAATCAGAACAACAATAGCAGAGGCAGAAGCGGAAGATATCAAAGAGGTAGACAAAGCCAAAGAGGCGGATATGGTAGAGGTGGAGCAAGAAGTTGGCGATAGAATCAGTCTCACAACACTACCTACTACAACTATGCAAATGATACACAAAATGACAATCATACGACGTTGATGATGAATTCGATAAGTGTGTCAGAGAATGAAGATCTAAAGAATCTGATCGGCTGGGACAGATAGTAGAAAAAGGTTTTCGAGTCAGATTTACAAATGAAGGAGTATTTGTTGAAGATCCAGAGAATGGATACAATCAAATTGTCTATGGTAAAAAGGAAGGTAGACTTTTTACTCTTAAAGTACAAGGGAATGTTGGTCAAGCTTTGATCACACATGGTGATAAATCATTTACAGAATTAGACCTCTAGCATAAGAGGTTAGGACACTTTAATGAAAAAGGAATCAAAACTATAGTGGAAAAACAATCTGTACAAGGATTACCAAATATGAGAAGTCAGCATATGATTCACAAATGTGAAGCCTGTCAGATGGGAAAAGCACACAGGTTACCATTTCAAAAGAATGGTTACAAACACGATGGTCTGCTAGAACTCATACATACAGATGTATGGTGGCCAACAAAAGAATGATCTATCAGTGGTTCAAGGTATTACATTCTTTTTATCGATGATGCAACAAGATGGATGACACTTTATGTTTTGAAAGAGAAATCAGAAGTGTTTGGAGCTTTCAAGCATTTTCATGCATATGCTGAAAGACTTACAGGATAAAAACTCAAAAGACTAAGGTCTGATGGAGGAGGAGAATATTTTTCTCGAGAATTCAATGATTATCTGTGGAATGCAAGTATCAAAAGAGAAATAACATGCACGTATACACCGCAACAAAATGGAGTAGCAGAAAGGAGAAATCGAATTCTAGTTGAGTTTGCCAGAGCAATGTTAAAAGAGAAGAATTGTCCAAATTATCTTTGGGCTGAGGATGTAAATACAGCCACATATCTGGTAAACAGATTACCATGTACAACTTTAAATGGAATGACTCCTTATGAAGCTTGGTCGGGTAAGAAACCAACACTTGATCATTGCAAAGTGTTTCGATCAGTAGCCTATGCTTATGTACCATCACACTTGAGACATAAGCTTGAACCAAAGGCTGAAAAATATGTGTTCATCGGATATGATGAAAAGTAGATGGGTTATAGGTGTCACGAGGAAGGAGATAAGGAAGAGAGCTCACACACACACACTCATTCTCAAGGAGAAGCACACACACAGATTGAGGCAAGGAAGAATGATCTTCTTCTTCTTCTTCTATTACATAAAAGGAATGTACAAGAATGACCTAAAAACAAGAATACAACAAGTGCAATATATAAAGACCAGTACATAAGGAAAAACCTAATGTCCACGAATGAGTGAGTTGGCAAATGTGCCATCACTCTCGACAGATAAATCTAATAAAGCTCAATGAAGTATCCCTGACATATACCGGCGTGACCACTATACATGTCAGAGAAACGAACAACTGGTACGTGTCATCCTGGATCATCACATGTTGAATTTGATATATCAAAGCTCCCCCTCAAGCTAAATGCCATATCCTGTAATCCAAGCATCTCGTGAAACTTCTTCAACTTCTCAGCTCCAAGTGCTTCGGTGAAAATATCAGCAACCTGCTCATCTGTTCTCACATAAACAAGATCAATATCGCCTGCTAATACCTTCTCTCTGATGAAGTGATAATGTACCTTGATATGCTTTGTTCTAGCATGGAAAACAGGGTTCTGTGCTAACTGTATGCTGCTAAGACTATCACAATAGATAGTGATAGGCTTTTGCACTTCCACACCTAAATCTGCAAGTAACATCTCCAGCCATGATGCCTCACATGCTACCATTGCAGCACCTCTATACTCAGCCTCTGTACTCGACAAAGCAACAGTGGGTTGCTTCTTACTGCTCCATGTAATAGCTGCACCTCCAAGTGAGAAAAGAAAGCCACTAGTAGATCTTCTATCTGGAGTACTACCAGCCGAATCTGCATCGGTGTATCCATGAACGTGCAAATCTACACCGGCTTCATAAAATAATGCATAATCCAAAGTAGCACTCACATAACGTAGAGTGCGCCTCAGAGCATCCAAATGTGGCTTCCTGGGAACCTGCATAAACTGACTTTCAAGTCCAATAGTGTAGCTTAAATCAGGCCTTGTAATTGTAAGATATATAAGACTTCCCACAATTTTCCTGTACATAGTAGCATTTTCCAATGCTCCACCTGATGTAGTATCCAACTTCAAATTCTGATCTAATGGCTTAGAAATTGGCTTACAACTAGCCATACCATACTTTTGCAGCATATTCAAGGCATATTGCCTTTGTGACATCCATATACTTGTTTCTGTATGTATAAACTCAATGCCCAAGAAATAGCGCAACACACCAAGATCTTTCATGTCAAATTCCTGCATAAGAAGTTGCTTTACCTCTTTGATGCTTTCTTCATTATTGCCACCTACAATCAAGTCATCAACACAAATGGCCACAATCATGATGCCATCATCAGCCTTCCTTGCATATAGTGAATGATCTGCATCAGACATAGAAAACCCAATGCTGGTTAAGTAATCAGCAATCCTTGCATGCCATGCACGCGGAGCCTGCTTCAGCCCATACAAAGCCTTTTGTAACCTGCAAACATATTCTAGATGCTTTGAATCTTCATATCCTTTTGGCTGGTCCATATATACTTCTTCCTGTAACTCACCATGTAGGAAAGCATTCTTCACATCCATCTGATGCAAAGTCCATCCTTTTGCTGTAGCTAATGCAACAAGTGTCCTAACAGTAGACATTTTAGCTACAGGGCTGAATGTTTCCTCATAATCAATGCCATATGTCTGTGCATATCCTTTAGCTACCAATTGTGCTTTGTACCTGCTTATGCTGCCATCAACATTATGCTTTACCTTGTAAACCTATTTGCAGCCTATGGGTTTCTTTCCTTGTGGCAATGGAACCAGCTTCCATGTATCATTTCCGTAAAGTGCAACCATCTCCTCATCCATAGCTTTTTCCCAATCTGCATTACCAATTGCATCTTCAAAACAAGAAGGTTCAGCATCTTGTATTACCTTTGTCATGTAGGCACAATGGCGAGCCATGTAACTATCATATGTCAATCGTTGCACTGAATTACGCATCCTCCGAGATCTTCTTGGTCCTGGGTCACTTCCCCTTGTATCATCTGCATGTGCCCTTCTTACTCCTGGAGTCTTCATAGAGGGCAATCCAAGTTCCTCATCAAGACTCTTTTCTGAACTGCTTGAATCTCCATCAATGTCTTCAAAACCTGCACGTGTTTTATGACCAACAGAAAGCTTTTCTTTACCTTTCTTGGATGTATTTGATGAATTTGCTGGACTGAAATTTCCACGTAATCTTCCACTCCATGGATTTGAGTTGGAACTATTGCTTGGTGATGCATCCGGTCCACTCAAAACCTGAGATTCTGCACTTGATTTTTTAGCATTTTCTTTGTCATTTGGTTCAATATTGAGTCCTTCTTTGGCATCTGCATAGAAGCTTAACATTTCATCAAATACCACATCTCTGGTCACCTTTACTTGTCGTGTGAGTGGGTTATAACATTTATATCCCTTTTGCTCAAAAGAGTATCCAATGAAGACACACTTTTCTGCTTTTGGATCCAGTTCGTCCTCAATTCATCTGGGACATGTACATATGCGATACAACCAAAAACTTTCAGATGTGATAAGTTTGGCTTTTTACCTGTAAACTTCTCTTCAGGTGTAACTTGATATATAGCAGCAGTCGAAGTTCTGTTCATGATGTATACAGCAGTATGCACAGCTTCTGCCCAATAACAATGAGGCATATCCTTCTCAGCCATTAAGGCTCTTGCTATTTCTGCAATATGTCTATTTTTGCGTTCAGCAACACCATTCTGTTGTGGTGTGTACCTGCATGAAAACTAATGTCCAATTCCATGATCTTTTAGAAAACTGTTGAACTCATTTGACATGTATTCACCTCCTCCATCAGATCTTAATGTCTGAATGTACTTCCCTATCTACTTTTCCACCATAACTTTAAAATTTGGAAGTGAGTGAACACCTCGCTCTTCTCTTTCATGAAATATACCCATACTTTGCGTGTATGGTCGTCAATGAAAGTAAAATAAAACCTACAACCACCCATAGATGTGGTCTTTGGTGGACCCCAAACATCTGTATGTACTACTTCTAGTACATTCTCACTAACATGCTTGTCATGTGGAAATGATGCTCTTGATTGTTTACCAAATTGACATGCTGCACATACCTTTTGCATTTCTGCAACTTTGAAATTTGGTAGTCCATGGACAATCTCCTTTGACTGCATCAATTTTAGCCTTTGCAAGTTTGCATGTCCAATCAGTTTGTGGCATATCTCTATATCTGCAATAACACCTTTTGCAAACATGGCTGCATTCATTTCAGGAATCTTCACATTTAAGGTGAACATCCTTCCCACTTTGTTTCCTTTGGCAACCAATCGTCCATCCTGCTTGTACTATTCTACATATAATCCATCAGCATTGAACCTTACTTGTAATCCTTGGTCAACCATTTGTCCAAGAGAAACCAGATTCTTTGTTATATTTGGAACATGCAACACATCAACAAGATGTTTTACCTTCCCGTCCTCCATAGACAATGCTATGTTTCCTGTATGCTCAATAGGATGCGACGTATCATCACCTGTTTCAACATATCCAAGAACTGGCATTTTCTACAAACTACTAAAGCATTCTGCATGACTGGTCATGTGATTTGAAGCACCTGAATCAACATACCAAACATTATCATTTGATTTTGAAACACCAGCAGACATCGTATTCATGATGTGATGTTGAACCATAAACAGCTTCTCAAAATCATCTGCACTTGTGGATGCATAATTGTTTTGCTGCCTTCTGTTATTTTGATTCTTCAACCTGCAATCACGTTGAAAGTGTCTAGGTTTACCACAATTCCAACATCCTTTACTATCATTACTTGAATCATTTCTTTGGAAATTTCTGCGACCTCTTTGGCTCCCCTACCTCGAAACTGTCCTCTTCCTCCTGCATGATTATGTTGTTGACCTTGGTCTTGGTTATTGTTTCCTCTTCCACTTCCAAAACCTCTACCTATGCCTCTTCCTCTGCCAGAGTAGAATACCTGCTCAGAACTGGGCTTTCCTTGGGAGTTTGAATCCTCACCAAGATTCTTTTCTTCAATAATCAGCATAGATACCAAATCAACAAAATTCGGAATATTTTCCCTAGTCTGTATAGAAGTTCTGAACTGCTTATATGAAGCTCCTAAACCATGAAGGCAAGTAAAGGAGGATGAAGAACCTCAGAATTACAGTGAAGCAAAAGGTAAGGAAAAATGGGAAGAAGCAATGAAGGAGGAGTTCAATGCTCTTGAAGAGAACAAGACTTGGGAACTTGTTCCAAAACCAAATGATAAGAAAGTGATTGGAAATAAATGGGTTTACAAATTTAAGAAACTTGCAGATGGAAGAATAGCCAGATACAAAGCTAGACTGATAGTCAAAGGCTATGCTCACATGCATGGCATAGATTATGATGAGACATTCGGTCCGGTGGCAAAGATGTCAACCATAAGGACATTGATTGCTATAGCAGCATCAAAAGGATAGAAGCTAAGTCAGCTGGATATAAAGAATGCATTTGTAAATGGATATATATCAGATGAGGTCTACATGGAACAACCTGAAGGGTTTGTAAGTTCCAGTTACCCAAATCATGTTTGCAGATTAAGAAGAGCACTCTATGGATTGAAGCAAGCTCCAAGAGCTTGTAATTACAGACTTGTAAAGTATCTCAATGATCGTGGATACCAAAGTTCAAAAGCAGATGCAAGTCTACTCATTAAGAAAACAGATGAAGGTATGATCTACATTTGTATTTATGTAGATGACATTATAATCACAGGTACCTCAGATGAAGGAATCAAGGAGGTAAAAAGATTGCTTGAAAAAGAGTTCAAGATCAGTGATCTAGGAAAGTTATCATACTTTCTTGGAATGGAAGTCACATATACAGATCATAGTGTATATGTTTCACAAGAAAGGTATATTCTCAACTTACGAAAGAAGTTTAACGTGGAGAATTGCAGAGAAGCTTCAATACCGCAACTCAGCAAATATGATGGTGCAGAGTTTAAAGATATGAGGAAGTATCAGTCTTTAGTGGGAAGCTTGATTTATGCTACACTAACAAGACCTGATCTCAGTTATGCAGTGGGAGTTCTCTCACAATTTATGCATTGTCCGAAGGATCAACATTGGGTTGCAGGACAAAGAGTTCTTAGATATATCAAAAGAACTATAAATGAAGGATTAAATTATCCTTTTACATCAGATATAAAGCTGAGAGCATACAATGACTCAGACTGGGTAGGAGGTCAAGATGACAGAAGGTCAACACATGGGTATATGATATACCTAGGAGATAAGCTTGTCAGCTGGTGTTCAAAGAAGCAGCATACAGTGGCTTTATCGTCAACTGAAGCCGAGTATAAAGGACTTGTGGAAGTAGCTAAAGAAGTGATATGGATGCAGACCTTGTTCAAAAGCATCGGTATTGATCAAGGTATACCTATCATACATGGAGACAATATGAGTTCGTTGTATCTTGCAGCAAATCCAGTATTTCATGCAAGAACAAAGCACATAGAGATTCAATATCATTTCCTGAGGGAAAAGGTAATGGAGAAGGAGATTGAAATAGTATACACTCCTAAAAAAGATCAGATTGCAGATATTCTGACAAAGAGTTTGGATGGAGTAAAAACAAGTAGATTCGAAGAAATGGCAAGAATAAAAGAAAAGAAGAATATATGAAAGACAGGAAGTTGCTAATTAGTGATTGAGGGGGAGCTGTTGGAGATTCACTCACTAATTAGACATAAAGACCTGAAGATGGATGAAGGATAAAGAAAGACAAAGAGAAGTAGGAACAAAGCATTCAGAAAATCAAGCCGTAGTGAAGGCACAAATTCATCACTGTAATATAGTTCATAGAAACTTCCAGAATCACGAGTTTTGAATCTCGGAACAAACTTATATATATATATATATATATATATATATATATATATATGAGTTAGAAGATAAAAAATAAAAGAGATGAGAGATTAGAGCAGGAGAGCTTCCGTAGGAGAGCTTCCATAGAAGCGCTTGTAGTAGATGCAAGTATGCATATGTAGAGATGAATAATAGAACCTGAACAGTCGGGTATTCATCTAAGAGAGATGGTAAGGAAGAACTACTTAGCATAGGAGAGTTTTCCATGACTATGAGCAAAGGAAGGCCAAGTCATTTTGTACACATCTTCTCTAATAGAAAACACATGTTCATGTGGAAGAATTTGAGCGCAATTTTTGTATGTAAATCTAAGTGATTTCATGTTACTGTGAAAGTTAGTTAACAGTTATAGTTTTCTCAGTACACATTTTACAGTATTTCTACAAGTTAGATCTTACTGTATAGTGTAAAGTTTTTTATGAGAGATAGCTCATCTTGAAGCTACTAGTCTCAACTATAAACTGATCAAAAGAGTTTTGTGAAGCGAGACCTTTTCACGAAGGCTGTGCCTAGGGAGAAGTTTGAAGCTTTTCGCAAAGCTTTGGGCTTACTTCCTTTTGTGGAGTGATTTCCATATAGCTTGGCACTTCCTTATACATGAGTGCCAACTCCTTGTTCACCGCATCACTCCCAGGGGGGATTTGTTGATATATTTAGGTAGTGATGTGTGTGAACACACTAGGACCGTCGGGGCACTTTTTTGCCTCTTTAGGAGGTTTTTTCCCCCCGGCTTGTATATACACCTATTGCCCTAATGGGCTACTTATCTTTGTACATTCTCTAGTAATACATTCAGTATTGTGTGTTGTGCTCCAAGCTTCTTCTTCTTCCTCGTGTTGTTCACATGCTTCTGCAGACGTCTAACTCCAATAATTTTTTGTCCTTTTATTGTTCATTTTGTAGTTGATTTTGTGGATGATCTATTGGTTTATAGTAAAGGTTTCAAAGAACATGAATGTCATTTATGTATAATTTTTTAAATGCTGAATGAGAATACTTTGTAAGTTAGTCCAACTAGAAATCGATGCTAGTTGCATCGCAGTTGGTGTAGTTTTGGTTTTGTTGGAGTTTTAGGCCTATGGAAGCACACAAACAACACAAGGAGGAAGAAGAAGCTTGGAGCATAACACACAATACTGAATGTATTACTAAGAGAATGTACAAAGATAAATGACCTATTAGGGTTGTATGCATATATACAAGCTAGGGGAAAAAACCTCCTAAAGAGGGAAAAAAGTGACCTAGTGGTCCTAGTGTGTTCACACACATCACTACCTAAATATATCAAAAAATCCCCCTTAGGAGTGATGCAATGAATGAGGAGCTAGCACTCATGTATAAGGAAGTTCCAAGCTATGTGCAATCAATTCACAAAAGGAAATAAGCCCAAAGCTTTGTGAAAAGCTTCAAACTTCTCCCTAGATAGATCATTTGTGAAAAGGTCTACAATGTTCTCCTGCATTGACACATATGCCAAGCTGATCTCTCCATCAAGGAACCTCTCCCTAACATAATTATAGTGCACTTCAATGTGCTTAGTGCGACCATGGAACAAAGTGTTCCTCCCAACTACCAATGCCCTCTGAATATCAGTGAAGATGGTGGTGGTAGAAGACTGACCAACACGCAAATCATCCATAAGGCATCTGAGCCACACACACTCAATAGTCATTGTGAAAACTGCCCTATACTCAACCTCGCAACTAGAAGTGGCCATAGTAGTCTACTTCTTTCACAAAGATATGCATGAGCTACCAAGAATGAAGCGAAAACCACTAGTGGACACAAGAGCCCAGTTAGAGTAAAAAAAAGCCTTAGGATAAAACAATCCATGTAGCCAGGTACCACTGAAGTAGCAAAAGATGCACTTAATCGCCCACCAATGCTTGACATGTGGGCAATGCATAAACCTGCTCATCTATGAGACAAAAAAATGAATATCTGGCCAAGTAATGCATAAGTAAATCAAGCATCCAATAGCTTGTTGATAGAGAACAACATCAAATGCATCTCCAGCATCATGAAGACTCAATCATAAACCTGTCTCCACAGGAGTGGCAATAGGGTTGCAACCTTCAAGGCCAAAATGCTATAATAACATATCAATATATTTTGTTTGACACAAAGATATTCCGCCATCAACTTGGATAAATTGAATGCCCAAATAATGATGCAAATGCCTCAAATCTGACATCCCAAAATGAGGCATGCAAATCAGCCTTAAAATCAGGAATATGCTTCTCATTAGGACCATTGAGCAGCATGTCATCAACATAGACAACAATGATCAGAAGCACATCATTTGCATGCTTAACATATATGGTGCTTTTAGTTGCACTGTTCTCAAAACCATGTGCATTTAGATGGGCATGCATCTTTTCATACCAAGCATGTGGTGCTTGCTTCAAACCATATAATGCCTTTTTCAATCTACACACTTTTTTTGCATGTCCTTTTTGCGCAAAGCCACGAGGGTGAAAAGCATACACTTCTTCATGCAAGTCACCATTCAAAAATGCAGTTTAAATGTCCAACTAATGTACATTCCAACCATGATGAACTCCAAGTGCACAGATGCTATGAAGAGTAGTCATTTGACATGTAGAAGCAAAGGTCTCATCAAAATCAATGCCTCTTTCTTAAGCAGAAACCTTTGCAACAAGCCTAGCCTTATACCTGTCAACTAATCCATCAGGCTTACACTTCAACTTGTATACCCACTTACTGCCAATGGCCTTCTTGCTAAGAGGCAAGTCACATAAAGACAAGGTATCATTTTTCATAATAAAGTCATATTGTGATTGCATAGTAGCCATCCAATTTTCATAATTTTGTGCTTCATCAAATGAACATGCTCATTCTTATCACAAAGACTAGAGGAAGCCATAACATAGCAATCTAATGCAAAAGAAGTAGTATGGGAGCCTGAACGAGTACGATAAAATAGAGGTGCATCTAATTTGCTATCATGCAAAGTATGCAACAACCATTTGGGCATAGTTTCTTCCTCCTCAGTATCAACTCTCTCATCAATAAGTGCATCATGTAACACTACATAGGAAATGGAATGATCTGCATCATCACATGAAACCTATAAAGGCTGTGAAATTGCCTCATTTGGATCAACACTAGATTATCAACTTGTAAAAAGAGCCAGCAAAGTATCATACATATGTTTGGAGCTAACAGATGTTTGCTTAGTACATGAAAGCAATGGATGAATAGAATCTTCCACAAAAACAACATCATGGCTAACTAGAATGCGTTTAGTCTGTGGATGATACAAACGATAGCCTTTGCCTTGAGAACTGTACCCAAGAAAAATACATTTCATTGCTTTATCATCCAATTTCCTACGTTGTTGTTCACACACTAATGCCAGACAACCAAAGACATGTGAGTGAGAACCAGATAGTTTTCAACCATGCCAAGCCTCATATGGAGTGATAGACTGCAATGCTTTAGTGGGACATCTCTTAAGTACATATGTTGCACACATAATAGCCTCAAGCCAAAAACAATGGGACAAAGCGACTCTTGAACATACACCTTGCCATCTCCATGTGTATACGACAGTGTACACTGGTTTTTTATCCCACGTTCAACTAGAAATGCATTAAAGTTAGAAGACATATATTCCACCCTCGATCAAAATGAAGGGTTCCCAATTTACATGATGTTAGATTTTCAACCAAAACCAGAAACTATTTGAAACACATAAACACTTTGGACTTTTCTTTCAATGGATATACCCATGCATGGCTAGAAAAATCATCAATAAAAGTCATGAAGTAAAGATAGTTTTCAAAAGATAGTGTCTGCATAAGACCACAGACATCACTATGAACAAGCTACAGTTTTTGAGTAGATAAAACTGAACCATCTTTTGGGAACAAGGAATGCTGCATTTTGCCCAAAATACAACTTTCATTGACATGTTTACCAAGTGCCTCAAGTTTGGGTAGAGAGGACTCTGTTTTAGATTTCTACAAGCATAGCAAACTAGCAAAATTTAGATGACCAAAGCATGCATGCCAAAGCTTTGAATCTGACATAGCCTGAGAACTATTGAGATATCAAGCTCAACATGTGATGATCCAGGATGACACGTATCATTTTTTCATTTCTCTGACATGTATAGTAGTCATGCCGATATATGTCAGGGATACTTCATTGAATTGTACTAGATTTATCTACCGAGAGTGATGGCACATTTGTTTCTTGCCAGCTCACTCATGCGCGGACATTAGGTTTTTCCTTATGTACTGTTCTTAATATATTGCACTTGTTGTATTCTTGTTTATAGGTTATTCTTGAACATTCCTTTTATGTAAGAGAAGAAGAAGAAGATCATTCTTCCTCACCTCAATTTGTGTGTGTGTTTCTCTTTGATTGTGAGAGTGTGTGTGAGCTCTCTTCCTTATCTCCTTCCTCGTGACATGGTATTAGAGCCAGTGTGGTTGCAGAGAGCTCGTGGAGAAGGCCAATGGTGAAGAGTATGCGAGAAGGCATGGAGAAAGCAAGATTCACAAACAACCTTAGATTGCTATGAAAATTGGCGTGAAGGTAGAAGACCTCAAAATTGTTGGGTTTATCTTCTGTAGCAGTTAAAACACTTAACTCATACAAGTTACCCCATCGTATGCCTTTACCTACAACATTACCTGATGAATCCATGATTTTTGCACTACTCTTATTGAAGTGAACTTCGAGTCCACGATCTGTTATTGCAGAAACTGATAACAAATTTCTTTTAAGTGTAGGTACATAGAGAGCATCAAATAATTTTTTCTCAACACCTGGAGAAGTGATAAAAGAGATGGTTCTAGTTCCTTCAACTGGACACTTGGAGTCATTTCCCACCACTACATTGATGGATTCACGTAGAGGCACTACCAATCCTTTTTACTAGTCATATAGCGAGAAGCTCCACTATCTAAAATCCATGGTTCATCAACACGAGCTTGAGTAGATGAGCATACCTCTTCAATAACTACCCAAAGTTCCAGTTGTGTGTTGTTTGCAGACTCTGTTCTTCCACGACGATTTTACAGTCCCATTCTGTTCATCAGCTTGTTTCTTTCTGCAATCCATGATGGCATGGCCTTTCTTTTCACAATAGAAGCAACTTCCTGTGAACTTTTTCTTCTTTGGCTTCTTCATTGATCCATCAGAAGAGCCTTTACCTTTTGCATTTGTTGAGAATGCAGCATCACTTGTACTTTGCCGATTCTTCAGCCACATCTCTTCTTCTAAAAGCATCGCACAAAACTCTTCAAATGTAAGAGGAGATGGTCTTACCTGAGTGTTAAGGGCAGTTACTAATCCATCATACTCTGCTGGAAGAACACGTACACATCTTCGAGCTAGCTCTTATGGTGTTATAACAACACCAACTACAACCAATTGATTTTGAACATGTTTTATCCGTTTGATAAAATCTTTAGCCTTTTCAGAATTAGAATGCTTTTCATTTGCCAATTGATTTTCTAAATTTTGTATCCTAGTGTGGTTCTTGGTCTCATATTGACGAGCCAATATACCCCAAGCCTCATGTGCTTTAGTAGTATGTTGAACTAAAGTAAGCACAAAATCACTTACACTAGTGACAATTGCACATAATGCATCAGCATTCCGCCTCTTCCAAGCTCGTAGAAGATCTGGATCTGGCTGAATCATCAATCTTGAATTTGCTGGATCTTCAACTGGTATAGGCTCTGGATCCAATCCCATCAGTCCCATGACAGTGTCAAGTAATTCATAGGAGTCCAAAATTGCAGAAATTTTGAACTTCCAGAGTGTATAGTTGGTTCCATCCAGCTTCCCTTCAATGAATGCAGGTGGGCGAATTCGAACAGGTGTAGGATTAACATTAAATGAAATACCAAGACCAGTGTTCGACGATGAAGCCATCATGTAATCACTCGAATAATCTACTGATATTCTAGTCTACTAGTAGGCTAAAATAGTGATACTTCTCAAGCTATTCGAACCTATGGCTCTGATACCATGTAAGACAATAGTTATGCAATATAACACAGGAGCAATAACAGAGAAGATAACAGATATAGGAGAATCTCAACAATTTTCTACAAGCGGCAAGTACAAAGATGATGGTGTTGTCCACTCGTGTGCTCTCAAGGTAGAGCTTAAACAGTGATCTAGACAACTCTAGATAGGGAGATACAAGGTAGAAGTATGCTGGCTCAATTCAATGTCTCAGGTAGTGCAGAAGTCATGTATATATAGGATCATGGGTGGCCTTCCATGGACGACTATACATGGGCGGTAGAGCGTGGGCAGCCACTGCCCGCGTAATTTCCATACACGGCTTAGGCTGGTTGAATCGACCTAACAAATATAAATGATTTTTGAATCCGACAAGGAACATTCAATGGAATATTCCCTTTACCATCGTGTCGGGGGCGCTGCCCTTGGACCCCCACCAGGGGGCACGTTGGCCCCCTTGGACCCCCTAGCCGGGGCTGCTCCCTGTTGCCCGGACCCCATAATTTGGGACCCTGGTAACTCCCTTTCCTTACAATATCTTACATGGTCCAATATGACCTTCATCCAACATGCAAGTTGGGATTCCCATCAATTGGGTAATGCACGCTTGGCTTCTCCTCATAATGGGGGCCTTACAAAATGTGCATACATTCATGAGGGGTAGATATTGATCATCTACTAACACTGCATGTTCCAAATATAACAAAGAATCTAGTTTTTCTTGGACAAATGGTTGACCAAGGATTACAAGTCAGGTTCAATGCTGATGGGTTATATGTAGAAGAGTACAAACAAGGTGGACAATTGATTGCGAAAGGAAACAAAGTGGGTAGGATGTTCACCTTAAATGTGAAAATTCCTAAAACAAATGCAGCCATGTTTGCAATAGGTGCAAGAGTTATTGCTGATATAGAAATCTAGCACAAACAGATTGGACATGCAAACTTGTAGAGGTTGAAATTGATGCAATCAAAGGAGATTGTCAATGGACTACCAATTTTCAAGGTTGCAGAGATGCAAAAGGTATGTGCAGCATGTCAATTTGGTAAACAAATCAAGATCATCATTTCTGCATGACAAGCATGTTAGTGAGAATGTGTTAGAACATACAGATGTTTGGGGTCCTGCAAAGACCACATCTATGGGTGGTTGTAGGCTTTATGTTACTTTCATTGATGATCATGCATGAAAAGTGTGAGTATATTTCATGAAAGAGAAGAGTCAAGTGTTCACTCACTTCCAAAATTTTAACGGTGTGGTGGAAAAGTAGATAGGAAAGTATATCCAAACATTAAGATCTGATGGAGGAGGTGAATACATGTCAAATGAGTTCAACAATTTTCTAAAAAATCATGGAATTCAGTGTCAGTTTTCATGTAGGTACATACCACAACAGAATAGCATTGCTGAATGCAAAAATAGACATATTGCAGAATAGCGAGAGCCTTGATGGCTGAGAAGAATATGCCTCATTGTTATTGGGCAGAAGCTATGCATACGACTGTATGCATCATGAATAGAACTCCAACTACTGTTGTACATCAAGTTACACCTAGAGAGAAGTTCACATGTAAAAAGCCAAACTTATCACATATGAAGGTTTTTGGTTGTATTGCATATGTACATGTTCTAGATGAGTTGAGGACTAAGCTTGATCCGAGAGCAGAAAAATGTGTCTTCATTGGATACTCCCTTGAGAAAAAGGGATATAAATGTTATAAGACACTCACACGACAAATGAAGGTGAGCAAAGATGTGGTATTTGATGAAATGTCAAGCTTCTATGGAGATGCCGAAGATGGAATTAATCTTGAATCAAATGACAAAGAAAATGCTGAAAAATCAAGTGTAAAATCTCAAGTTTTGAGTGGACTGGATGAATCACAATCAATAGTTCCAACTCAAATCCATGGAGTGGAAGATTGCATGGAAATTTCAATCCAGCAAACTCATCAAATACATCTAAGAAAGGTAAAGAAAAGTTTTCTATTGGTAGTAAAACATGTGCAGGTTTTGAAGACGTTGATGGAGATTCAAGCGATTCAGAAAAGAGTTTTGATGAGGAACTTGGATTGCCCTCTGTGAAGACTCCAAGAGTAAGAAAGGCACATGGAGATGATACAAGGAGAAGTGACCCAAGACTAAGAAGATCTGGGAGGATGTGGAATTTATTGCAACGATTTATGTATGACAGTTATATGGCTCATCATTGTGCCTACATGACCCAGATAATACAAGATGCTGAACCTTCTTGTTTTGAAGATGCAATTGGACATGCAAATTGGAAAAAAGCTATGGATGAGGAGATGGCTGCGCTTTATGGAAATGAAACATGGAAGCTAGTTCCATTGCCACAATGAAAGAAACCCATAGGTTGCAAGTGGGTTTACAAGGTAAAGCAAAATGCTGATGGTAGCATAAGCATGTACAAAGCATGATTGGTAGCAAGAGGATATTCACAAACATATGGAATTGATTATGAGGAAACATTCAGCCCTGTAGCTAAAATGTCTACTCTCAGAACACTTGTTGCATTAGCTACAACAAAAGGATGGACTTTGCATCAGATGGAAGTATACATGGACCAGCCAAAAGGATACAAAGATTAAAAGCATCTAAAATATGTTTGCAGGTTGCAAAAGGCTTTGTATGGGCTGAAGCAAGCTCCTCGTGCATGGCATGCAAGGATTGCTGATTACTTAATCACCATTGGGTTTTCTATGTGTGATGCAGATCCTTCACTATATGCAAGGAAGGGTGATGATGGCATCACAATTGTGGCTATTTGTGTTGATGACTTGATTGTAGGTGTTGATAATGAAGAAAGCATTAAAGAGGTAATGCAACTTCTTATGCAGGAATTTGACATGAAAGATCTTGGTGTGCTTCACTATTTTTTGGGCATTGAGTTTATACATACAAAAACAGGTATATGAATGTCACAAAGGCAATATGCCTTGAATATGCTGCAAAAGCAGGGTATGGCTGATTGCAAGCCAATTTCTATGCCATTAGATCAGAATTTGAAGATGGATACTACATCAAGTGAAGCATTGGAAAATGCTACTATGTACAGGAAAATTATGGGAAGCTTGATATATCTCACAATTAGAAGGCCTAATATAAGCTACACTGTTGGACTTGAAAGTTAATTTATGCAGGTTCCCAAGAAGCCACATTTGGATGCTTTGAGGTGCAATCTACATTATGTGAGTGCTACTTAAGATTATGCATTGTTTTATGAAGTTGGTGTAGATTTGTAGGTTCACAGATACACCGATGCAGATTGGGATGGTAGCATTCAAGATAGAAGATCTACTAGTGGTTTTCTATTCTCACTTGGGAGTGCAGCTATTACATGGAGCAGCAAGAAGCAACCCACTGTTGCTTTGTCGAGTATAGAGGCTGAGTATAAAGGTGCTATGATGGTAGCATGTGAGGCATCATGGCTGGAGATGCTACTTGTAGATTTAGGTGTGGAAGTGCAAAAACCTATCACCATCTATTGTGAGAATATTAGCAACATACAATTAGCACGAAACCCTATTTTTCATGCTAGAACAAAGCATATCGAGGTTGTTGATATTTTCACTAAAGCGCTTGGAGCAGAGAAGCTGAAGAAGTTTTAGAAGATTAGTGGACATGGCGTTGAGCTTGAGGGGGAGTGTTGAGATATCAAGCTCTGGACATGGCGTTGAGCTTGAGGGGGAGTGTTGAGATATCAAGCTCAACATGTGATGATCCAAGATGAAACATATTGTTTTTTCATTTCTCTAACATGTATAGTAGTCATGCCGATATATGTCAAGGAAACTTCATTGAGCTGTACTAGATTTATCTACAGAGAGGGATGGCACATTTGTTTCTTGTTAGCTCACTCATGCGCAGACATTAGGTTTTTCCTTATGTCCTATTCTTTATATATTGCACTTGTATTCTTGTTTTTAGGTTATTCTTATACATTCCTTTTATGTAAGAGAAGAAGAAGAAGATCATTCTTCCTCACCTCAATCTATGTGTGTTTCTCTTTGATTGTGAGAGTGTGTGTGTTATGAATTATGGAATATTTGAACAAGTAATTGTTGGAGTGTTAAATTATTAATGTATTAATGTGTTTTTGATGTTTTTGATGTAGCAGCTGAAGGTTCGTGAGGAGCGTGCAAGGCGTGAAAGGGCTGACATCAATAATCTAAATAATTATTATTTAGCTTGTAAATAAACCGGCGTAGAAGGTTCTATTGTTAGAAATAGTTAGAAAATTAATGGTTAGAATAAGGGTCGTTGTAGACCGCAGTTTCTGTTATTGAAAGCAATGGCTTTCTGTAAAAATTAGCAACTTTTAGTTTAACGCTTGCTTTTCAAAGCCGCTCTCATGTAACCACTCTTTTCGACATAATCAAAAATTCCTATAAATACATGCACTCTGTGGACTGTCAAAACAGAGTGCATGGGGGGAGATTGCACCCAATACTGCGTTCACTCTCATCCCTTGTTGCGTCTATTTTTCTGTGTGTTTTCTGCATACGTCATCTCTGTATGCACATGAGATAAGATCCTGACAATAGTGGTATCAAAGCTCTGCACACATCAATACAGAGGGTTCTGTTCTCTGTTCGCGATTTCGATTCCATCTCCGTCTTCGGTTTCGGTTCCTGTTTCTGTTTGTGTTCCAGTTCTAGAACCAGAACCTACATTTACACCTATGTTTACACCTACATTTACTCCAAGGCGTCGACTAAGGCAAAGAACTTGGGCAATAACTTAGGCAATACATTGGCAACATTGGCACCCAAGGCTCCCTTGGCAACCGTTGGCTATGCGCGAGGCAATTTTAATTTTGAGTGGCAATAGAGAGGTTTAGATTCCCTAAGGTAGGAGGATTTGAGCCCACAACCTCCTACTTACAAGGGAAGTACTTTTACCGCTACACTCTTTCTTGGAGTTGCCACTCTAGTTCTCTCCTCTTATATTTAACATAACTTGCAATTTTTCTTACTTTTCAAGGCGGCATGGTGCGATGCGACGTGGCATGTATCAGGGTACATCCTATCAGGGTACATTTCTCAGGGTACATCCAGACAGGGTGCATCCTATCAGGGTACATCAGGGTACATCCAGACAGGGTACATTCTGCTATGGTACATTCCCTGAGGGTACATCCTGAGAGGAAAGCACTAGATTGAGGGTCCAAGGTAACTTGCATGGGTGAGAATTAGTTTCAAGAGACTAAGGTTGAGAGCAAGGAAAGTTCGTAGCAAGAAGGTTTTGTTCTTTTCATACTCATGGATCCTAGAATATGTCAAGCATCGCATGGTTAATCTTAATAATTTAATGCCTCCATGAACATTTCCATGCATGTGTTTTTACATGGAACATGCTTATTTTTTTTTGTTCAGTGATGAAACATGTGACTGGCTATCCATGTTTATTATTTTATCAACTGAGGTCAGTTGCTTTTTCAACTGAGGGGCATGTTATGAATTATGGAATATGTTGAACAAGTGATTGTTGGAGTGTTAAATTATTAATGTATTAATGTGTTTTTGATGTTTCTGATATAGCAGCTGAAGGTTCGTGAGCAGCGTGCAAGGCATGAAAGGGCGGACATCAATAATCCAAATAATTATTATTTAGCTTGTAAATAAACCCACGTAGAAGGTTCTATTGTTAGAAACAGTTAGAAAAGTAATGGTTAGAATAAGGGTCGTTGTAGATCGCAATTTCTGTTATTGAAAGCAATGGCTTTCTGTAAAAATTAGCAACTTTTAGTTTCACACTTGCTTTTTGAAGATGCTCTCATGTAACCACTCTTTTTGACGTAATAAAAAATTCCTATAAATACATGCACTCTGTGCACTATCAAACAGAGTGCATGGGGCGAGATTGCACCCAATACGGCGTTCAGTCTCGTCTCTTGTTGCATCTATTTTTCTGTGTGTTTTTTGCGTTCATCATCTCTGTATGCGCGTGAGATAAGATCCTGACAACAGTGTGAGCTCTCTTCCTTATCTCCTTCCTCATGACAAGAACCATGTACTGCACATGCTGAATCGTTCACAATTTTTTCATAGTCTATGATCTTATACAACCCACGATATAAAATGCCAAAATCAATAATGACATCACCATTTGATAGATCATGAAATGTACATCTATCATCAAAAAATTTCATAACCAGGCCAATCTTAGCTAATGCAAAAATTGATAACATATTTTTCTTGATCTCTAGCACAAATAAAGCATCTAACAATGTAAAAGAATTACCATCAACAGTACTTAAAATGACCTTACCAACTCCCATGATAGGATAAGAGGAGTTGTTGGCACATGTGAGAGTATTCCCTATTGATATATTTAGGTAGCAAAGTGTGTGAACACACTAGGACTTCCGGGGCACTTTTTTCCCTCTTTAGGAGGTTTTTTTCCCTCGGCTTGTATATACGCCTATTGCCCTAATGTGCTACTTATCTTTGTACATTCTCTAGCAATACATTCAGTATTGTGTGTTGTGCTCCAAGCTTCTTCTTCTTCCTCGTATTGTTCACGTGCTTCCGCAGACATCTAACTCCAACAATTGGTATCAGAACAGGTCGTTGCTTCATCTAGGGCCCCATCAACACTCCTCCGTTTGAGTCTCAGAATCGCATGAATCTGAGCTCGTTTAGGCCTCCGAACACACTATCGTAGCGCTTGTGCAGGCTATTTTGTCTTTTTGTGCCAAAGGTATATACCAATTTCTGTTCACCAGTATAACCGTCTCAAAGTCTACTAAAGGTCTAGCGGAATTCGTCTGGGTAGTTTTGTTCAACTTTTTAAGATATAACCAATTTTCTGCATCAAGGTATTTTAGTCACCAGCCATGGCTGAAAGCAGTGATGTATTCCGTATGTTGGCTGTTGAGGATAAGTTGGATGGTACCAACTACCCGTTATGGGCTTATATGATGCGACATGTGTTGGTTGAAAAAGGACTGTGGAACATTGTACAGGGTATCGAAAAACATCTTATCACACCTGTAACTGTTACAACTGCAGGTACTGAAGCTAATGCAAAAGGTGTCGAAGATGATGATATTATGCATATTCCTATTCGTGTTGCAGTTTCTGTTGCACCTACTGTAGAGCAGATTTGCTGGGATGGCAGAGATGCCCAAGCCCATGCATTGATAGCTTTGTCTGTCAAATGTGCCATTATTCCTCATATTCACTCTTGTAGAACAGCTACGTATGCTTGGGTTACACTTACCACATTGTACCAAGCTAGGAATGAGGCTCGTGTTGCTTACCTCCGAAAATAGTTGGAGAGTGAGCACATGAATGAAGGTGATTCTATGGACAGTTTCTTAACGAAGATCAAAGACTTGAAGGAACAGTTGATTTCTACTGATGAGGTTATACCAGATAGCTCACTTGCGCAGACCGTTTTGAATGGTCTTCCTGATTCATATCAGAGTTTTGCTTCTACTCTTCCGTTGGTTTTTCCAAATGTCTTATCATTTGAGGAGTTAGTCTCTGTTCTGTTGTAGGAAGATCAGTCTAGGCAGAAGAGGTCCATTATGCATGTTGCAGATCAAGCTTTCCTGGATAGTCAGAAGGGCAAAGGAAAATGGAGCTCTTCAACTAGTAAGCAGAAATCTGCTAATTCTGCATATTCGAAGAAGGAAGATAAAGATGAAAAGAAATCAGAAAAGCAGAAATTGTTTTATAAGTACTGTAAAGGGAATGATCATATCATAAAGAACTGTCCAAAATAGGCTACTAAAGAGGCAAAGAAGAAAGAGGCTAGAATGGTTGTTGCAGAGGCCTCTACACCAAAAACAGAGTCTGCTAATCTTGTGCAGGAAGAAGAATGGGTCTTTACTACAGTCTGCAATTTTGACCCCTCTTCTCATGAGCAGTGCATGTATGCAATAGACTCAGATGTTTGGTATTTTGACAGTGGGGCGACCAAACATATTACCTCGCAGCACAATTTCTTCTCTTCACTCGAGCTGGCCCCTATAGGGAATACTGTTACATGCGCCAATAACTCCTCTTATCCTGTTATGGGAGTTGGTAAGATGATTCTAACTACTGCTGATGGTAGTTCTTTCACTTTGTGAGATGCTTTATTTGTGCCAAGGATCAAGAAGAACATGTTATCAGTTTCTGCATTAGCCAAGATTGGCTTGGTTGTGAAATTTATTGATGACAGGTATACAGTTCATGATCTGTCAAATGGTGATGTGATTATTGCTTCTGGCATTTTATGTCGCGGGTTGTATAAGCTCATAGACTATGAAAGATCTATAAATGATTTGGCATGTGCAGTAAATGATTCTCAGGCTATGTCAGATGCAAAGCTTTGGCATGCACGCTTTGATCATCTGAACTTTGCTAGTTTGCTATGCCTACAGAAATCTCAAATGGTGTCCTCTTTGCCCAAACTTGAGGCGCCTGGAAAACATGTTTGTGAAGGCTGTATTTTGGGCAAAATGCAGTGTTCGTCATTTCCAAAAGATGGTTCAATTCGGGCTACTAAGAAATTGTAGCTTGTACATAGTGATGTTTGTGGTCCTATAAAGACACCTTCTTTTGGGAATTATCTTTACTTCGTGACTTTCATCGATGATTTTTCCAGCATGCATGAGTATATCCATTAAAGGCAAAGTCCGAAGTGTTCATGTGCTTCAAACAATTTTTGTTTTTGGCTGAAAATCTGTCAACATGTAAAATGGGCACCCTCCGTTCTGATCAAGGGGGGAAATATATGGCTTCTGATTTTAATGCATTTCTGGCTGAAGGTGGGCTAAAACACCAGTGTATAGTGCTGTATACACCTCAACAGAATGGATGTGCTGAATGAAAGAACAGGTCACTCATGGAGATGGCGAGGTGTATGGTCAAGAGTCAGGCTTTACCACATAGTTTATGGCTTGAGGATGTCATGTGTGCAGCATATGTACTGAATAGGTGTCCCACTAAAGCGATGAGGCTTGGTATGATCACAAGCCATCTGTTCCTCATCTGTGTGTTTTTGGTTGTTTGGCATATGCATTAGTGCTTGAACAACATCGCAAAAAATTGGATGATAAAGTAGTAAAATGTATTTTTGTTGGGTATGGTTCAGAAAGTAAAGTCTATCTTTTGTATCATCCACAGAGTAAACACATTTTGGTTAGCATGATGTTGTTTTTGTGGAAGATGCTATTCAGCCATTGCTTTCATGTACTAAGGAGACATCTGTTAGACCCAAAGACATGTATGATACTTTGCTGCCTCTTTTTACAAGTGGACAGTCTAGTGCTGGTCCTAATGAGGCAACTTCTCAACCGTTGCAGGTTTCATGTGATGATGCAGATCATTCCATTTCTAATGCAGATTTACATGATGCACTTATTGATGAGAGAGGTGATATTGAGCAGGCAAGAACTATGCCAAAATGGCTGGTGTAGACCTTGCGAGACAGCAAATTAGATGCACCTTTGTCATATCGTACTTGATCACCCTCTCATAGGGTCTCTTTTCAATCAGATTGCTATGCTATGGCTGCATCTAGTCTTTATGATGAGACTGAGCCTGTTTCGTTTGATGAAGCACAAAATTCAGAAAATTTGATGGCTGCTATGCAATCTGAATATGATGCAATAATGAAGAATGGTACTTGGTCTTTATGTGACTTGCCTCCTGGCAAGAAGGCCGTTGGCACTAAGTGGGTATACAAGCTGAAGCGTAAACGTGATGATACAGTTGACATGTATAAGGCTAGGCTTGTTGCAAAGGGTTATGCACAAGAAAGAGGCATTGATTTTGATGAGACCTTTGCACCTACATGCCATATGACTACTGTTCGGAGCATTTGTGCACTTGAAGCCCATCATGGTTGGAATGTACATCAGTTGGATATTAAAACTACATTTCTGAATGGTGACTTGCATGAAGAAGTGTATGTTTTTCAGCCCCGTGGCTTTGTGTAGAAAGGGCATGAAAACCAGGTGTGCAGGTTAAAGAAGGCATTATATGGTTTAAAGCAAGCACCACGTGCTTGGTATGAGAAGATACATGCCTATCTGATTGCACAGGGTTTTAAGAATAGTCCAACTGAAAGCATCTTATATGTTAAGTGTGCTAATGATGTGCTTCTGATCATTGTTGTCTATGTTGATGTCATGCTGCTCAATGGTCCTTTTGATGGAGAGTGTTAATCTCCAAAAGAACAAATTGACCTTGAATTTAGATCACCTCTATATCAAGATCAACTTTAGACTCCACCTAATTTAGAGAATCTTCACCAAATTATCAGGAAATTGATTATTCTGAAGAATTCAGTTTCTTCAGAAAAGTCTGCTGCAGATTAGTCACTCATTGACTAATCAATCCTGTAAAGTTTTTGATAAAACTTTGCACAACACTTCGCCTTAAGGTTGCGCAACTTTGCCAAGTTAAATCTCTCAAAAAGATTAAGTACACACTGAGAAATGTGTGAAACACTTTACCTATGTCTGAAAGTGCTTCTCTGCAATGGCGACTTTGACACCTGCAACTTCTTAGCACTGGTTCTCCCAACTCTGAACCCGTTTGATCAAGATCTTCTAGCCATAGATAGCTTACCTTCCAACTTAGATTTTGAGCCCTCACTTGTGTAAAACTTTACACGGTGGACTGAGCACTGACCATTTCTTTGAAGATGAAATGTGCGCCAGATTTTTCGACTCTCAGAACATCTTCACATATGAATGTTCCTAAACAAAATTCTCACAGCCTGATTGAAATTAATCTCTCAAATTCTAGCCATAGATAGATTAGCTATGGACTTAGATACGTGCAAAAGGATTCTTCAAAAGATTAAGCACAGAAGGAGAATGAGAAAGAAGATCGACGCGCAGAATTCTACAACATTTTCTTCTTCATTACTTTTCATACATATGGTTGATGATACATACAATGTTCATCACCTCTTCACCTATTCTTCTATATCTGATCTATATCACTCTCTCTTTCTATGAATACGTATCTGTAGATATATATACGAGTCTAACTCGTCATCTTTTTCAAAATACATTGAACTATTTACAAGAGTAATATACAAAAGAAACATTTCTGATTCTATTTTCTTCCTCTGAAAGTAATCTTCATTCTTCCACATATCTTCTCACTTTGATCTTCATATAATCACTATTGATGATTGCTCTGCTCCAACAGCTCCCCCTCAATCTTCAATTGTGATTACCTGCATCTTCTTTATTCCTGCCATATCTTTAAACCTCTGCAACTTAGGTCCATCCAAACTTTTAGTCATCATATCTGCAAGTTGATCTTTTGTAGGAGTGTGTATGACTTCAATTTCTTTCTCAATGACCTTCTCTCTCAGAAAATGATACTGTATTTCAATATGCTTAGTTCTAGCATGAAATACAGGATTAGCTGCCAAGTATAATGAACTCATATTGTCTCCACAAATAATAGGAGTACTATGAATCACATCAAAAACTTTCAAAAGTGTCTTTAGCCATATTACCTCTTTTGCAGCTTCCACCATACCTTTATATTCTGCTTCTGTAGATGACAAAGCAACTGTATGTTGCTTCTTGGAACACCATGAAATCAATTTGTCTCCTACATAGCACAAGTATCCATGTGTTGATCTTCTATCATCCACATTACCTGCCCAATCTGCATCACTATATATCTTGATTCTTGTATCTGAAGTAAACCCATAGTACAACCCTTCTTTGAGTGTACCCTTGATGTACCTAAGTACTCTTTGTCCTGCAATCCAATGTTCCTTTCTAGGACAATGCATGAATTGTGAAAGCACACCAACTGCATATGACAAGTCAGGCCTTGTCAATGTAGCATAAATCAAGCTACCAACCAAACTTTGATAGAGTTTCATATCTCTGAACTCTTCTCCTCCAAACCTAGACAATTTATGGTTCACTTCCAAAGGTGTAGGTGCAACCCTGCAATCTTCCATTTTAAATTTGATTAGCAAATTTTTAAGATACCTTTCTTGGGTCACATATACTCCATGATGAGTATAAGAGATCTCCATTCCCAAGAAGAATGATAGGTTCCCCAAATCACTGATTTTGAACTCTTTCTCCATCTGCTTCTTGATCATTTGTATCCCCTTATCATCTGTTCCTGTAAGTATTATGTCATCAACATAAATACACACATAAATGAATCCATTTTCACTTGCTTTGACTAGCAAGCTACTATCTGCCTTTGATGCTTGAAATCCAAGATCATTCAAGAATTTTACAAGCCTATAATTCCAAGCCCTTGGGGCTTGCTTCAACCCATACAAAGCTCTCTTGAGCTTACATACATAATTTGGACTCACTTGATCTTTGAACCCATCTGGTTGCTCCATGTAGACTTCATCTGAAATGTAACCATTCAAGAAAGCATTTTTAACATCTAATTGAGACAACTTCCAACCTTTACAAGCAGCAATTGCAATGAGTGTCCTGATGGTTGTCATCTTTGCCACAGGACTATAAGTCTCATCATAGTCCACTCCATATGTCTGTGCATACCCTTTCACAACAAGTCTAGCTTTGTACCTAGACACACTTCCATCTGCAAATCTCTTTGTTTTGTAAACCCACTTACATCCAATAATCTTCTGACTATTAGGTTTAGGAACTAAATCCCATGTTTGATTCTCTATCAATGCATCATACTCCTCTTGCATAGCATCTTCCCAATTCTTCTTCCCTTTGGCTTCTTCATATGTAGAAGGGTCTTCATCTGCTTTTACCAAATAAGCATAATCTTTAGTAGTCAAGAATGAAGTGTCATAGCTATACCTTGTAGGTTGCCATTTGTGCCTAGATGATCTCCTAACTTCTGCACTTCTTGAGGTCTCTGGTTCATCACATTCTGGATCAAACCTTGGCCTCTCTTCAACTTCAATCTGCACTTCATTACTCTCACTTTCATCAAGTAATTGAATCTTTGCTTTACCTTTCCTTTGTTCCACTACTTCTTCATCATCTGCATGTACATTATATTTACCTGCATACCAAGTACCTTGCTCATCAAATGTAACATCCTTGGATACAATAAATTGCTTTGTGGATGGACTCCACAACCTGTATCCCATTTGCTTATCATCATAACCAATGAATACATACTTCTCTGCCTTAGGCTCCAACTTATGCCTCAATTGAGATGGCACATATGCATATGCCAAGCATCCAAATATTCTGCAATGATCCAAGGTAGGTTTCTTACCCCACCAAGCTTCATATGGTGTCATACCCTGCAAAGCTTTACAAGGCAATCTATTAACCAAATATGTAGCTGTATTAACAGCCTCAGCCCACAAATAATTTGGGCAATTCTTCTCTTTCATCATGGACCTTGCAAACTCAACAAGAGTCCTATTTCTTCTTTCTGCTACCCCATTTTGTTGAGGAGAGTACCTGCAAGTAACTTCTCTCTTTATACCTGCATTCCACAAATAATCATTGAACTCATTTGAAAAATACTCTCCCCCTCCATCTGACCTTAGTCTCTTCAATTTTTGACCTGTAATCCTTTCTGCATATGCATGATAGTGTTTAAATGTATTAAACACTTCTGACTTTTCCTTAATCACATAAATTGTGATCCACCTGGTAGCATCATCAACATATATGACATAATATCTTGAACCATTTATACTAAAGTCCTTCGAAGGACCCCACACATCTGTATGCACCAATTCAAGTCTTTCTGAATACATAAATCCATGCTTGGAATAGGATTGCTTATGAGCCTTACCTAATTGACATGCCTCACATCTGTATGTCATGTGTTGACCTGCAATGTTAGGCATTCCAAGCACTGAATCATTGTTAATCATTTCTTTGATACCTCTTTCATTAAAGTGTCCAAGTCTTTTGTGCCAAAGATCCAATTCTGACACCTTCTGCTCTCCATATGTGAACATAGCATGTCCAACATTTCCTTGTACCTTCAATGTGAAAAGCCTTCCTTCTTTCTTTCCTGCAATAACTTGTTTATACCCTTGACTAGGGTCTTCAACATAAACTCCATCATTGGTTACCTCATAACCTTTTTCCACAATTTGACCTACACTGATCAAATTCTTTGGAATTGTGGGAACATAAAGTACCTTACTCAGAAGAGTGCTCCCATCCTTAGCCTTGACTGAACCAATTGACTTTACCTTATGCTTTGTATTATCACCTGTCTGAACTGTATGATTAATTGCATTATGATCTAGGTCAGTCATCAAAGCAATATTTCCACTTAAATGATTACTACATCCTGAATCAATATAGAACACTCTCATGTCCTCATGTGAGGTTTCACATGTATTCATAATGAGAGTCGAATCCTCCTTTTGATCTGATGCATAGTTGTAGTAAGTGTTATTATAGGATTGATTTTGGAAGTTTCTTCCACCACCTCTTCCAAAAGAATTCCTACCACCTCTACCTCTGAAATTTCCTCTCTGAAATCTACCACCTCTTGCTCTTTGATTAAAGTTCTGATAATTACCATTGTTTTGATTATTGTGCCAACAATCATGAGATAGATGATTGGTCTTACCACATATCCAACAAGCTCTTGCATTATCTTTGTTGTTTCTGCCTCTTCCTCTACTTCTGCCATTTCCTCTTCCTCTTATGAAGTTTGCTTGGTTTGATGTACCTTCTTCTTCACTTGATTGTTGCTTCCCTTTGTTAGCTTTCTTCTTGTCTTTAGAGTACATTGCATGACCTGCACTCTTATCAACATCTCCTTTGACATCATTCTCAAAAGTTAGCATATGACCTAACAATTGATTCAAATCAGGAGTAAAGTGATCTAATGAAAGTTCTGTAGATAAAATGAAAGGCTTCCACTTCTCATCTCCTCTTAGCCCTGTAAGTATTTGTCTTACCAATTTGTCTTCTTCAATATCTTCATCAACTGCACCTAAAGAATCTGCAATGTCCTTCATCTTTGTCACATAATCAGAGATTGATTGTGAAGCCTTCTTCTTGAAGGTAGTAAATTCTGCCCATAGTGAAGCCTTCCTTGATTTGGTTGTATTTTGGAAATGCTCTTCCAAAGCATTCCAAATGTCACAAGCACTCTCAAGTCCTCTAATGTGAGGAAGCAAATAGTCATTGACTGCCATGTAGATGATGCTTCTTGCTTGAGCATCCTTCTTCATCCAATTCTTCAAATCTGCAAGCTCCTCCCTAGTTGGAACACTAGGATCTCTGAATTCTGGCTTTTCTTCATCTCCTGTGATGTATCCTATCAGATCTTTGCTCATAAGGTGAGCTTCCATCCTCATAGACCATGCAGGATAGTTCTCTCTATCCAACTTTTCAATTTGGAGACTATCTCCCATCTTTACTTCACCTGTAGCTTCAAATCTTTAACCTTTACAGATAATAAATGTACCTTTACTTCGAATGTTGCTCCTTCTGATCCTTTTGATGCTCTTTGTATGTCTTCCTTCAATCTTTCTTCAACCTTTACCCTTCTGCACCTTCAAAATGTAAAGATTTGTACTTCTGCAATAGTCGGAGTCTTCTTCTTCTCAATTTTGACACAACTTGCTCTGATACCACTGATGGAGAGTGTTAATCTCCAAAAGAACAAATTGACCTTGAATTTAGATCACCTCTATATCAAGATCAACTTTAGACTCCACCTAATTTAGAGAATCTTCACCAAATTATCAGGAAATTGATTATTCTGAAGAATTCAGTTTCTTCAGAAAAGTCTGCTGCAGATTAGTCACTCATTGACTAATCAATCCTATAAAGTTTTTGATAAAACTTTGCACAACACTTCGCCTTAAGGTTGCGCAACTTTGCCAAGTTAAATCTCTCAAAAAGATTAAGTACACACTGAGAAATGTGTGAAACACTTTACCTATGTCTGAAAGTGCTTCTCTGCAATGGCGACTTTGACACCTGCAACTTCTTAGCACTGGTTCTCCCAACTCTGAACCCGTTTGATCAAGATCTTCTAGCCATAGATAGCTTACCTTCCAACTTAGATTTTGAGCCCTCACTTGTGTAAAACTTTACACGGTGGACTGAGCACTGACCATTTCTTTGAAGATGAAATGTGCGCCAGATTTTTCGACTCTCAGAACATCTTCACATATGAATGTTCCTAAACAAAATTCTCACAGCCTGATTGAAATTAATCTCTCAAATTCTAGCCATAGATAGATTAGCTATGGACTTAGATACGTGCAAAAGGATTCTTCAAAAGATTAAGCACAGAAGGAGAATGAGAAAGAAGATCGACGCGCAGAATTCTACAACATTTTCTTCTTCATTACTTTTCATACATATGGTTGATGATACATACAATGTTCATCACCTCTTCACCTATTCTTCTATATCTGATCTATATCACTCTCTCTTTCTATGAATATGTATCTGTAGATATATATACGAGTCTAACTCGTCATCTTTTTCAAAATACATTGAACTATTTACAAGAGTAATATACAAAAGAAACATTTCTGATTCTATTTTCTTCCTCTAAAAGTAATCTTCATTCTTCCACATATCTTCTCACTTTGATCTTCATATAATCACTATTGATGATTGCTCTGCTCCAACACCTTTTGAGAAGCATATTGATGATTTTAGGGCTGATTTGCATGCCTCATTTGAGATGTTTGATTTGGGGTATTTGCATCACTATTTGAGCATTCAGCTTATGCAAGTTGATGGTGGAATGGCTTTGTGTCAAGTGAAATATATTGACACAGCAGCATTTTGGCCTTGAAGACTGTAAGCCTATTGCCACTCCTATGGAGACAGGTTTATGATTGAGTCTTCATGATGCTGGAGATGCATTTGATGTTGTTCTCTATCAGCAGGCTGTTGGATGCTTGCTTTACTTATGCATTACTCGGCCAGATATTCAGTTTGCTGTCTCACAGATGAGCAGGTTTATGCATTGCCCAAGAGTCAAGCATTGGCAAGTGATTAAGCGCATCTTTCGCTCCTTGAGTGGTACTCGACTACTTGGGTTGTTTTTTCCCAAGGGGGGATCACTACCGCCAAATTTGCATGCTTTTTCTGACTCTGATTGGGCTGGTTGCTATGACACTCGTGTGCCCACTAGTGGCTTTTGCTTCATGCTTGGTAGCTCATGTATATCTTGGTTGAGCAAGAAGCAGCCTACTGTGGCCACTTCCAGTTGTGAGGCTGAGTATAAGGTAACTTTCATAGTGACTGTTGAGTGTGTGTGGCTCAGACGCTTTATGGCTGATTTGGGTGTTGGTCAGTCCTCTGCCACCACCATCTTCACTAACATTCAGAGTGCATTGGTAGTTGCGAGGAACCCTGTGTTCCATGCTCGCACTAAGCACATTGAGGTGCATTATCACTATTTCAGGGAGAGGTTCTCTGCTGGGGAGATCAGCTTGGCATATGTGCCCACACAGGAGAACATTGCAGCCCTTTTCACGAAGGCTCTGCCTAGGGAGAAGTTTGAAGCTTTCTGCAAAGCTTTGGGCTTACTTCCTTTTGTGGAGTGATTTCCACATAGCTTGGCACTTCCTTATACATGAGTGCAAACTCCTTGTTCACCGCATCACTCCTAGGGAAGATTTGTTGATATGTTTAGGTAGTGATGTGTGTGAACACACTAGGACCGCCGGGGCACTTTTTTCCCTCTTTAGGAGGTTTTTTTCCCCCGGCTCGTATATACACCTATTACCCTAATGGGCTACTTATCTTTGTACATTCTCTAGTAATACATTCAGTATTGTGTGTTGTGCTGCAAACTTCTTCTTCTTCCTCATGCTGTTCATGTGCTTCCGCAGATGTCTAACTCCAACATTCCCTATAGGGGCAGACTCGAGTGAAGTGAAGAAGCTGCACTGTGAGCAAATGGTTTGGTTGCCCCGCTATCAAACTACTAAACATCTGAGTCTACCAGAGACATACACTACTCATGAGAAGATGGTTCATAACTACAAATAGTAGTAAATGCAGTAGTAAATGCCCATTCTTCATTCTGCACAAGATTAACATACTCTATTTTGGGTGTAGAGGCCTCTGTGACAACCACTCCAACCTCTTTCTTCCTTGCCTCTTTAGCAACCAGTTTTGGATACTCCTTATGACATGATCATTTCCTTTATAGCATTTTCAAAACATTTTTTGCTTTTCTATTTGTTTATATATTTAGGAAGTGATGTGTGTGAACACTCTAGGACCACTGGGGCACTTTTTTCCCTCTTTATGAGGTTTTTTTCCCCCGGCTTGTATATACGCCTATTGCCCTAATGGGCTACTTATCTTTGTACATTCTCTAGTAATACATTCAAAATTGGTATCAGAGAAAGTTGTCGCTTCATCTAGGGCCCCATCAACACTCCTCCGGTTGTAGTCTCAGAATTGCATAAATTTTGGTGAACATACTTAGCGTGTTTTCAAGATCAAAACATCTTTGCTCTATGGTGCCGAAATCGCGATCTGAGCTCGTTTCGGCCTTTGAACGCACTATCACAGTGCTTGTGCAGGCTATTTCATATTGTTGTGCCAAAGGTATATACCAGTTTGTGTTCACACCAGTATAAGCGTCTTGAAGTTTGCTATAGGTCTAGTGGAATTCGAATGGGCAGTTCTCTTCAACTTTTTGAGATACAGTCCATTTTCTATATCAAGGTATTTTAGTCACCGGCCATGGCTAAAAGCAGTGATGTATTCCGTATGTTGGCTGTTGAGGATAAGTTGGATGGTACCAACTACCCGGTATGGGCTTATATTATGCAACATGTGTTGGTTTCAAAAGGACTATGGAACATTGTACAGGGTGTCTGTTGGAACTCAAGGTCAAGCATAAAAGATGGAAGCACATCAAAGAAGTGGACATAGAAGAAGAGAGAGCAGGTAGGGAGCTCCAAGAAGTGTTTGTCAAATTTTCAGAAGAATCCCCTACAAAAATAGTGATTTTCATCACTAAAAACTATTGTAAATGCCATTCTCTATTTTTTTAAATCTATTTTGTTCAAGCCGAGGAGTCCTTGAGCTTGAGGAGTATTAGACCTATCATCCTACCAATTTTCATAATTTTTAGACTTCGTTTGAGCTCTCAAATAAGCCTTGGAACCTAATTTTAACTAGGCCGGACACTAGGTCTGGACAGGGCCAAAACAAGTCAGAAAACTATAAAAAGAGCTAGAGAGCTCATTTTTGGAGTTAGCTTGTTAGAGAATAGAACTTTTGTAAGAGAACTCTTTGGAAATCTAAGCTTTCCATTGTTCCTCTCTTTGATCTTACTTTGTGCGCGTGTGTGTGTATGTGTGTGCATGTTTGTGTGCTTTCACTCACACACTTGTGCCTTCACTTGCTCGTGGTCTTCATAGCGGTCCTTACCTCTCCGCGGATTGACAAGTAAAGGAGGTGGTGCTTACGCTTGAGCTACACCAAATTTTGGCGCCGTTGTCGAGGAGAGAGCTTCGAGGACGAGCGTTGTGATGGTAAAATCGTAGATTTGCGACGTTGGAAGGTAAAAAAACTGTCATTTTTGTTCATTTTCTGATTTTTCTTCTTCATCTTCTTCATCATCATCATCTCCACCTTCTTCCATCTTCTTCTTCATAGAAATTTCTTGTTTTTTAGTGCATTTTCACAATTTTCATACCATTTTTCATGCATTATTGTGTGGGAAGGAGTTAGGAAGTGCTTTTCAGCCTGTGTTTTTCATGATTTTCTGCTCATATGGAGCTCGCCATTGCTCGACGCTCAAAAAATCAAAGTTCCCGACAAAAAACGCGATTCTGTGATGAAAATCGCGATTTTGTGAAAATTCAAATTTTTTTTGAAAATCACGATTTTCTGTTTCCGTTAAGCTCTCTGTTATTGTCTCCCTCTGTCTTTGTTTCTCTCTTTCTACATCTTTCTCTCTTTGAATTTTCTCTCTCTCTCTCTAGATCTCTCTCTCTCTCTAGATCTCTCTCTCTCTAGATCTCTCTCTCTCTAGATCTCACTCTCTCTCTAGATCTCTCTCTCTAGATCTCTCTCTCTCTAGATCTCTCTCTCTCTCTCTCTCTCTCTCTCTTCTCTCTCTTTATTGCAGGTTATTCAAGAAGCTAACCAAGCAAAAACTATGGATCACAATTGTAAGTACAATTTCTATTATTTGTAGATCGTTTGAATTGTGTTATTTTCATTACATACCATACTCACACTTATTGATATGCACTCATACACTTATACATGATGAAGAAGCACACACACATGCATATACCTACATATACACATATACATGCACATACACACACATACACATAGAGTTATACATATACACACACATACACAAGAACATGCACATATTGATACATACATATACACTTATACATGCACATGCATATACATACATATACGCACACATACACATGCACATATACACATATACATGCACATACACACACATACACATAGAGTTATACATATACATGCATATACATATACACACATACACATGCACATGCACATACTCATACACACATATACACTTATACATGCACATGCACATACATACATATACACACACATACACATGCACATACATACATATACACACACATACATATACACTTAGGTACACACATATGAATGAATTATATAATTAAAGTATTAAAACACATGCTTAATATAAACAATAATAACAATCAATAGAACAAAACTCTTCATTACTTAATACCATACACACAATTCAAAACATGATTGAAATGAAAAATATATAGATAAATATATGTATATATCAATGTAAATACATATAATCCAATGTCATAATCAATGTCTAAAATCCTAATCATCATCATCATCATCAGCAATATCATGATCATCCTGATCTTCCTCATCCTCATCCTCATGATCACCCTGTGACAATCGAGATCGTCCCTCCTGTGTCTGTCTCTCCACCTCATCCATATTTGTCTCCCCATAATACTCCTGTATTACATATAACAAACATAAATCAATAAAATAATTAAAACATTCATAACAACAAAATAATTATATAAAATTTAAAAATACTCACAAAGGCATCAGGATGATCTTGTATATACTCGCTCAAACGCCGATATCCAAAATGTGTAGCATACTCGATCTCGTGTTTCGTAGGATATCGGCCATAATCCTTTCGCTGCAATGAAACAAATAAAAAACATTAGTTGCTTGCATTTTAACTAAAATAAAAAATATACTCACAATAACACATATACTTACAAACGTAGCTACAAAACCATTATGGCCCATTTGGCCTAAGTGCGATGTGTGGCCCGACTCCACTCTCTTCTTTGCAGCAGCCTGTTTATTCAAGGAAAAAAATACATAAATTAAATTAAAAAATTACTAAGATATCTAAAAATTATAAATATAAACTATTAATTTGTGTACCTTCTGCTGAGGAAATGACTCCTGAAGACGTAGCTGTCTACGAAAAAACTGCCACGACTCAGGTGGTATGTTAGCTCGCCTCTTATTTTTTTCGACCATACAATATCTCCTGTTAATTTAATCTCAAACAGGAAAAAAAGTCAGAATACATACACATATATACACACATATACACATACACATACACATACACATATACATGCAAACATATACGCATGCATATATGTATATATATACACATATACATACATATAACATAAACACACATATACATATCCACATATATACGTACACACACATGCATGCATATACACTCATTCATACAAAATACATGCATTTATCCCACAATAATATGTGTTGTGTATATGTGAATATGTGTGTATGTATAAATGTGTATATGTGAATATGTGTGTATGTGTAAATATGTATATGTGAATTTTTTATTTATGTAGATAATCAAATTATTAATATCAAATACCATTATTTGTAGATTCTGATCAATCAGATGGAACTCCACCACCGTCTCCTCATCGTGCAACGACTTTATACTGTAAGTATATGAAATATTTAATTTTAACTATATTTGATGGATACATAACTTAGATATTTTTTTTATGTTTCTTATGATGTGCAGATTCTGATCAATCAGAGGGTACTCCACCACCTCCTACCCATGCAACGACTTCACATGTGTCCTCCGATAGGAATTATGATGAATTTTACTATCAAGAGCATATTATATGTTGGTGTAACTCTTGTTATGGCACGTATCGAAGACCACGATTGGAATGTATTGAACATGAGGCAGAGTATGGTACTTTTGAGCATGCACCATCACCTAGTCAACGTGATAATGCTTGGGTATGTATTTTCTATATATATTAATGTCATTTTTTTATTTAAAAACCATGTATAAAATCAAATTATTATTGATATACATGAATACTTGCTCGATGATGATGATGATGATGATTTTTCTCATAATGTTAATATACCTCGTACACGTCATGGACTTGCTGTTCATCAATTACAAGCAGAGGTTTCTAGAAATCCTCTGCCTCCTGGTTTAGAGAATGAAACGGCTGGAGATTATCCATTGCCAGCTCGTGATCGTTCTTTAGTACAAACATATGATAGAAGAAGATATGGAGGATGGAATAGAGGACCACTTCCTTTAGATGGAGAGGTTTTCAACTTTTGGGGTAATCGCTATATGATTGCTCCATCCACTATTACTAATGCTGGTCGTGGTCTCTTTATTGTAGAGGATTTGTATGTGCCTCCGAACTCTGAAGTCACTCTTATGTCATTTTGTGGTCCTATATATGGATGGGGAGATTGGCATCGACTTTCACATTATGTTCAAAGCATGAGTACTTATGGAATATGCTTGAACGCAGCATCTCTTACTAGTAGAAGGATTTTACATGCAGAAAATGAAAGATTATATATTGATGGAAGACCTTACACACATGGAAATATAGCAGGTTTAATAAATAGTAGTCGAGAGTTACATAATAGTTCAAGGACTAATTGCACATTTGAGGAGCGTGAAAATAGTCATGAATCACCATACATGAGTAGAGATGTATCAAGATACATAGTTGTCAATGCTATTACTACATTACATGCTGGTGATGAACTATTAGTGAATTATGGATGGCGTAGACCTCCAAGAGCACCTTTTAGCTTGAGAGAATAAAAATTTTCTATCCATATTTAATAAGTTATATACTTAATTTTATATTTGAAGTTTAATTTTTATTCATTTATGGAATACTAATGAGTTTTATTTATATGTGTAGATTCCAACGTATGATGTTGATGATATTCGTCCACAACATTCACAATTACCAATAAGACCTCATTTATCAGAAGCTTCCATGAGGAGGCTACGCAAAACTAAGCCTGTGCAATATGCAAAGTTGAAAGATCTATATGCGACGCTCTGCAGTTTGCCATCATCGTTAAGTGCGTCGCTAACCTGCGACGCTACTAGCGACGCTTCTGGTCTAGCGTCGCTTATGCGACGCTATCGTCGCTTATGCGACGAGGCTCGGCCAAAAAAAAAAATCCGAAATTTTTACCGTCGCTTATGCGACGATTCGGGGGCGTCGCTACGCCCCCCTTTTTCTTGTAGTGTTTGGCAAAGAAATATAATTGATTGCACGAATTTAGAGAATTTATGGATGGATTTGGGGAACGCACTGCAGAAGAGGAAGTTCAAGAAGTGGATATTATTTCTGCTATTGAATTCGATAAATCTGGTGAGCATCTAGCAACTGGAGATAGGGGTGCCGCGTTGTCTTCTTTGAGAGGACTGATGACAGATATTTATGCTCTCACAAAGACATTGAAAGAATGGATATAGGAAGTTCAAGGCATCCTGAATACCGCTATAGAACTGAGTTTCAAAGTCATGAACCAGAGTTTGATTATCTCAAGAGTCTGGAGATAGAAGAAAAGGTCAACAAGATAAGATGAGAAAAGATTGAGGAAAGTAGCAGAAATGAATTTAGATCAGTGATGCAATGGGGTCTTGGGAGAAAGTCAACCATTACACTTAAAAATTACCACCCCTTGGTCAGAAAATGGGAGCTTCTCTCCAGTGACAAACCAGATATTGTGTGATGACTTTATATTTCCTCCTAATGGCATTCCATCACTTCGTTTTGCCCATGGTAGTCTACAGTAATGAAGTAACTCATGTCGCACGATGTAGGAGGATATATACCCATGCACATGATTATCATATCAATTCTATTTCGAATAACAGTGATGGAGAAACTTACATGTCTGCTGATGACCTTCGGATAAACCTATGGAATATGGAGGATAAACCTATGGAATATGGAGGTCTGCAATCAAAGTTTCAACATAGTGGACATTAAGCCTTCTAATATGGAGGACTTGAATAAGAGATAATTGCCTCAATATCTGATCTGAAATTTGCAAGAGATGGTGATCCAAACGGTGTGAAAGAAGTGGCGGCATTATTGGATAAAAGTCAAGACTCCGTCGCATTCCGTTTTTTTTGCAGTTCTGAAAAAAGGAGGGGCGGCAGACTTTTATCGAACTCTCTCGCTTGTCTATTGGTGTGTGCTAGAAGGAAGAGGACACAGAATATAGAAGGGGGTTAACTAGGTTTTTTTTGGGGGGGTCTCTCTACATTGGCTCAGTCTTCAGAAGGGGAATAAGGGGGAAACGCTATCGAGGACTTCTTCTTCACTTTCTGTGCAGGAACAAAGGGGGTCTCTGCCAGACATCTGAGGATAACAACAGCAATTAGGGAAGGATGATCAATCGAGGCGTTCGAAGGTTGACATCTCATCAGAGGAGGGATCTGAGGGTTTAGGGGAGAAAAAGGGCATCGAAATGAGGAACAACGGATTTTTGTGGCCAAAAATGCTTAACTGCGGAGTTTTGATGAGATTTGATGTATTAGTGCTGGTATAACCGCCCCATGCTAAAAAAAAAAACTACGCAAAATCTGTTCGAAGGTCTGGAATCCAGGAGTGCTGCAATGAAGGAGATGAATTCAATGTTTCCTTCTGGCCTGAATAATTAATCGGTGATGCTACGCCAAAGATCACTATAATCGAAGCCGTTTTTCATGCTTGGTACTCTGCTGTGTGAGAATTGTAAAGATGTTCATTTTGCTGAAGCATTAGAGCAACGATGATAGTGATTATGAATGGCGCAATCAAGATTTATCTGGAAGGCGGTTTTCAACACACGTGGAAGTCAGATATATAACAAAGATTTGGTACACGATGGGGAATACTTTGTTATGAAGAGCTGAAGGAAGATTACAAGATGATTGCAGCGGTGTAAAGAGCAGTGCACACGTCTGATCATGTCACGCATACATCTGTGATGTGATTTTATCTTTCTTATGTACTGATATTCGGACGGAGCAGCTGACAAATTGTTGAAGCTTCAAATCTGGATGTGATTTCTGAAGCCAAGATGACGAATATGCTACCATACTGAAGCAACCATTGATGCTGACCGTAGAAAATTTAAATAGAAAGTCGATCTGCGTTCTCACCAAATCTGAATGGGCATGATAATTATCCTTCAACAAATCATTGAGGACTTTTCTTCTCCAGACAGTTCAAATATCTGGCACAAATCATCCAGGTTCTGCCTAAATGAGATGAGGATGCCCAAGATGGTTGGGGAATATTCTACTGGCAATTAACTAAACGCAAGTTTGAAGGAGAATGGGTTGCAGATCAGCCCTACAGTGGCTGGTATTCAGAAATGGAATCAAGAGATCTTGAATTTGTTCCAGGGATGCTTTTGCCATTTTGTCCTAAATCAAGCATTAATCCTTCAGTCAACGACATTCCTGCCAAGAGGAGTAAGATCAGAATTACGACTTCAGCATCCAATTCTAACCATATTCAATGTGATATCATCGTTACGCTACAACAAGGCTTCTGATCGTGATTCAAAGAATCTATTCAAAACTCAAGTGGGACGGAGAGAGAACTTGTCTGCTTCACAGTTGCAAATGTTGAAGAAGTTGTTTGAAGTGATGGTTCCCATGGTTGATAATCATGCCCAGCTTCATGTTACACATTTCCGCAGAATGTTGCTTCTTGCTTGAATAGAACCCGATGTTGATCAGGTTTGAATAACATAGTTTAATCAACTATACATTTTCTCGTGAAGTTATCTAACTTGATGTTTGTCAGGTTTGAATAATGCAGCTATATCAATTATGTATTTATTGGCGAAGTTATGTGGGTGTGCTGGTATATACGTGAAAGTGAAAGTAGGTGTATAGGTGTGTGAAAAGAATATGGGATTGAGTGAGAGGGGTACAGGGTTTGTTTGAAGGAGTATGTCAAATTGCATGTGCATGTGTGAAGATGTGATAAGGAACGTGTATAAGTGAGAGAGGAATTAAGAGAATTTGAGGGGGAGAAAGTAAAATAGGAAGAGGTAAAGAGAGAGAGTGAGAGTGAAAAAGTGTGGATGGATGTATGTATGAGTGCATGTGTGCATGAGGGTGTGAGAGGGGATGTGTATGTGTGTGTGTGCATGAAGGAACGAGAGGAAAGTAGGAAAAAAAAAATAGAGGGGATATGTGCGTGCGTGAGCATAAGAGTACGTGAACGAGTACGAGAAAGGAACTAAATTAAATTATATTAAGGGCAAGAGTAAGAGAAAAGAGGGGAACCGAGAATTAAGTGGCACGGGTGCATGTGAGCAAGAAGATACCTGGGAGTACATTCACATACAATTTAGTGGTTTGAAGGAAAGCAAGTGAATTAATTTTGGGAAGCTGGAGCAAAGCATAAGCCCGTACATCCATCTTTCCCTTGGACCAAAAGAGCAAACATTTTGGTGCGTTTGCCGGGAAGCATATGCGCTAGTGCATAGCCATAGGAAGAATCTATTGTGAGATAATTGTGGGCTCTAGGTAATCCAAGTAAACCGATTCCGAGGGATTTGAACAAAATAAAGCCTCGTATAATCACTTTTTCCTTGGGCTTAGGGACAAACATTTTGGTGCGTCTGTCGGGAATTGGCTTAGCACATCTCATCGAGAGTGCTACGAGTTCGCTTGGTGCCCCAATCGTGTGGCACAGCCAAGTCGATCCCAAATCTGCTTTGACCTTCATGAAAGAAATGGCTCAACAAAGGCAAGCCTGTGGTTTTGAGAAGACCAACATGAGACAAATGAATTCTGGACGAAATAGGAGATGCATATATTCTCATTCGACCATGAGAGATCATGCGAACCGAGGGTGGCGATTTGGCCCGATATCAAATTATGTGAGATGCTGGTGTTGCGAGAAGATTGGGCATATAGCCAAATATTGCCCTCGTGTATGCACCCCGTTGGATTTTGTCCCCACATGTGAGGATTGTGGGAAAAAGAGACTATGCGAGCACGTGTGTGGCTCAAAAGAGGTGATTGACCTAAAGGTCGCAACGAATGAACCAGATAGGTGCTTATCCTCTTTGTATGTGGAAGTTGACAAGGGTGGAGTTACTTCGTCGACGGAGACTGCGAGAGCAAGTGAAAGCAAGGACACTGGATCTCATGATCGAGACTTGATAGAACTTGTGAAGAGCTTGGAATGTCAAGTCAATTGGTTGCATGTGGAGCGAGATAACGAGAGGATCAAAATAGCGAAATTAGAGGAAAATCAAGAGAAAATGGCCGAGGTCCTAGAAACTTGGGAAAAGCAAGTACAAGTGTTGAAAAGCGAAAACAAGGAGTGGAAAAGAGTAAACAAAAGCTGGAGGCAAGATCTTGTGAGACCTGAGAGTGAAAACGTGGTCTTGGACTTGAGATCCGGCTTGATGGTAGCCAACTGCTTTGGAGTTGCGATCGAAGAAGAGCTCTCAAGAGATAGGGATGATCTGATGAGGAGAGTCGAACAAACGGAGCATGAAATTGAGAAGGTACAAAGCATAATCCGTCGATATAGTGATCAAGCAGGTAAGGCATGTGAGGAGTTCCACCTAGAGCTAGAAAGAATGAAAAATGCCCAAGCAGAGAGCGATGAGAGAGTTGGACGGGTAGAAAAAGAGAATGCAAAGCTGAGTAGCAAGCTTGGTAGGTGGATGAATCGGAAAGACGATGTGATGCGAGGACAAGTAGAGGACCCAAAAGTAGGAAAATTGGAGGAAGAGCTGAAAGCGGTGTTGGATAGGTTGGATGCATTTGGAACGGAGTTAGAAAGAACGAAGAATGAATTGTTGAAGAAGGTAGATGATCTGGATGAAGAAAATATGAGTAGGATTTGGGAGGAAAGATCGATTAGAGAGGAAGTCGAGAAGTTGACCGTTCGAGTTGAGAAGAGGGAAGATATTCCCCTCGGATCTGCAAAAAGCGTGAGAGAGGATAAAGAGATGGAGCAAATATGGAATCGGTTCCGAGGCATCGACTGTGACCTGTTCCAATATCAGAATGATATTGAGCACAACAAACAAGGATTAAGGGACTTAACGGCGAGGCTTGAATCATTGAGGAGCACAACGAGCAATGGTAATTTTTCAGGTCATTTGTCGGGTCAGGTAGAAGCTCTGCGAGGCAGAGGTTGGAGATGAAAAGAAATAGACGAGGTGATGGATGTGGGTGAGGACGGCTGTAGTCTGACTAGGGTTTGCTTTGCGGATTGCGAGTCAAAGATGTGAGGACGGGTGGACCAAGTGTGTTGTACACTTAGGAACTAAAGTGACACTTTTTGAGGTTTCAGGCCGACAAGGTGGTTAGTATGTGCGGGTTTTGCGAGGACGGGTTGACCATGGCATTAGTGGCTGGATTTTGGCTTGAGTGGCAGCAGAGAGGAGATATATCTCATTGGGATGTCCACGGGGGGATATATGTGTGTGTGTCGTGATTGGGATGGTTGGGAAAAGATCCTTTCTTTTGTCTCCTAATTCTCGAGATGCGGGAATGAAAAGAAAATGAGAAAAATATATGTTTGTGTATGTGTGAGTGTGGCTACGCGCCTATGTGGGCTGATAGGTGGATGGACCCACTTTGGCCGAGTGGTCAAAGCCACGAACCGACGTCGGTTTCGCATAGGGCTAGCTGTCTGTGTGTTGTGCGCTGCGTTGGGTTGGTAGATGGGTGGAACAAACTCGATCGGGTGGTCGAGTCCACGAGTCGCATCCAGCTTCGGCGTAGGCCGGCAAGTGTGAGTAAATATGTGAAAAAAAATGATGAAAAAAGAGAAAAAAAAATGTGGAAAAAATGAATGAGAAGAATTCCTCGCTTGAGGGGGGACATAAGAGAGGTTAGAGAGCATGATGCTCGGATGGGAATATATGTGTTTGTGTTGTGGGGATTTGGGGTTATGTGTGGGCTCCCGATGAAACATGTCAAATTGAAGCTTAAGCTCGGCTAGGGTTTTGGTTGCGATGTGTCTATGGAAAGCTTGGACTTGAGGGATCCAATCGTGCTAGTTGCATTGTTTGTCTGCAAACCTTCCGGAAGTGTTCAGTTTGGCTCTTAGGTGGTATGACAACTTGAGAAGTCCTGAATCGCGTCGACGATGAGTGATCTTGTTAGAGCGAGCTCGTGTTAGGCTTGAGTGGTCTTTGCCGTGTGTCCATCAATTTAGGAGAGGTGGTGGCGACCAAGCATAGGATCTGATTGATGAACAAAAGAGCACAGAGTAGATGAAAAGGTAAGTGGGAATCGAAAACCCTAGGTGGGAAGGAAATGGGAAATTGGCAAGAGAACTCAGTTAGAAATGAGACAAAGGAATCAGCAAAACGATTGTGAAACCGGGAAAAGTATCGAAAACGGAACTCGGGAATGGTTTTGATTATATATGGTGTGTGTGGAAAGTGTGTTGAGTATGCATGTGGAACAAAGATGTGTGACGTGTTGAATGAGTAGTCGAGAAGAGTGATGAGAGCGAATGTGGACATGTCTTCTACTTGCATGTATGTATGTTGTGTGTGACGAGAATGCATGTGTGATGCGGGATCATGATGTGTGTGCTGAGTATATATGTGTGATGTGGATGAAGGAAATGATTGTCTTTTCATTTTGGTTGTACATATTGTGATTTGATGAAGAAAGGTTCTAATGTTTTAATGAAGTTTGTAGACAGGTAGACATGGCGGTGAAGATGCGAGAAGATGGACAACGATGGTAAGTGAAATGATTGGATTTTGGTACTAACCGATGATTGTATAAGGGCGATTGCAAGTGCTACATCGAGGAGGAAGAGAATAGGCATACAAGGTAAAGATTTGTATTTGATTGAGTGATGATCACATGTTGGATAACTTGAGTGCAGGTAACATGTCGCTCGTCGAGGACGACTTCGCAATTAAGAAGAGGGGAGTATGTTAGCTCATGAAACCGTTGATTTTATTGCACTAACATGTTTCATTTGGCAAAGAAATATAATTGATTGCAGGAATTTAGAGAATTTATGGATGGATTTGGGGAACGCACTACAGAAGAGGAAGTTCAAGAAGTGGATATTATTTCTGCTATTGAATTCGATAAATCTGGTGAGCATCTGGCAACTGGAGATAGGGGTGCCGCGTTGTCTTCTTTGAGAGGACTGATGACAGATATTTATGCTCTCACAAAGACATTGAAAGAATGGATATAGGAAGTTCAAGGCATCCTGAATACCGCTATAGAACTGAGTTTCAAAGTCATGAACCAGAGTTTGATTATCTCAAGAGTCTGGAGATAGAAGAAAAGGTCAACAAGATAAGATGAGAAAAGATTGAGGAAAGTAGCAGAAATGAATTTAGATCAGTGATGCAATGGGGTCTTGGGAGAAAGTCAACCATTACACTTAAAAATTACCACCCCTTGGTCACAAAATGGGAGCTTCTCTCCAGTGACAAACCAGATATTGTGTGATGACTTTATGTTTCCTCCTAATGGCATTCCATCACTTCGTTTTGCCCATGGTAGTCTACAGTAATGAAGTAACTCATGTCGCACGATGTAGGAGGATATATACCCATGCACATGATTATCATATCAATTCTATTTCGAATAACAGTGATGGAGAAACTTACATGTCTGCTGATGACCTTCGGATAAACCTATGGAATATGGAGGTCTGCAATCAAAGTTTCAACATAGTGGACATTAAGCCTTCTAATATGGAGGACTTGAATAAGAGATAATTGCCTCAATATCTAATCTGAAATTTGCAAGAGATGGTGATCCAAACGGTGTGAAAGAAGTGGCGGCATTATTGGATAAAAGTCAAGACTCCGTCGCATTCCGTTTTTTTTGCAGTTCTGAAAAAAGGAGGGGCGGCAGACTTTTATCGGACTCTCTCGCTTGTCTATTGGTGTGTGCTAGAAGGAAGAGGACACAGAATATAGAAGGGGGTTAACTAGGTTTTTTTGGGGGGGGGGGGCTCTCTACATTGGCTCAGTCTTCAGAAGGGGAATAAGGGGGAAACGCTATCGAGGACTTCTTCTTCACTTTCTGTGCAGGAACAAAGGGGGTCTCTGCTAGACATCTGAGGATAACAACAGCAATTAGGGAAGGATGATCAATCGAGGCGTTCGGAGGCTGACATCTCATCAGAGGAGGGATCTGAGGGTTTAGGGGAGAAAAAGGGCATCGAAATGAGGAACAACGGATTTTTGTGGCAAAAAATGCTTAACTGCGGAGTTCTGATGAGATTTGATGTATTAGTGCTGGTATAACCGCCCCATGCTAAAAAAAAAAACTACGCAAAATCTGTTCGAAGGTCTGGAATCCAGGAGTGCTGCAATGAAGGAGATGAATTCAATGTTTCCTTCTGGCCTGAATAATTAATCGGTGATGCTACGCCAAAGATCACTATAATCGAAGCCGTTTTTCATGCTTGGTACTCTGCTGTGTGAGAATTGTAAAGATGTTCATTTTGTTGAAGCATTAGAGCAACGACGATAGTGATTATGAATGGCGCAATCAAGATTTATCTGGAAGGCGGTTTTCAACACACGTGGAAGTCAGATATATAACAAAGATTTGGTACACGATGGGGAATACTTTGTTATGAAGAGCTGAAGGAAGATTACAAGATGATTGCAACGGTGTAAAGAGAAGTGCACACGTCTGATCATGTCACGCATACATCTGTGATGTGATTTTATCTTTCTTACGTACTGATATTCGGATGGAGCAGCTGACAAATTGTTGAAGCTTCGAATCTGGATGTGATTTCTAAAGCCAAGATGACGAATATGCTACCATACTGAAGCAACCATTGATGCTGACCGTAGAAAATTTAAATAGAAAGTCGATCTGCGTTCTCACCAAATCTGAATGGGCATGATAATTATCCTTCAACAAATCATTGAGGACGTTTCTTCTCCAGACAGTTCAAATATCTGGCGCAAATCATCCAGGTTCTGCCTAAATGAGATGAGGATGCCCAAGATGGTTGGGGAATATTCTATTGGCCATTAACTAAACGCAAGTTTGAAGGAGAATGGGTTGCAGATCAGCCCTACAGTGGCTGCTATTCAGAAATGGAATCAAGAGATCTTGAATTTGTTCCAGGGATGCTTTTGCCGTTTTGTCCTAAATCAAGCATTAATCCTTCATTCAACGACATTCCTGCCAAGAGGAGTAAGATAGCAGAATTACGACTTCAGCATCCAATTCTAACCATATTCAATGTGATATCATCGTTACGCTACAACAAGGCTTCTGATCGTGATTCAAAGAATCTATTCAAAACTCAAGTGGGACGGAGAGAGAACTTGTCTGCTTCACAGTTGCAAATGTTGAAGAAGTTGTTTGAAGTGATGGTTCCCATGGTTGATAATCATGCCCAGCTTCATGTTACACATTTCCGCAGAATGTTGCTTCTTGCTTGAATAGAACCCGATGTTGATCAGGTTTGAATAACATAGTTTAATCAACTATACATTTTCTCGTGAAGTTATCTAACTTGATGTTTGTCAGGTTTGAATAATGCAGCTATATCAATTATGTATTTATTGGCGAAGTTATGTGGGTGTGCTGGTATATACGTGAAAGTGAAAGTAGGTGTATAGGTGTGTGAAAAGAATACGGGATTGAGTGAGAGGGGTACAAGGTTTGTTTGAAGGAGTATGTCAAATTGCATGTGCATGTGTGAAGATGTGATAAGGAACGTGTATAAGTGAGAGAGGAATTAAGAGAATTTGAGGGGGAGAAAGTAAAATAGGAAGAGGTAAAGAGAGAGAGTGAGAGTGAAAAAGTGTGGATGGATGTATGTATGAGTGCATGTGTGCATGAGGGTGTGAGAGGGGATGGGTATGTGTGTGTGTGCATGAAGGAACGAGAGGAAAGTAGCAAAAAAAAAAAGAGGGGATATGTGCGTGCGTGAGCATAAGAGTACGTGAACGAGTACGAGAAAGGAACTAAATTAAATTATATTAAGGGCAAGAGTAAGAGAAAAGAGGGGAACCGAGAATTAAGTGGCACGAGTGCATGTGAGCAAGAAGATACCTGGGAGTACATTCACATACAATTTAGTGGTTTGAAGGAAAGCAAGTGAATTAATTTTGGGAAGCTGGAGCAAAGCATAAGCTCGTACATCCATCTTTCCCTTGGACCAAAAGAGCAAACATTTTGGTGCGTTTGCCAGGAAGCATATGCGCTAGTGCATAGCCATAGGAAGAATCTATTGTGAGATAATTGTGGGCTCTAGGTAATCCAAGTAAACCGATTCCGAGGGATTTGAACAAAATAAAGCCTCGTATAATCACTTTTTCCTTGGGCTTAGGGACAAACACCAGCCAAACAAGTGGCTTTGTTTTTAGATGGCTTACTAAGCACTAAGTTAAGATCATATGTGTACTTGAAAGAGCCTAGATCCATAGAAGAGTGTGTGCGGATGTGCATTGACATAGAAGATAACTTGGGAGAGGAATTAGGATTGTCCAAACTCTATAAGGATTCTGATAGTTCTACTAGTCATACTTCGAAAATCTCCACGAAAATAGAGGAGATAGCTGAGCAAGTTGCCAAGAAGCTGGGAGTCCAAAATAGACAAACACCGAGAGTCCCCCCATTGAATCGGTGTTATACTTGCGGAGGCGACCACATGGCTAATGTATGCCCAATGCACAACTAGAACATGAGAGAAAGGAATACCCCATACTGCACTATTGAAAGGAAGTACACAAACCATACGGCTCAAGATTGTCCCTACAATAGGCAGGCTGTTAGACAGAATTATCAGCAACCTTACCCACAAGGTAGGTATCAGAACCAATACCAACAGCCATATTATAGACCACAACAGCAATATCAAGCACCATATAGGCCACAACCAGTCTTGGGAAACCAACCACCAGCTCCTGCCAATGCAATTCCAGTTAAGTATGTAGTGGTAGAAGAGAACCTTAATAGAGCATTGGTGCCAGTGACCCCACTGATCTCAGAGAATGACTCTCATGCTCATAGTTCAGACTACTCCCATGAAGGTAGTCCACATGCTTATTACACAGAGTCACCTGAACATAGTGAGATTTATCCGTATCAATATGAGGCACCACCTATGGAACAAAATTGGGAGGCTGAATACTCCAATGTCATGTACACAAATGCTAACCCTAGGCCCCAATTGAGACAAGTAAGACCACAAGCCCCTAGAGGACCATGTTTGAGATGTCAGGGTGACGATTTCCTTCGTGATTGTCCCCATCCACCATCCCCGAGTCAAGGACAAGCTATCACAATACAAGCTTTTTGTCTTGATTGTGGCAAAGACCATCTCCCCAGAGATTGTCCAAGAAACCCCTCTAGTGCACCCAAGATTACACCTATTAATGTGGTAGGCTTAGTGGCGGATTCAAGTTCAAGTTGTAGTAATGTGGCTCCTATACAAGCTGTCACTAGAGCACAAGCCTTAAAACAGGATAAACCAGTAGAGCAATCGGAGTCGAGTGAATCGGGAGAACCTAGTAGGAGGAAAACAAGAACATGGAAAGATACCAGAGAGAAGGCTAATCGCAAGTGGAATAAAAAGTTATCAGAACTAGAAGAAAGCTTGAAAGATGCAAAAACAAAAATAGAAGACATCGCATCTCAAAACCCCTCACATGTCCAAACTCCATCCACTTCATCTCATCCCATCCCACCACCCATTGTAAATAGGCTGCAACCAGGGTCTGTTCTTGCAGATCCAACCCCAGAAGGCTTGGACATGATGTTCAAGGCCTACCAGGCTCGACTTCAAGAAGGGCCAACAGTTGCAAACCTAGACAAGAGTTACCCTAGAGCAGACTTAGAGATTGAACGAATGAAAATGTGCATGAAAATGGTAGAACAAGCTCAAGCTAAACTCGAGACTAGTCAAAAGTTCAATCAGACAAACTCTCTCAAACCGGATTTGCATTTCCAGGGCTTACTAGAAAGATTAGAGCAGTTGGTAAACAAACCACAAGTTTCTTTACCTCCACAGGCTCAACCAGTTATTGAAAGGGGAAGCTCACCACAAATGGGAGCATATGTTCCTAATTCCACGGATGCTGGAATACCTCCTTCAATTCAATAGTACTCTCAAGAGTTCTGCGGGAAATACAAGAGGAGAAATGGGCCAAGGAGAAGGGTAATTCCCCTCCTATTCGTGAGATTGATGATCTTCATGATCAATTTCCCCAAGACATTCTGTAGAGCCCTAACCGGTTGAAACTAAAGGTACAAAGTATTTTTCCTCTTAAGGTTCAAAGGTTGAATCTAAAATCTTAAGGTGCAAAAGTAAAAGAATTAAAAGGAAAGGTGAAGGTGGAAGGCCGCGTACGCAAAGGTGGAAATAGGCCGCCCAATCAAAATTTTATTTTAAAAGTCACTCTTGTTCTAAAGTCACTACAAGACAAAGTAGCGAATCGTTGAGGACCAGTTCAAAAAGACAATCTTGGGACATTGAAAGGACACCAAGATTGTATTGCAGTTAGAGTGCGCGAACCGGCGGACTCTCAAACAAAAAGAAGGACAAAGGCTATTCTTGCACATTGAGAGTTGGGAGCAAGAGAGAGCTTCAGAGGAGCAAGAGAGGAAGCAAGAAGAGCCTCCTGTGTGCGACGACTTTCAAGAGTGCAAGAGGTGCCAGGAGGGAAGTGTGCAGAGAAGAGAGAAGACGGGCTGGGTTCCAAGAGTTCCAAGGGCTATTGCGTGCGTGCGCAGTGATACCAATTCCTTAGCTTGGCGGAAGCTTAGTGCAAGGTGTGCACAAGGGAAGCGGGAAGCAAGTGAAGGATTGGTGCACGAGAGGCCGCCGCTAGAAGACTTGAGATAATTGGTCTTCAGTAATTGATACTCTCTGAAGTGGTATTTAGTCATTGATTAGACTGTGCGCAGTCATTGTAATTGTTGAAGGATAATTAATATTCAAGGTTTCCAAGAGTATTCCTTTGCAGAAGTTCTCACTATTATTCCATTTTCATCATCTCTTTTTTCTCCTACAAACCCTCAAACTCCTTCTTGTCCCCGAATCCCCAACAAATTTGGCACGCACGGTGGGACCTCCAAGGAGCTTTGAGCATAGGAGACTATATATTGCCATTGGAGGACAACATTCCAGTGTCGACAACATTACTCCAGTGGGCCAAAAGTGCAAGCAGACAAGAAGAAAGACGAACAGAAGATCATCGAGTCCACTTTCATCGACTTCATCGGTAGGAAGCATGGCAGGACAGGTGGACCTAGAAATCTTGCTCTCCAGATTAAACATAAAATTCCCCTCCTTCAGAGGTTTAGCCCATGAGGACCCAGATGAGCACATTCGACGATTTCTTTCATTATGTAAGACTAGGGGACTAATGGGTAGGGAAGATGCTTTCTTGATACTCTTCCCCGCCACATTGGAAGGTCTGGCAGACAAGTGGTTTAGCCAGTTTGCTGAAAATCCCTTTACCTCTTGGGATTTGATGAAAGAGGCCTTTAAGAATCAATTTCAGCATGGTAACACGGCTGAGATCATTATAGAAGAATTGGAAAACTTGAAGTTGGGTCCAGGAGAGAAGTTCCCCGAATTCGTGACCAGAGCCAAAGCATTAATGGCTAAACTACCGGATCCACCACACGACTTCTTCGTCAAGAAGTGGTTAGCCAAACCTTTACCTGTGGTCACCCAATGCAAAATAAAAGAGTTAGTGCTACCTACTGCACCTGTTGAGGAATTCATCAATACGGCCACCCGCTTGGAACAGATAAGACACCAGTATGGTACAAATTCTTCCCAACCATCATATGGTACAGAACTGGAGGACCCAGTGAGCCAGTTAAGAAGGGAACTGGAAGGCTTGAAAAGGAATAAGCCCTATACAGAGGAGGAGACTACTGTAGCTCAGCTGAGAAGAGAGATTGAAGCCCTCAAGCTCCAAAAGGAAGAGGAAGCCCAAGCAGAGGAACTAGCTCAGCTGAGGCAGGAGTTGCAAGAACTAAAAGGAGGCGGCATTAAGAACGGACTATGGTGCTCCATGTGCAGCAAGCAAGGACATATAGTAAGTGAATGTCCTTTGCTAAATGTGACTTGTCAATTATGCAGGAAGATTGGGCATGAGGCACATGAATGCCAATCAAGGGGAATGCCGACAACGACATACTGGACACAAGGGGGGCTCTTGCCACCAGCAAATGTAATGGCAGCAGCAACAAACCAAGGTAATAACTATAATCCTAGACCGAGAACTAACCTTGCAAATGGGCCTAGAAGGCCAATTATTTGCTTCAGATGTGGAGAATGTGGGCACTACCAATCTAGGTGCACCCTTCCGAAAAATGCACCTCCTTGCAGGAATTGTCCAGAGGCCAGAGATCACTATACAAACTGTTGTCCTAAGAATCAAGCCTCTACTTCTGGGCCCCATCTCCAAATGATCTCTGTATTCAAGGAGGAGATATTACCTCAGGTGAATGAACCCTCACCATCCACTAGAGTGGTACAATTAGAAGAACTCGAATCTTTTGCAGTACAGACAAGAAGCAAGGGAACGGCAAAAGTGGTAGAAAATCAAGAATTGATAATTAAGGAATTGAACAAAGATAGAGTTGCAATTGAAGACAAAGATACTACAGGTACAGACACAAACCACAATGAATGTCTCACAGGCACCAGTGATGCCATTGCGCATGCCTTCAAGAGGGCTCAAGAAGAGTTTGGCAAAGCAAATGACGCCCACTTTCTTAAAGAGTCAGAGGCTTCAAAACTACTCAAGTCAATTAAGAAGGAGGTTAGTATTTTTGATTTAACAAAGATGGATGGGAAATTCAGGTCAGAATTATTGTAGATAATTGATGAGGCTTCTACGACAAGCTTAGTGGCTAAGACTGCTATCTTACATCAAGGGATAATTAAGGGGGAAGCACCCCTTACAGATTATAAAAGCCCTCGGCTTACAATATCAATCAAGGGCCATGAATTTCAAGGTGTTATTGTAGATGGTGGTTCTGGCATTAATTTGATGCCTGAACATACCATGAAAAGGATTGGACTCCACCCTTCAAGACCTGCAAATTTCACGGTCACTTTGGCAGATCAGAGCAAAGTAAAGCCCTTAGGGGTAATCCCAAAAGTTCCACTTGAAGTACAAGGTAATCTATTTATCCTGGATTTTGTGGTTTTAAGATTGCCCCAGGTTGAAGGAGGATTTCCTCTCTTAATTGGAAGACCTTGGCTGAGGCATGCCAGTGTCATTCATGATTGGGGTAATGACACCATGTGGGTACAAAAGAAAGGGCAGGAGCTGACACAAATTCATTTAGAAGAAGGCCCAGACAATCAAGGAAACACTAGTATGATGCAAACAGTGAGCATTTGCATGGAAACAGAAGCGGAGGATCAACCCCAAATAGATTTTGAGGAAGAAGAGGATATTTTAAGTTGGCTTCATGCCGGCAACTCTTCTTCTTGTTTTGGAATTTTTCTTGATAATCCTGGTACAATTGGAGGCTATGATGAAGACAAAGGAAAGGTCCAGGTTGATGGATTGGGAGAGCCCATCACTGACCACAGAAGGGGCAGGAAGATACCCCTCAAATACAAATTGGAGGAGGATGTGTCAACATCAGATAACGAAGTTTCCAAAGCTAAAAGCAAGGTAAAAATTTCTGAGGTTGAATGTTCTTTCCCAATTCAAGAAATCCCTGCAGGATGGATGCAGGACAAGGAGGAAAACATCGAAGTTCAAAATACACCTGCTTATGAAGCAATGCACGAAAAGCTAGTAGAAGAAGACAAGGAAGCAGATGCACAAGAAGATAATCTGGTAACAAGAAATCCGGTTCAAGAAGTACATTTATGCACCCAAAACAATAATCAACCAGTTCTAGTGGCCACTTGGTTGTGGAGCCACCCAAAGCTCCTGGAAAAGGTAAAATCATTCTTAACCCAGTATGCAGATGTTTTTGCCTGGCATTATAAAGACTTAGAAGGAGTGCCTGCATCTTATGGAGAGCACAGAATTCCTCTGGTTGAGGGAGCCAGACCCATCAGAGGAAGGAGTTATAGACTCAATCCAAAGTATGCCGAAGCTGTCTATGTGGAAATCCAAAAGATGGAAGATGCAGGAATCATCATTCTTGTGGAACACTCAGAGTGGCTCTCGCCTATGGTTATAGTACCAAAGAAGAATACTAATAAAATCAGAATTTGTGTGGACTTTAGAGCTCTCAACAAGGTGACCATTCCAGACGGGTTCCCTATGCCTTTTGCAGAACAGGTCATTGAAGAAGTGGCGGGGCATGCACTATATAGTTTTATGGATGGCTTCAGTGGCTATAATCAAATATCAATACACCCAGAGGATCGTGAAAAGACTGCTTTTATCACACCGTGGGGAACGTATGTGTATGTAAAAATGCCATTTGGGCTAAGAAATGCTCCAGCCACATTTAACAGAACGGTCAATCTCATTTTTGGCCCCTTATTGCTGGAATCACTTAGAATCTTCATGGATGATTTCTCTTCATTTTCAGGATCTCACAAAGAAACTCATCTAGATTGTTTGGACCAGCACGTGAGGCAGCTGCAGAATATTTTCCAAAGATGCAGAGAAACTAAGTTAAAGCTCAATCCAAATAAATGTCATTTCCTTGTGACAGAAGGAACCCTTTTAGGACATGTGGTATCCGCTAAAGGTATGGCCCCAGATCCTGACAAAATTTTCTCTATATTAAAATTACCTAAACCCAAAACTCCTAAAGAGATCCAGAGTTTTTTGGGGCATGCCGGTTATCATAGAAGGTTTATAAAAATGTATGCAGAGATAGCTAGACCTCTGACTAGACTCACAGGTAAAGAAGTACCTTTCAAATGGGAAGAAGAGGAGGAAAAAGCATATCAGACATTAAGGTCACGGCTAGTGTGTGCTCCTATCCTGGTCACCCCGGAGTGGTCAAAAATCTTTCATATACATGTCGATGCCAGTGCATATGCAGTGGGAGCAGTTCTGACTCAACCCAGTGAAGAATTTAAAATGGACAGGCCAATTCAATATGCCAGTAGAATCTTGACCAAGGCTGAAAGAAATTACAGTACTACCGAAAGGGAAGCACTAGCAATGGTCTTTGCAGTTCAAAAATTCCGCCATTACTTATTGGGGGTAAAATTTATTATTATATCAGATCACCAACCTCTCAAGTACTTACTCAACAAACCACATGCTACTGGTAGAATATGGAGGTGGTTACTGTTATTCCAAGAGTTTGATTTCTCGGTAATCCATAAGCCAGGAAGAGAAAATGTGATGGCGGATCACTTGTCCAGAATAAATAGGAAGGATCAAACCAGTGGTATCAATGATGATTTCCCTGATGCACACTTGTTTGCTATACAACCTAAAGGATGGTATGATGATATCAAGCAGTTCATTAATACTGGATTGTATCCAGAAAGTGCTAATGCTGTACTAAGAAAGAGGCTGCTTATCAAGAGTAGACCATATACTTTCATTGAGGGTAAACTCTACAGACAGGGCAAGGATGACAGGATGAAGAAATGCTTAGAGGAAGATGAAGTGAGGGAAATACTGCAATTTGCACATGAAGGAACAGGTGGTGGGCACCTTCCAGGGCATATCATGAGCCAGAGAATACTAGATGCTGGTCTATGGTGGCCTACACTCTTTAAGGATGCAGATGATTGGAGAAAAACATGTGATGTGTGCCAAAGGTGTGGACCTAAACCCACCAAGCAAAGACATCACCCTTTGGTAGTTTCCACTTCTTGGCAGCCCTTTGAGAAGTGGGGATTAGACTTTGTTGGGCCTATATACCCCGCGGCACTTCCAAAAAGGGAAAAGTATTTACTGATAGCCACGGACTACGCAACAAAATGGGCTGAAGCTATTGCCTCAACGGACTGCTCTGCACAAACAGTGGCTGACTTTTTGTATTGTAACATCATTTGCAGATTTGGATGCCCGCTTGAAATCTGTACCGATCAGGGTACTCATTTTGTTAACAAAGTACTACAGGAAATTTCAAACAGGTATCGCATTCTACACAGGACTTCTTGTGCATACTACCCACGAGCTAATGGACAAGCCGAGTCAACGAACAAAGTATTAATTTCAATGTTACGAAAAGAATGCATGTTACAACCGACCTCTTGGGGACAGGCCTATCTGGGTACTTTATGGGCGTACAGAATGGCCTATAAAGAGACTGGGTATTCTCCCTTTCAATTAGTCTATGGCTTGGTTCCTATTGAACCATTTGAATTCATCAGAGGCTCTATAAGAACGGAAAGACTAGAGAAAAATGGGATGGAAGTTCCAGCACGAATGATTGCTTTGCATAAACTGGAAGAATCAAGAATTTTAGCCTCCAAACAGTTAGAGGATATTCAAATAAAGAGGAAGGAGAACCATGACAAAAGTTTATGGCACAACAAATTGAAGCCCGGTCATTTAGCACTATTACACAGGCCACAATTTTCTAATCAAAACAAAGGGAAATGGATCCCTAACTGGGAAGGTCCTTTTTGCATTACGAAGATGCTGCAGTGGGGTGCAGTGCAATTGGAAACACTCGATGGCAACACCCTACCTTTAGTAAACATTTCTAGACTCAAGGCTTATTATCAAGTATCATAACCATTGCAATTCCCTTTATCTTGTTTCCAATTGGGTTTGGATTGTTTAATAAGTAGTACTAAACAGAATTTTGGGCGCAAGTTTTTTTTTTTTTTCTTTTCTTTTATCAATGAAAATCAAAAATTTTGGGGCGCAAGTTTTTCTTTTTTTTCTTTTATCAATAATCAGGAATTTTGGGCGCAGGTTTTTTTTCACCCATAAAAAATCAAGAAATTCATCATTCCATAAAAAATGGGCGTCAATATTTTGAATGGCTATTAGTTTTGCTCAGTAACTTTCAATTTTGCCCTTTCCTTTGTTTATCTCTCGGATGGATGAGATTAACATTGTCATCTTCCCCTCTTTTGAACACCCTTTTATGCTAGACCGCTCCTTCTTGAGAGGTGCTCCCTCCTTCCAACTAGCTATATAATATGGCCTCTTTCTTCATACTGGCTTCAACATCCTCAGAATTCCGTTCTTATTTTCAGTACACAAGCCAAGTTGTGCTAGGGAGGAAAGAAGAAGATCATCTCACACCCCTCCCCACCCCATCGACTCCTCCATACCACCACCCTCCCTCCTCCTTCCCCCTTTCCATACTACCAGCACCCCCCCTCACCCTCAATCCCCCTCAACGACCCCCCCTCTCCGACCCTCTACAATCAACCCCCCCCTCTTCAGCACCCTTCGACACCCCAACCCCCCCCTCCGACACTCTACAATCCACCCCCCTGGCGGCGCTCAGAAACCCCCCCCCCTCCGACTCGGCCCTCCACACCCCAACCCCCCCCTCCCAACCCCGCTCGCCCCCCCTCACCAACACACCCCAACCCCCCCCTCCCCAACCCCGCTCGCCCCCCCTCACCACACCACCCCCCCCCTCAACACACCTCCACCCCCCCCCTCCCAACCCCGCTCGCCCCCTCACCACACCACCCCCCCCTCCACACACCTCCAACCCCCCCCCTCCCAACCCCGCTCGACCCCCTCACCACACACACACCCCCCTCTCCACAACAGCGCCCCCCCTCCCGACCCCGCTCGACCCCCCTCACCACAACACCCCCCTCAACACACCCCAACCCCCCCCTCCCGACCCCGCTCGCCCCCCTCCCCACAACACCCCCCTCAACACACCCCAACCCCCCCCTCCCAACCCCGCTCGCCCCCCTCACCACACCACCCCCCCCCTCAACACACACCACCCCCCCCTCTCGGACGCGCAACGCCCCCCTCCTCCTACACCCTCACCACACCCCAAGCCCCCTCTCCACAGCAGCGCCCCCCCCTCCCGAATCCGCTCGACCCCCTCACCACAACACACCCCACCCCCCCCTCTCCAAAGCAGCGCCACCCCCCCTCCCGACCCCGCTCCCCTCAACACAACCCCCCCCTCAACACACCACCCCCCCCTCTCCGACGCGCAACGCCCCCCCCTCCTCCTACACCCTCACCACACCCCAAGCCCCCTCGCCACAGCAGCGCCCCCCCCGACCCCGCTCGCCCCTCCTCACCACACCACCCCCCCTCAACACACCCCAACCCCCCCCCTCCCCAACCCCGCTCGCCCCCCCTCACCACACCACCCCCCCCCTCAACACACCTCCACCCCCCCCCCCCCGACCCCGCTCGCCCCCCCTCACCACACCACCCCCCCCCTCAACACACCCCACCCCCCCCCTCCCAATCCCCGCTCGCCCCCCCTCACCACACCAACACCCCCCTCAACACACCCCAACCCCCCCCCCCTCCCAACCCCGCTCGCCCCCTCACAACACACCCCCCCTCTCCACAACAGCGCCCCCCCTCCCGACCCCGCTCGACCCCCCTCACCACAGCACCCCCCCCCTCAACACACCCCAACCCCCCCCCTCCCAACCCCGCTCGACCCCCTCACCACACACACACCCCCCTCTCCACAACAGCCCCCCCCCTCCCAACCCCGCTCGCCCCCTCACAACACACCCCCCCTCTCCACAACAGCGCCCCCCCTCCCGACCCCGCTCAACCCCCCTCACCACAGCACCCCCCCCCTCAACACACCCCAACCCCCCCCCTCCCAACCCCGCTCGACCCCCTCACCACACACACACCCCCCCTCTCCACAACAGCGCCCCCCCTCCCGACCCCGCTCGACCCCCCTCACCACAGCACCCCCCCCCTCAACACACCCCAACCCCCCCCCCCTCCCAACCCCGCTCGCCCCCCTCACCACACACACCCCCCCTCTCCACAACAGCCCCCCCCCTCCCAACCCCGCTCGCCCCCTCACAACACACCCCCCCTCTCCACAACAGCGCCCCCCCTCCCGACCCCGCTCGACCCCCCTCACCACAACAACCCCCCTCAACACACCCCAACCCCCCCCCTCCCAACCCCGCTCGCCCCCTCACAACACACCCCCCCTCTCCACAACAGCGCCCCCCCTCCCGACCCCGCTCGACCCCCCTCACCACAGCACCCCCCCCCCCCCTCAACACACCCCAACCCCCCCCCTCCCAACCCCGCTCGACCCCCTCACCACACACACACCCCACTCTCCACAACAGCGCCCCCCCTCCCGACCCCGCTCGACCCCCCTCACCACAACACCCCCCTCAACACACCCCAACCCCCCCCTCCCGACCCCGCTCGCCCCCCTCCCCACAACACCCCCCTCAACACACCCCAACCCCCCCCTCCCAACCCCGCTCGCCCCCCTCACCACCCACCCCCCCCCCCTCAACACACCCCAACCCCCCCTCCCAACCCCGCTCGCCCCCCTCACCACACACACCCCCCTCTCCACAACAGCGCCCCCCCCCCCTCCCAACCCCGCTCGGCCCCCCTCACCACAACACACCCCACCCCCCCCTCTCCACCGCAGCGCCACCCCCCCTCCCGACCCCGCTCCCCTCAACACCCCCCCCCCTCAACATACCTCCACACACCCCCTCCCAACCCCGCTCGCCCTCCCTCACCACCCCCCCCCCCCCTCAACACACACCACCCCCCCTCTCCGACGCGCAACGCCCCCCCTCCTCCTACACCCTCACCACACCCCAAGCCCCCTCTCCACAGCAGCGCCCCCCCCCCCCCCCCGACCCCGCTCGGCCCCCCTCACCACACCACCCCCCCTCAACACACCCCAACCCCCCCCCCTCCCAACCCCGCTCGCCCCCCCTCACCACCCCCCCCCCCCCTCAACATACCTCCACACACCCCTTTCCAAACCCGCTCGCCCCCTCTCAACACATCCCACCCCCCCCTCCCGACCCCGCCCGACACCCGACCACCCCCCCTAATCCTACAACTCACCACCCCTGGCGGCACCCAGCACCCCCCCTCTCCGATACCCAAACCCCCCCCCTTTCCGACTCCTCTACACCCAACCACCCCCCTACGACCTCGCCGGCACCCAACCCCCCCCCTCTCTTCAACCCCGCTCCACATCCAAACCCCCCTCCCAACTCTCTGCCTCCAACCCCACCGCAACCCCTCCTTCCTCCCCCCGTGCGCCCCCCTCTTCCTCCCAACACCATCCACCCCTCAAGCCCTCTGCCCCCCTCCCACCACCTCAACCCATCGATTCCTCTCCCCCTGAGGAGGCGTTCTTTTGTTCCATTTCTTTTCCCCATTTCCATCCATGGCGGACCCCGCTCCGGGTGCTAGTCCCGCTCCTCCCTCCACAATTCCCTCTGACCATCCCAATCCACCTCCTCCTTCATCGGCAGAACAATCTGTTCAAGCGACTCCAACAGCTCCTATGGCCCTGGATCCTCCCATTTATTCCATAGACTCAGATTCCAGCTACCTTTATTCCCCACCTCCCCTCCCGCACCCTCCTTCTCCTTCCCCATCTATGTCTCATTCATCCCACCCATCTTCACCAACCGGGGATTATATGCGCCTGTTTCTCCCACCTGACATAAACCTGCAAATCCGAATGTATCTATCCCTACCTACCATTGCCCTTCGTCAAATGTTTTCCATTGAGGATCTTCAGCAGGCGGGCTTGTGGGGCTTGGCTAATGTTTTCTTCAACCCCGCCAATTTTACCCAGGTTTATGAAGCTATCCGCCTCTTCCCTCATTTTAGAACCGGCACTCTCTTCATCCCAGACATTGCCGCCAGTATTGGGTCTCCCTTAATAAATTTTCGTGCTCCCCCTTTCCTATACTCTGGACTGTCCGCCTCAGCCACTATTGCCTTTTGTAACACACATTTTCAAAGTAATGCTAGGTTTTCGCTCCGCATGACCACCCTTCTCAATGCGTTCATCTTTTTCTTCTTACTACGCAGCCAAACCTCTTCCCTTCCGTGGTCTGATATTCGTATCGCTGATCCGCTTTTCTGCTTTCTCCATAGCCGTCCTTACCCTTACGCAACCCTCATTTATAGTTCCTTGACTTTACGCTCCCGTCGACTCCACCAGGCTATCTCTAGAGGCTCTCATGCATTTTCCATCTATTCTGCACCCTTCTTAGCTTGGCTATATCAGATTCCCGCACATTCTGCACACAATGCTGCTTATCTCCCTTCCCAACCTGGACCTTCCATTGCTCCATCTCCCTCCCCCCCTCTAATCTCTATTGACTCAGCTTCCGCCTCGACACCCACATCCGCGCCACCTGATGTAACTTCCTGCCCTCCCCAATCTTCTTCACCCATCCCTCCTGCATCTACCACCTCTCCATTCATAACTAACCCCCCTGATGTAACCTCCATCCCTCCCCATTCCTCTTCACCTATCCCTCCTGCCTCTACCACTTCTCCATTCATAACTAATCCCCCTGATGTGCCCTCCTTCCCTCCCCAATCTTCTTCACCTATCCCTCCTACATCCACCACCTCTCCATTCATGACGTATCCCCCTGATGTAACCTCCTTCCCTGCCCAATCTTCTTCACCTCTCCCTCCTGCATCTACCATCTCTCCATTCATGACTCCCCCACCTCACGTCCCCTCCTTCACTACCCAATCTTCTTCCCCTTTCCCTCCTGAATCTACAAATTCTCCATCCATGCCTACCCCTCCTATTATCCCTAGACCTCCCCTCTCTTCCGATTTCACCCCACTTATTCAAACACAGCTCAACCCTCAAAACCCCACCTGTATGCCACCAATTCACCCGGATTTCACCTCCCCCTCTATCAGTAACCTCCCTGTCAGTCGACCGCTCCCTTCCCCCAATCCTTCACTTCCCACTCCATCTTCCACTCCAACCCTTCATCCTCCTCGGCAGAATATTCCCCCTTCCCCTCCCGCTCCAACGGTCACTCCCACTCCGCATTTTGATCTACCATCAACCCCTTCATTTTTGCAATTACTTGGTGTTGCTATTGCGACCACCTCCTTGTGGAAGCAATGGGGCAAACCCACATTAAGGCCAACTAGAATGAAGCTTCAAATGGCCGATGGTCATTTTGAAAGGCCTCTAGGATTGCTAGAAGGGATAACTCTAACCACTTGTGGTGTAGAGTTTGAGCACACATTTGCCATATGTGACTTTGAGAAAAATAATGTCTATGAGATGATCCTAGGAAGACCCTTCCTACGACAATTGCAAATAGTACAGGATTGGGGAACCAACTCCTTGTACTTACAACACTTAGGGGTCACCACCAAGGTCAATTTGAAGGATTACACCTTCAAAGATGTACCACCCCTACAGTGGAATCATATCCACAAAGCGAAAGAAAATTCTATCTTTGTGCATTCTGAAAGTTCACTTGATCCATCATGGCTGCATGAAGATACTCATTTGTGGATGTGCAAGGTCGCAGAGGAAGAGGAAAAACGGTTAAAGGCAAGAGAAGAAGGAACTTTGCCAGGAGATAGACCAGTTAGAGACCCAGCCTACACACCGATGATCTTTCCAGATGAGGAATTTGAGCCTCATGGCTGGCCTGAAATCTTAGCCACCATGGACATTGCTATCAATGAAGAACAATGGACACCTCATTGTGATGAGGAGGGTTATGATATTTCAGTGTTCATGTGTCAGCCCTTGCTAGAAGAATGTGATCCTAGTGATGTCATAGAAGAAGAAGAGAATGACGATGATATAGAGTCCATTGTGATGGATAGTTGCTTCAACTCAGAGCAGCACTATCTAGAAGATATAGGAGTGTTCACCCAGAAAGAAGAAGAACCTCTCACAAGTATTAAAACGGTAAATTCAAAGGATGGAAGTGAGAGTAGTCAAAAGAAAAAGGAAAGAAAAGCAGTGAAACAAGAAGAGGAGGAATCATTGTTTGAAGTACCAGAAAACTTCAAGAAATATGAAGTGGACGACCGCAAAATTTTGGTACGAATGCCTAAGAGAGAGGCCATCATAGGAGAATCATATGATAATAAAGAAAAGACCAAAAAGATTGTGGTGACCATTGAGGAGAACGAAGAGAGATGTACCTACATAGGAGATGACCTGAGTGCAAGAGAAGGAATGGAGCTCCTAGCTCTAGTAAGGGAATATAGGGATGTGTTTGCTTGGCACTATAGAGACTTGAAGGGAGTGGATCCAAGAATATGCTCGCATACGATCCCCATGACTGCTGATGCCAAACCCACCAAACAGAAGCCCTACACATATAATGATACATATGCAGCCAAAATAAAAGAAGAAATTGATAGGCTGATTGAAGCTGGATTCATCTATGAGATTGAGCATACTGAATGGGTGTCCCCCATTGTAGTGGTGCACAAGAAGAACGGGAAGTTGCGAGTGTGTATTAACCTTAAAAAAGTTAATGCCGCTACGATCAGAGATAGTTATCCACTTCCAATCATGGAACACCTATTGGAGCGTGTTGCAGGCAAGGAAGTTTATAGCTTCCTTGATGGATTTTCAGGTTACAATCAAGTAGCCATTGCCCCAGAAGATCAACACAAAACAGCTTTTGCTACAGAATGGGGAATCTTTGCATTTTGTGTGATGCCATTTGGGCTCACCAATGCACCTGCGACATTCCAAAGGCTCATGTGTCATGTCTTCAAAGAGTTCTTGCGAAAGAGCTTAGAAGTGTATGTGGACGATTTATGTGCTCATTCCCAAGAAAGAGGATTTCACATCCCTGAGCTCAGACAAATCTTCAACAAGTGTAGAGAATATCGAGTGTGTTTGAACCCAGAAAAGTGTGTGTTCATGGTGCGTCAAGGTAAAATCTTAGGTCACATTGTTTCTAAGAATGGAATCTCAACCGACGAAGATAAGGTACGAGCCATAGCGGAGCTTCCAAGGCCAAGGAATGTTAAAGAGGTACAAGCCTTTATGGGCCATTGTGGATACTACCGTAGGTTTATTCACATGTACGCGATCATAGCTAGACCCCTTTATGCCTTGTTGTCTAATTTTGAGTGGAACGACGAATGCGAGAATTCTTTCAACGAAATGAAGAAACGTTTGTGCTCAGCACCAATACTGACCACTCCTGATTGGAATAAACCATTCCATGTCCATGTGGATGCATCCAATCATGCCATAGGATGTGTGCTAGCACAACCCACAGGTGACAAAAACTTAGATTTGCCCATAGCATATGATAGTAGACAGCTCACTGCAGCTGAACGAAACTATACCACAACTGAGCGAGAGGGCTTAGGCATGGTATATGCTGTGAAGAAGTTTAGACACTATTTATTGGCCAACAAATTTAAGCTTTTCACTGATCATCAAGCTTTGTTATATTTGGTCAATAAACCTTGCAATACAGGACGGTTAGTAAGATGGTTTCTCTTACTAATGGAAGATGACTTTGAAGTTGTTGTCAGGAAAGGTAGAACCCACCTTAGGGCAGATCACCTTTCTCGCATCACTTCAGGAGAGTCACCGCAAGGAGTGTCTGCTGAACTACCTGACACTTATCTGTTCAATTTAGAAGTTGTTCCTAAATGGGCAAATAAGTTGGTACCAGTCCTAACCTTCGGACCCGCAAATAAAAATGTTAAAACATCACAAGAAGAAATTGTAAAATCACAAAAATATCACATATTGGCAGGAAGCATGTACAAACAAGATACTGAGGGTGTATTAGCTTGTTGTGTCGAGGATGATGAACATAGTAGGTTGTTGCAGCAAGCTCATGAAGGATTGCTAGGAAATCACTATTCTAAACAACGAACATTGCAGAATCTAAAGCGTTTAGGAGTGTATTGGCCTAGAATGGACAAAGAAATACATGAGTGGATTAAGAATTGTCCAATGTGTAGAGAGAGACCCCCAATGGAGCATGCGACCCTTTATCAAGTGTCAGTAATTCCAGATTGGAGTGCTCCATTGGTAGAGTTTATGAGGTCGGGAAGATTACCCAAAGAGGCTAGTCTAGCAAGAAGACGAAGCATGGAGCAAGAGGCTCAAGGCTATGCCTTGGTAGGAGACAACCTATATCGAAGAGGCAAAGATGGTTACTTAAGACTGTGCGTTCATGAATCAGACTATCTAAAAGTCTTAGAGACTGCACACAGTAGTGTTGTAGGTGGACATTTTGGTCCTGACCGAGTAATCAAGACCATTCTTTTCTCAGGACTTTGGTGGCCAACTCTTCATATGGATGCACATACCTATCTGAAGAAATGCGACACATGCCAACGGGCACAATATCCAGTTAGAAAAGATGAGATGCCTTTGAGACCAATGATGGGAGGACGTGCATTTTCAAAGTGGGGTATAGACTTCATAGGTCCTATTAACTCCCCAGCTCGAAACTCCCACGCAGAGTACATTATTGTAGCCACTGATTACCTTAAAAAGTGGGTAGAAGTCAAAGCCACAACAAAGAATGATGCTTAGACTACGGCTAAGTTCTTATTCGAGAATGTGTTCACGAGATATGGGCTACCAATAGAGCTAGTTAGCGATAGAGGCACACACTTCTTGAATGAGGTCATTGAAAATCTTCTCCTAGAATTCTTGGTGATACATAAGAAGTCTGCCCCTTATCACCCACAAGCTAACGGACAAGCCGAGAGCACCAATAAGATCCTCTGTAACGTATTGACAAAACTGGTAAATAATAAACGCTCTGATTGGGATAAACAACTTCATCATGCTGTTTGGGCTTATCGAGTTGCCTATAAAATGGTACTGAATGCCACCCCATTTCAGATGGTCTTCGGGCAGAATGTTGTTCTACCATTGGACTTCCTCATCCCAGCCTTAAAGGTAGCACAAGAGCATGAGTGGAATGGACATGAGTTGTCCTCCAGGATCTTTGATCTAGAACGCTTAGGTGAGACGAGGCTACGAGCGGCAGCAGGCATCTACGCTGCAAAAAAAAGGCAAAAGGCATACTTCGATGCACACATTAAGGATAAGGGACTGAAAGAGGGAGATCTAGTGTTGGTTTACACAGTAAAACAACATGCCCGTAAGTTGGAAAAACGAGGATATGGACCCATGATCATTAATAGAATTTCCACTAGCGGCGCGGTTCAATTGGCTACTTTAGAAGGTGATATCTTGCCAAACTATATTAGTGGTTGTAGAGTCAAGCTATATCAAGAACCTCTTACTGAGGATATGCTTATGAGACTCAACACTGCTAAGAAGCGAAAAGAAGAGGAGTTAAGGGTGAGGGAAGAAGCACAAGCAGAGGCTAGAGAGCGCATAAGGCGAAATAAGTTAAGGCGACTAGGCCTAGATGTCAACTCAAAAGCTCCAAAATATCACATGGATATGTGCCAAAAATCAGGCATTGCGACTTCTCAAGTCATTGACCGATGTCCATTTGTGACCATAGAGATAGGACAAGGAAAGGGTGCAAGGACTGTGAAAGCATTGATTGACTCAGGGGCAGCAAGTAGTGCAGTTAGACTTTCCTACTGCCAAGACTTGCAGTTGAACATCAATCCCATAGAAGCTTATCTCATAGGATTGGGAGGTGTGGAAACCCCTTGTTTGGGCGAGGTGGAACTTCCCATCTACCTTCAAGATGTTCCAATGAAAGTCAAAGTGCTAGTGTGTCAAAATGAGAACCTTACAGAACCACTTGTCTTAGGACAAGATTGGATTTATGACAATGCAGTCAACTTGAACCTAAGAATTCAACTTCTTCAAGTTTGGGTCCAGGGACAATGCTTTACATTAGAACTAGAAAATGGCATGCTCACAAATCCAGATGTCACATCTTGTAGTTCTCCTAGGACTAATCTTAGCAAAAGAGATGTATATGTCAAAAGCTCTATGTCGCAGGAGAACTCAATCATGGAAGAACAGGCTCAAAGACAAGCGGACTCCTCCTCTAGGGCGAGGACTAATGCCGCCACTACAACTCAACCAACAAAGCAAGCACAACCGAACAGAACAACTGCTATATCAAATAGATAGCGAGATTTCCAAAGGAAATTAGTACCGAGCATGAAGCAGATCTGGGTATGAAAAGGAGAGCAACCATCGGCCTTAACCCCACAATTCCCCTCTAGGGACTCCCACCAGGCCAGAAGACGAATGCAAAAACTACGACAAACTCAACCATAAGATATTCAACAAGTTTGGGTGCCTAAGAAATTTGCTGCGACTCAACAAGGGCGATTACAGTTGTGGGTACCTAAGAAGCTCTTACATCCACAACAACCTATGTTCTCCCACATGCAAAAGGTCTCAACAAAGAAGCCAAAAAGAGAAAAGGGTAAGAACCACGTATAGTGACCAAAAGAAGATCAAATCAGCTCTTCAACAATAGTAGGAAGACGTGCAAAAAGGATATGGGTTTGGAAGCCAAAAATACAAGTAGCCTCCACCGAACCAAAGTGCCAACCACACTGGATACCACAGTTCAGAAAGCATCCAAAGAGGAAGACGCCTGAAGTAATCTCTACAGTGCCAAATGTTGTTCTAAAATGGACCCCAATAAGGAGGATTACATAAAAAAAAAGGAAAGAAAGAAAGAAAGAAGAAAAGCAAGAGAGAGCTTGTTCCCAGGTTTGGCTTATGAAACATGAATGAGTCATGCTTAGTTGAAGGTGGAATTGTTGATTACTAGGCATTTATCAATTTGGATAGAAGTGTGTCTCGACTAGCAGATGATATTATTGTTGCCTTATCTGGTAGATGGCAAGCACTTGGCATGAACATGGCATCTACAACTATGATTTTCTCTTACCATGGTAGGAATGAAGAGCTTGAAGGTCCGCAACTTGAGTGATGCTTAACTACTTCATGTACTAGAGCATCCAAGGAGATATCTGCAAAGGGTAGTTCTGAAGGAGAAGACTCCTGCGTATGGTGAGCTAAAGAGAATATGTGAAACTAAGCTTGGTGTAGTTACCCAATGTTTTTTGCCAAGGAATATAAAGAAATTCAATTCTCAATATTTGGCAAATGTTGCTTTGAAAAGAGGAGGGAGGATCAGCCACTCAAAAGATCTCATCAATGGACCATCAACATGGACATTCATCAACAATGTTCCATCCCAAAGGCCGAGTGTACAACACGAAGAGATGAACATCGATCGACCTTCTCCATGGTAAGTATCTTTACTCTGGAAACACCATAACCATGATAGCTTAGGAAACCTCTTCGTCGGCATACCCTTGAGCACTTACCTCAAGACCCCAATTTTTGCACCATACTTCTTCCGATGCATTTTCCACGTAAGCATGCATAGGGCTACATTACAAGGCCATGCACAAGGCACATATTTTCCTCAACCCATGCACGAACACACTTACTCATCATCCGTTATGGGTTATGAGTACTTGGCATGACTACTATGACCATCAATTTTGGAAGATCTAGAGGACATCAATGGAGACTCACAACGACACAATCGTGCTGGCATTTAACGACGAAGCACATACCAAAGGACTACAAATTGAAAAGACTCGTAGTGATAAATGAAGAACCCAACAACCAACCCTGCTACATTTGGAAGAGCGACAGCTCCAGTTCCTACCGAATGGACACTACCTCTCGAAGCACTACCTGGAACAACCATTACAACAAGGGTGTGTCAGGGACGACAGACTCGAGAGGGGGGGGAGTGTTGGAACTCAAGGTCAAGCATAAAACATGGAAGCACATCAAAGAAGTGGACATAGAAGAAGAGAGAGCAAGTAGGGAGCTCCAAGAAGTGTATGTCAAATTTTCAGAAGAATCCCCTACAAAAATAGTGATTTTCATCACTAAAAACCATTGTAAATGCCATTCTCTATTTTTTTAACTCCATTTTGTTCAAGGCAAGGAGTCCTTGAGCTTGAGGAGTATTAGAACTATCATCCTACCAATTTTCATAATTTTTAGACTTCGTTTGAGCCCTCAAATAAGCCTTGGAACCTAATTTTAACTAGGTCGAACACTAGGTCTGGACAGGGCCAAAACTAGTCAAAAAACTATAAAAAGAGCTAGAGAGCTCATTTTTGGAGTTAGCTTGTTAGAGAATAGAACTTTTGTAAGAGAACTCTTTGGCAATCTAAGCTTTCCATTGTTCCTCTCTCCTCACGTCTCCGCGGATTGACAAGTAAAGGAGGTGGTGCTTACGCTTGAGCTACAGTGTCGAAAAATGTCCTATCACAAATGCAACTGTTACAACTGCTTGTACTGAAGTTGATGCAGAAGGTGTCGAAGATTATGATATTCTGCATATTCCTATTCGTGCTGCAGTTTCTGCTGCACCTACTAAAGATCAGATTTGCTGGGATGGCAGAGATGTCCAGGCACATGCATTGATAGCTTTGTCTGTAGCTAAGGATAGATAAGGATGCTTGGGATACACTTACCACATTGTACCAAGCTAGGAATGAGGCTCGTGTTGCTTACCTCCGAAAACAGTTGGAGAGTGAGCACATGAATGAAGGTGATTCTATGGACAATTTCCTAATGAAGATCAAAGACTTGAAGGAACAGTTGATTTCTGCTGATGAGGTTATACCAGATAGCTCACTTGTGTAGACCGTTCTGAATGGTCTTCTTGAATCATATCAGAGTTTTGCTTCTACTCTTCGGTTGATGATGAAAGGCAATCCAAATGCCTTATCATTTGAGGAGTTAGTCTATGTTCTGTTGCAAGAAGATCAGTCCAGGAAGAACAGGTCCATTATGCGAGTTGTAGATCAAGCTTTCCTGGCTAGTCAGAAGGACAAAGGAAAATGGAGCTCTTCAACTAGTAAGCAAAAATCTGCTAATTCTACATATTCGAAGAAGGAAGATAAAAATGAGAAGAAATCAGAAAAGCAGAAATTGTTTTGTAAGTACTGTAAAGGGAATGATCATATCATAAAGAACTGTCCAAAACTGGCTGCTAAAGAGGCAAAGAAGAAAGAGGTTGGAATGGTTGTTGTAGAGGGCTCTACACAAAAAACAGAGTCTGCTAATCTTGTGCAGGAAGACGAATGGGCGTTTACTACTGTCTGCAGTTTTGACCCATCTTCTCATGAGCAGTGCATGTCTGCAGTAGACTCAGATATTTGGTATTTTGACAGTGGGGCAACCAAACATATTACCTCGCAACACAATTTGTTCTCTTCACTCGAGCCTGCCCCTACAGGGAATACTGTTACATGCGCCAACAACTCCTCTTATCTTGTTATGGGAGTTGGTAAGATCATTCTGACTACTGCTGATGGTAGTTCTTTCACTTTATCAGATGCTTTATTTGTGCCAGGGATTAAGAAGAACCTGTTATCAGTTTCTGCATTAGCCAAGATTGGCTTGGTTGTGAAATTTGTTGATGATAGGTGTACAGTTCATGATCTGTTAAATGGAGATGTCATTATTGCTTCTGGCATTTTATGTCGTGGGCTGTATAAGCTCATAGACTATGAAAGATCTGTAAATGATGTGGCATGTGCAGTAAATGATTCTCAGGCTATGTCAGATGCAAAGCTTTGGCATGCACGTTTTGGTTATCTGAATTTTGCTAGTTTGCTATGCCTACAAAAATCTGAAATGGTGTCCTCTTTGCCCAGACAGGAGGCACCTCGAAAACATGTTTGTGAAGGTTGTATTTTGGGCAAAATGCAGCATTAGATGATTCAGTTCGGGCTACTAAAAAATTGCAGCTTGTACATAGTGATGTCTGTGGTCCTATGCAGACACCTTCTTTTGGGAATTATCTTTACTTCGTGACTTTCATTGATGATTTTTCTAGGCATGCATGGGTATATCCATTGAAGGCAAAGTCCGAAGGGTTCATTTGCTTCAAACAGTTTTTGGTTTTGGCTGAAAATCTATCAGCATGTAAAATGGGCACCCTCCATTCTGATCGAGGGGGGGAGTATATTTCTTCTTATTTTAATACATTTATGGCTGAAGGTGGGATAAAACACTAGTGTACAATGCCATATACACCTCAATAGAATGGAGTTGCTTAACGAAAGAACAAGTCACTCATGGAGATGGCGAGGTGTATGGTCAAGAGTCAGGCTTTACCACACAGTTTCTGGCTTGAGGCTATCATGTGTGCAGCATATGTACTGAACATGTGTCCCACTAAAGCACTGCAGTCTATCACTCCATACGAAGCTTGGCATGATCGCAAGCCATATGTTGCTCATCTACGTGTTTTTGGTTGTTTGGCATATGCATTAGTGCCTTAACAACATCGCAGAAAATTGGATGATAAAGTAGTAAAGTGTATTTTTGTTGGGTACAGTTATGAAAGTAAAGGCTATCATCTGTATCATCCACATACTAAATGCATTCTGGTTAGCTGTCATGTTGTTTTTGTGGAAGATGCTATTCAGCCATTGCTTTCATGTACTAAGGAGACATTTGTTAGCTCCAAAGACATGTATGATACTTTGCTGCCTCTTTTTACAGGCTGACAGTCTAGTGGTGGTCGTAATGAGGCAACTTCTCAACCCTTGGAGGTTTGATGTGATGATGCAGATAATTCCATTTCTGATGCAGATGTACATGATGCACTTATTGATGAGAGAGTTGATATTGAGCAGGCAAGAACTATGCCAAAATGGCTGGTGCAGACCTTGCGTGAGAGCAAATTGGATGCACCTCTGTCATATCGTACTCGATCAGGCTCTCATAGTGCCTCTTTTGCATCAGATTTCTATGCTATGGATGCATCTAGTCTCTGTGATGAGAATGAGCCTATTTCGTTTGATGAAGCACAAAATTCAGAAAATTGGATGGCTGCTATGCAATCTAAATATGATGCAATAATGAAGAATGGTACTTGGTCTTTATGTGACTTGCCTCCTGTCAAGAAGGCCATTGGCACTAAGTGGGTATACAAGTTGAAGCATAAACATGATGGTACAGTTGACAGGTATAAGGCTAGGCTTGTTGCAAAGGGTTATGCGTAGGAAAGAGGCATTGATTTTGATGAGACCTTTGCACCTACATGCCGTATGACTACTGTTCGGAGCATTTGTGCACTTGCAACCCATCATGGTTGGAATGTACATCAGTTGGACATTAAAACTGCATTTCTGAATGGTGACTTGCATGAAGAAGTGTATGTTTTTCAGCCCATGGCTTTGTGCAGAAAGTGCATGAAAACGAAGTGTGTAGGTTAAAGAAGGCATTATATGGTTTAAAGCAAGCACCACTTGCTTGGTATGAGAAGCCTATCTGATTGCACATGGTTTTGAGAACAATCCAACTGAAAGCACTTTATATGTTAAGTGTGCTAATGATGTGCTTCTGATCATTGTTATCTATGCTGACGACACGCTGCTCACTGGTCCTATTGAGAAGCATATTGTTGATTTTAAGGTTGATTTGCATACCTCATTTGAGATGTCTGATTTGGGGCATTTGCATCACTATTTGGGCATTCAGCTTATGCAAGTTGATGGTGGAATGGCTTTGTGTCAAACGAAATATATTGACACATTATTGCACCGTTTTGGCCTTGAAGACTGTAAGCCTATTGCCACTCCTATGGAGACAGGTTTACGATTGAGTCTTCATGATGCTGGAGATGTATTTGATGCTGTCCTCTATCAGCAGGCTGTTGGATGCCTGATTTACTCATTACTAGGCCAGATATTCAGTTTGCTATCTCATAGATGAGCAGGTTTATGCATTGCCCAAGTGTCAAGCATTGGCAGGCGGTTAAGTTCATCTTTCGCTATTGAGTGGTACTCGGCTACTTGGGTTGTTTTATCCCAAGGGGGGATCACTACCGCCACATTTGCATGCTTTTTCTGACTCAGACTCGGCTGGTTGCTATGACACTCGCGTGTCCAGTAGTGGCTTTTGCTTCATGCTTGGTAGCTCATGTATATCTTGGTTGAGCAAGAAGCAGCCTACTGTGGCCACTTCTAGTTGTGAGGCTGAGTATAGGGTAGCTTTCACAGCTATTGTTGAGTGTGTGTGGTTCAGACGCCTTATGGCTGATTTGGGTGTTGGTCTGTCTTCTGCCACCACCATCTTCACTGACAGTCAGCGTGCACTGGCAGTTGCAAGGAACCCTGTGATCCATGCTCACACTAAGCACATTGAGGTGCATTATCATTATGTCAGGGAGAGGTTCTCTGCTGGGGAGATCAGCTTGGCATATGTGCCCACGCAGGAGAACATTGTAGATCTTTTCACGAAGGCTCTGCCCAAGGAGAAGTTTGAAGCTTTCCGCAAAGCTTTTGGCTTACTTCCTTTTGTGGAGTGATTTCCACATAGCTTGGCACTTCCTTATACATGAGTGCCAACTACTTGTTCACCGCATCACTCCTAGGGGGGATTTGTTGATATATTTAGGTAGTGATGTGTGTGAACACTCTAGGACCGCTAGGGCACTTTTTTCCCTCTTTAGGAGGTTTTTTTCGTTCGGTTTGTATATACGCCTATTGCCCTAATGGGCTACTTATCTTTGTACATTCTCTAGTAATACATTTAGTATTGTGTGTTGTGCTCCAAGCTTCTTCTTCTTCCTTATGTTGTTCGTGTGCTTTCGGAGACGTCTAACTCCAACACTATTTCCTTCTCATCTTGGTCATCCTTCTTTGATTGTGTAGAATTAGAAGATTTTTGCCTCATAGTAGAAGAGCTCCATTTACCTTTGCCCTTCTGACTAGCCAAGAAAGCTTGATCTGTAACATGCATAATGGACCTATTTTGCCTAGATCAATCTTCCTGCAATAGAACATAGGCTAACACGTCAAATGTTAAGGCATTTGGATTGCCTTTCATCATCGAACAAAGAGTAGAAACAAAAGTTTGATATGAGTTTGGAAGACCATTCAGAACAATCTACGTAAGTGAACTGTTAAGCAAGACTTCATTAACAGAAATCAACTATTCCTTCAAATCTTTGATCTTTGTTAGAAAGTTGTCCATGGAATCTCCTTCATTCATGTGCTCACTCTCCAAGAGTTTTTGGAGTTAAGCAACACAAGCCTCATTCCTTGTCTGGTATGAAGTGAAAAGTGTATCCCAAGCATCCTTTGCTATTATGTAGGAGTGAATGTGAGGAATAATGGCACGTTGACAGACAAGGTTATCAATGCATGTGCCTGAGCATATCTACCATCCCAACAAAGTTACTCTACAGTAGGTGTAGTAGGAACCATAGCACGAACAGGAACCTGAAGAATATCACCATCTTCAATGCCATCTTCATCACCTTCAAAAAATGTGTTTGAGGTGTAATAGGATGATTTTCATACCCTGCACAATATTCCACAATCCTTTTGTAACCAATACATGACACATCATATAAGCCCATAATAGTTAATTGGTACCATCCAACTTATACTCAACAACCAAGATATGGAATACATCATTGCTTTCAGCCATGGGCACTAACTAAAATACCTTGATGAAGAAAAATCACTGTATCTCAAAAAGTTGAACAGAAATACCCTATCAAGCTCTACTAAACATGTAGCAGACTTTGAGGAGCTTATATTGGCAAATCGAAACTTGTATATATCTTTGGCACAAGAAGACAAAATTTCTTGCATAAGCACTACAATAGTGCATTTGCAAGCTGAAACGAGCTTAGATCACAATTTTGACACCACATAATGAAGCTGTTTTGAACTCCTGATGGCCCTTAGTATGTGTTGCAGAGAAAAGAGGCACTAAAGAGGAGCCCCAAAATTTTCTAATTAATGGACATAATTTTCTTCTTCAAAATCCTAGAAAATCCCCTCAAAGTTATGTAAATGCACCAGAGGAGTCCTCTACATGCATAAGCCCAACTCATTGTAATATATTTCCTATAAAATAGTAGGAAATTAGAGATTAGCCAATAAAGTGCCGGTCACTTGTGTGAAAGGACCATTTTTAGGGCACATGTATATAAGGCACTTTGTGAATCTTTGTAAAGACTTTTTGCCATTGTGAAGAAGGAGAGCCAAAATTTCGAATTTGCTTCTTTCCTACTGATTTTCATCTTCTCCATGATCTTTTGTGTGTGTGTGTGTGAAGCTTGGAATGTGTGTGTAAGACTGTTGTCTACCCCTCCCCATCACTTTTGAACTACTGTAGTGTGTGTGTGTGAGCAAGTACGAGTTGTGGAGTGAGTGAAGGTGGTTCCCACCATTCACTATTTTGGCCATAACTTCAAGAGCAGTTGTCAGATAAGTGAAAATATGAATAGATGCGTCTCATTGAGAGCTTCGAAATGAACCTACTATTGCCCATATTCGGAGTCTGGGGCTCGGAGAAACATTCGAATTTGTATTTGTTGGTGTAAGTGGTATCGTGACAGATACTTCCAGAGATTAAGTGAGTTGGAGAGGTAGTTTAGTCTTTTCTCATGCATTTTGGCTGAACCATTTCACTTTCCATCATGTGTGCACACATCCTCATACATTTTGTTCATGCGGTTCTTCGGATTGATAATTAAGCGTGTGTCAATCCACCACTATATGCACTTGTGTGGCAAATGAGATTTAGTCTGTTTGACACAAGTCCCTTAGACTTTGTGACTTAGGTACACACGTTTTTGGCACCGTTGTGGGGTGACAAACTTAACCAAGGTGCCTTCGTGATGGTTATAGCTCTGGAGTGAAGGAATTGTACTTGTAGAAATAAATTCATTCAGTGGCAAGTAGTCTGATACTTCAACACTTGTTACTTCACATTCCTGAGGTGTGTGTAATGAGTTTTTAGGTTTAGGGTTAGGAGTGGAGGAGAGAAGGAAGAGATAGGGCTAGGTCAAGGAGAGAAGTGGGGTAGGATTAAGTTGAAATCACCAAGAAAAATCCCAAAAAAATTACCAGGTTAGTGTAGGATAGGTCTTAGGCATCACAAACAATAAAAACCAAAAAATTAGTTCATTTGACACTTGCTTTGGAACTAGTATCGTCTGCAGACAGTGACTAGTATCGTCTGAGCAGTATTGCACCATACAATCCCAAAAAGCTACCTTGTGAGCTCAAGTTTTAAGCAAGACATCCTTAAAGGTAAGCTTCACAATATTACAACATCAAAATTACTTTAGACACACGAGCACAAACAAAAGGACAAGAAAGAAAACGAGTAGACCCTGAGCAAGACAAGAGTAAAATTGTAGAACCCAAAATACAAGTAGTGGAAGATTCAAAGGACCCACATGAGAGTATCCAAACCACAAAAAGCCAAAAGTGGAAGGATAGGAGGGAAAAACTCAAGGAAAAATGGAAGAAGAATAAACATAAGGAATACAAGAAGGACACACGAGGCAATAACAAATCAGAAGATACCGAATTCAGGAAGAAATTCCCATTACACCGTCCCAAAACCAGACGATTTGGACATGTGGTTGAAAGGTTACCAGTGGACCCAAGGTAGAGCAGCACGAAAAGCTTTACCCACAAGGGGAGTTAGAAAAGGAGAGGCTAGCGATATGTAGAAAACCCATAGAGGTAGCTTAGGCCACCCTAGGAAAAACTATCCCAGCCCTCCCAGAAATAAGAATACATGAGGATCAATACATTGATTGCCTTAAAGCCAAGGGCCAGAAACTAAAAGAGAGGGATGATGAGAAAGAATTTCTGAATACCTAGGACAAATCTATGTCCTAGTCCCGGATTTAGAAGCTAATTGGCCAAAGGAATTGTGGACTAGAATTCGAGAAGAGCAATGGAAAAGGAATGGAGTTGCAAAACCTCCTTTCGAGGAGTTAGATGTGGAAGACTATCAACCAACACCAAACATGGAAGAAATATATGAAGAAGTTTCTAGGTTAGACCAAAACAGGGAGGAAGCCCAGAGCATTTCTACCCTACCAAACTACATGGGAGAATACGAGAAGGAATCTAGGATCTTCCATGCCCCCACAGTACGAGGAAAAAAAAAGGAACCTCAGATAAGAACTCACACACTCTAAGAGAACTCAAAAAGACCAAAGTATAATGCCAGTTGACTGTGGAAGAATTACTTTATGTTAAACCACAATTATGGAAACAATTAGCGGGACAATTAGAGTTAGAGCAGGAGAAGAATGAAAAGGAAAGCAAGGAAAATGGAAATCCATCTAACGTACAAATCCCCGTGGATAAGGTTGGAGAATTTGGCGAAGGAGATGAGGGCAACACATGTCTACCTGTCACATACAATGGATACATGACCAAGGCTATACTAGACACACGAGCAGGAGTAGGTATTTCCACCAAAGAGATTTGGGAAAAATGGGGAAAGCCAGCCCTACGGCCAACCCGCATGAAGCTCCAATTAGCATATGGCCATGTGGAGAAACCATTGGGAATATTGGAAAATAACAAATTAACCACCTGTGGAGTTTAATTTGATCATACATTAGCTATCTGTCAATTTGGCAAGGCAAATAATTATGAAATGATATTAGGACAACCTTTTATGAGGCAACTTAGGGTAGTACAACATTGGGGACGAGACTCATTATACCCCCAACATCAAGGAAACACGACCAAGATAAACTTGCATACCTTTGCGTATAGAGATGTACCCCAACTACAATGGAACCCCATACACAAGTGTGTACCTGAGCCAGGAAGACTCAAGGACTTGTGTCAATGAGACTGTACCTCAATTGCTACACAAGTGCGTATAGTGGGAAATCAACACACATTCAAATGTCAATCCGATCGAACGACGTAACCAAGTGTATGAAGACATGTGCACACATGATGGAAAATGAAGTGGTTAAGCTATCATGCATGAGAAAAGACTAATCCACCTCTCAAACTCACTGAAATCCTGAAAGTGTTTGCCGCGATACCTCTTACAGTAGTTTTCAGAAATTCAAGGATTTCTCCCAGCTCCGAACTCCGAATATAAGCAATAGGTACTCCTTTTGAAGCTCTCAACGAGACGCATCTATTGGAAGTGATTTCACTCGATTCTGATAACTCTGCTTCAAGTTATGGCCAAAATGGTGAATGGCAGGAAGCAACCACACCCACGCCACAACTCCTACTAGTTCGCACACACACTACAACAGTTCAAAATCAATGGGAAGGGGTAGACAACAGTCCTACACACACATTTCAAGCCACACGCACACATACAAGACCAAAAAGAGGATCAAAAAGATTCTTACCAAGTTTTTGGAGTTCTTTTTTGTCTTGCATGGCCTGGTCATAATCTTCATCAGCTTCAAGCATCAATTGTTGCGTGTCCAATGCCGTTTTGATCATGTCCTGCACCACAGGCTTGAGTTTAGCAATATCCACATTTAACCACGTCTTTGGTATGCTCGGGGTTTCTCCTGTTTGTACATCTTTGCCTTTTTCTACATGGATAGTTTCGTTGTGTGGTTGCCGAATTTGTAATTGTATGTTTTGTACATTGTTTTGTTCATCCAGATTGCGAGCTTTGGTGGCACTTCCTTGGAAGGTGATATCCATTGGGGAGGGTTTTGCCACTACTCTGATAGGCGGGAAAGGTTCCTCTTCTTCTATTGTGTTTTCCTGAGTCTCCTTGACTTGGATGTTTGAAGTTTCATTAACTGTTATAGTATGCTTTCCTTCCTGTTCTTCCTTGTCACTTGTGATGCTTTGATCAACACCGGTGGGTCGATCTTCCGTCTTAAGGTCTTCTGCTTCCTTGTTGTAGTCGACTTCATTCAGTTCCGCCCATTGTCCATCATCTTTCAATTCACTTCAAATATCGACATTTAATAATGAAGTGTCTGGTTCTTCTTGGGCTTCTGATGATGAACTAGAGTTGTCCAAGCCTATTTCCCGATACCTATGTACTTTGGTGAGTTTGCTTTTTGTTTCCATTGATTGCTTTGACTGTTGATAGTGATGACCTTGCACCGGTAAATTGATTTGCCCTTCTGTATATTGATGGGTTTCTTCCAGGGCTTTGGTCAAGTCTTCTTCTGTGATTGGTTTTTGTCCTTCATAGTTGTTTTGGGAAGCACATGAATTCTCTTTGACAATGGGACTTCTTCTTCAGCTTGCTTGACTTCTCGTAGTCTTTTTGTACCTCTCATTTTGGGTTGAGAGCTGGTTTCTGCCACTTCCACTATTTTTGCCCCTTTTTTCTTTTTTGGCATCGTGGCGACTTTGACGTATTGCACAAGAGCACTTGAAGACGGCATTTCCTGCAAGTGTTCTCTCATGCCCAAAGCATGGTAAATTAAGATAGTCAGTGTCGTAGTACCATTGAGGAATTTCTTTTATTCCATTGCTTCTTTGCCTCGAATAGTCGTTCTTGCACGTAGGGAGTCAGATTAACTTGATTCCCGATTTGTTTGATGGCATGAGACAATAATTGAACAATGAGTTTTTGGGGAGCCGTGTATCGATTCATGTTGGGGAAGCAGAAGTGTTGGTGAATCAGTCTGACTTCCTCTTCTATATCCACTCTGTTAATGTCAACAAAAGTTCGTGTCTTTGCTCCACGACTCTCTTCTTTTATGATCGTGACACCGTCCTTTTCCCATCCGAATGCTTCCTTAATTAAGTCATGTGTAAATTGGATGACAACCCACTCTCCTCCTTTATCCATAACTCTGGCTTCTGGCACCAGTGGATCATGTAGTGCTGGCTATAGGGTGTTCATGACTTGCGTGCATCGTTGGAAATTAGGTTTATAGATGGGTAATTCAAAATACTTGTGAATCCTTGCTTGCTTCATTATGGCGATGGTGGATGGTAGTTCATGTAAGACCTTGAAGTCCTGGGACATAATTGGAAAGTGATGCTCTGTATCCATGATTTTTATGTTTGCCAAAAATAAATACTCCTCAATTGGTTGCTCATCTCTAAACCAATGTCCCTTCGCTTTCGTGAGACTTTGGGGAGGGAATTCTTGCACCTCCTCTTGTACTGTTGCTTCAGAATCTTCAGAAGCCATCTGCACTTGTAACGAAAAGTGTGTTAGCTTCAAAGGAAAGTATGCAACTCTTGAATGCATTGTAGTGATTATTGTCGTTTTTCACTCCGTTTCCCCATCATTGAGTGAGATCTCTTACCACCTCTTTTTATAACTTTTCCTGAAAGAAGACAATCGTTAGTATAGCCGAAGCATTTATTTATGTACATGGTAAGTCCATTCCTATCAAAGTGAAGCTAAGATCTAATCTCTCTTGGAGAATGTGCACCACTAGTTTTATAATGTACATCATGTGCCGAATGCTTGGCCTCATAATGTGGCCCTATTATGCATACTTGAGGTGCATTAGAGACTTCATGAGTGCAATGGAAATCTTTGTTTCTTCGATCGTCCAATCCTCGCGGTTGCTTGGGTTTCCAGATCCATTTTGTGACCACTAAGAGAGGTCGTTTTGTTTCTTTGATCCTTCCGGCTTCATGTGTTCTCTTTGCTTTCTCCATTATTCGAGTGATCTTGGTCTTGCTTCTCCAGTTTCTTGGATGACTCTTATGTGGTTTTGTCATGCGCCTTGTCTGATGGACTGCTTCTTCCTCAGTCCTTATAGAATGTTTAGCTGCTTGTGTTACCTTTTTGGGAATCCATATCTGCTGTCGCGATCTTTGAGCTTCCATCAATGGTTTTGGTATCCATATCTGCAAAAGTCCTTTTGATGTGGATTCAGGCGTAGTTGTCTTCGTGATCTTTGCTTCCTTTTCAAGATTGGGTTCTGATTTTGCCTTGTTCTGCATCTGATCCTTGCGTACCCATTTGTATTTGTGTCGTCCTTCATATGAGTGTCTGCTTGTGGTTTTCCAATATTGCGGTTCTTTGGCTTGTTGAAGAGGTCCATTACCGTTGGTTTCCCTAGTGACTGGTTGTTCTTCAACTGAATGTGGTGAGTGCAACTTTTCGGTGGATTTCGCATGGTCGGGACTTCCTGTTTCTTCTAGGTGTGTTTCTGAGATATTAAGACTGGGATCATTCTCCAACGTCTTTTCCTGGCAGGTCTCTGAACTCGCGATTATGTTGGGTGGGAGTAAAGGTTTTTCTCCTAATAAACCAAAAATTTCCTTGTGCCCTATCTTGGCTGAAATGTAGCCTTGAGCTAGATGGATACACACCTCGTTTTCAATGATCCAGTCTTGTCCTAGAATTAATTCTTCTATCAGATCCTCGTCTTTGCACACTAAGACTCTCTGTTCCATAGAGGAATTGCCTAGGTGGAGGGATACATTTGTTGTTCCAATGCATTCTAGGGTTTGACCTCCAATTCCGATCAATCGGGCTTTTGTGGGATTCAAATGTAATTGCAGATCTTTTGCAATTCTATCTCGTATGCAACTAAGTCCTGCTCCTGAGTCTATCAATGCGTCTATCAACTTGTACTCTGTCTTGCCAATCCCTAGGTTTAGGTAAGGTTGCGTTTTACACACACCCGTTGTATCATGATTATCGACTTGGTAATTAGCCATAGGGATAGGCTCTTCTCCTTGGAGATAGCGTTCATCTCGTTGTCTAATCCATTCTTTCCGTTTCCTAATGCGATCCAATGCTTCTTGTCGAGCTTCCTCTCTAATCCGTTCCTCTTCCCTCTTCCTATTTTGAGCTCCTACTAATCGTGCTAGCATTTGATCAGTCAAAGGCTCCATGAATCGTCTCACTCTACATCCACTGATGTAGTTGGGAAGAATGTCACCATCTAGGGTGGCTAGGTTGACTGCTCCACCAGTCGAGATTCGGTTTATGATCAAAGGTCCATATCCGCGTTCTTGTAACTTCTTAGCGTGTTGTTTTAGGGTGTACACTAAGACTAAGTCACCTTCTTTAAGTCCCTTGTCTTTTATGTGTGCATCATAATATGCTTTTTGTCTCCTTTTAGCTGCGTAAATTCCTGCCACTGCTTGTAACCTAGTCTCATGTAATTTCTCGATTTGGTCTAGTTGTTGGGATAGTTCATGTCCGTTCCACTCATACTGTTGGGCCACTTTCAGCGTTGGTACTAAAAAGTCAATTGGCAAAATTGCATTTTGCCCATACACTAAGTTAAATGGGGTAGTTCCAATTGCCATTTTATATGCAACTCGGAAGGCCCAAATTGCATGATGCAATTGTTTGTCCCAATCTGACCTTCCATTATTGACAATCTTTGTTAATACTGTACACAGTACCTTATTGGAACTCTCTACTTGTCCATTGGCTTGGGGATGGTATGGGGCTGATTTTTTATGAATCACTAAAAACTCATTCATTAGTGACTCGATTACTTCATTGAGGAAGTGTGTTCCCCGATCACTCACAATCTCGATAGGTAATCCAAAGCGGGTGAAAATATGCTTGAAAAGGAACTTGGCAGTAGTTTGAGCATCATTCTTTCTAGTGGCTTTTGCTTCTACCCATTTGGTCAAGTAATCAGTTGCTACTATGATGTACTCCGCATGTGATCCTTTGGTAGGTGGATTGATAGGTCCTATGAAGTCAATACCCCATTTTGTGAATGCTCTCGCACAGACCATGGGTCTTAATGGCATGTCATCTCTCCGAATTGGGTATTTAGCTCTCTGACAGGTTTCACAGCTTCGTACATATGTTTCAGCATCCATATGTAGAGTTGGCCACCACAAGCCTGCAAAGAGAATCATTTTGACAGTTCTCTCCGCTGAAAAATGACCTCCTCCAGCACCTGCATGTGCCATTTCTAATATGGGTAAATATTCTCCTTCATGCACACATAATCTGAGTTGGTTGTCTTTACCTCGCCTAAACAGTTGTCTCCCCATGAGAATATAATCCTTGCTCATTTCCTCTAAGGATCGCTTTCTTGCTAAACTAGTTCCTACTTCATGCTCTTTTGTTTTTAAGAATTTAACCAATGTCTTGCTCCAATTGGGTGCTATGGTCAAAAAAGGTAGAGACATATGATCTTCTGGGATCGTCTCTTGGCATTCTGCACAATTACTTACGTGGTCGTGAACATTCTTGGGCATGTCGGGCCAGTACACTCCTAACCTCTTTAGTTCTCGGATTGTTCCATGAATCCCTCGATGTGTTCTCCATTTGTTCACATGTGCTTGCTCGATTAGTTGCTTTTGTTCATCCTCCTCGACACATCTGAGTAACACTCCATTGGGTTCCTTTTAGTACACACTTCCTGCAACGATGTGTAAGTTCCTTGATTGAAGAATTTCTTTTTTGCTATCCCTATTGATTGAGTGTTGAGGGCCATGGGTGAGTATAGGGATCAATTTTTCTACCCACTTCGGGCAAACTTCTAGATTAAACAGATATGTATCTGGCAGGTCATCGTGCACTCCATTTGGTGGCTCTCCGTGTGTCAGCCTAGAAAGGTGGTCTGCTCTCACATGTGTGTTTCCTTTTTTCACTACTACTTCAAAATCAAACTCCATTAGTAGTAGAAACCATCGTACCAACCTTCCCGTGTTACAAGGCTTATTGACTAAGTACAACAAGGCTTGATGGTCTATGAAGAATTTGAACTTGTTGGCTAAAAGGTAATGTCTGAATTTCCTCACTACGTATACCATTCCTAAGCCTTCTCGTTCCGTAGTGGGATAATTTCGTTCCGCTTGATTCAGTTGTCTACTAGCATAGGCAATTGGATGATCAAGCTTACCTTCATCGACTGGTTGGGCTAGGATACATCCAATGGCATAGTTGAAAGCATCAACATGAATATGAAATGGCTTGCTCCAGTTCGGTGATTTCAGAATTGGGGCTGTGCTAAGCCTCTTTTTCAGCTCGTTGAATGCCTTCTCGCACTCATCTGTCCAAGTAAACTGAGTCAAGAGGCCATACAAGGGTTTTGCTATTATGGCATACATGTGAATAAACCTACGGTAACACCCACAATGCCCCATAAAAGCTTGCACTTCCTTCGCATTCTTAGGTCTTGGTAGGTCTAAGATGACTTTAATTTTTTCCTCATCCGTAGATATTCCATTTCTTGAGACTATGTGTCCTAGGATTTTCCCTTGTCTTACCATAAAGACACATTTATCTAGGTTTAAACAGACTCTATATTGTCTACATTTGTTGAATATTTTCCTCAACTCGGGGATATGATCGTTTCTTTGATTGGAGTATGTGCAGAGGTCATCCACATATACTTCCATACTTTTTTTCAAAAATTCTTTGAAAACATGACACATCAATCGTTGGAAAGTAGCAGGTGCATTAGTGAGTCCAAATGGCATCACTCGAAAAGCATACACACCCCATTCGGTGGCAAATGCCGTCTTATGTTGATCTTCAGTTGCAATAGCTACTTGGTTGTATCCGGAGAATCCATCCAGGAAACTATAGACCTCTTTTCCGGCTACCCTCTCCAACAGATGGTCCGTGATGGGTAATGGGTAGCTGTCACGTATAGTGGCTGCATTCACCTTCTTCAAATTTATGCACACTCTCAATTTTCCATTTTTTATAGGCACTACTAATGGCGAGACCCACTCGGTGTGTTCGATCTCATATATGAATCCTGCCGCTAGTAGTTTGTCTATTTCTTCCTTAATTTTTGCTGCATAAACTTCATTATACGTATAAGGGTGTTGTTTGGATGGTTTTGTGTCGGCCGTCATTGGTATTCGATGGGAACAAATTGTGGGTTCTACACCTTTAAGATCCTTGTAGGTCCATGCGAATACGTCTCGGTACTCTCTGATAAGGTATATGAGTTCCTCTTCCTCCTCTTCAGATACATCTTTTCCAATATATGTGCACCGCTCTTCTCCATCTTCTACTGTTACGACAATTTGTTTTGTTTGTTCCTTGTTGTCGTATGCTTCTCCGTCTCGTGCCTCTCGTCTAGGCATTTGAATGGCTACTTTTCTTTCTTCTACCTCGTATTTTTTAAAGTGTGCAGGAACTTCAAAAAGAACTGGGTTCGGTTCTACCTTACTCATGTCTTCCCTCTGCCTGTGTCTTGCCGGAGCAGCTTCAATTGCTAAGATTTTTGTTGGTTCCTGTTCCTTCTTGTTCTGAATAGTGTTTAAGTAGCTCTCTTCGGAGTCAAATTCTGGTTCTATTTCTATGCTTTCATATTCCTCTTTCCATTCTTTTTCCAGGATTTCCCCTTCTTCTACTTCTTGAAGGACAACCATATAGAGGTTTACATCATAGCCTTCCTCATCTATGCATTCGTTCATCGTCAAAACTTCTTCGTTTACACACACATCTAAGGTTGCCAAAATTTCCATCCATCCATGTGGCTCGAAGATCTCATCAGGAAAAATTTGAGGCATATAATTTGGGTCTTCTATTCATCAATAGTTAGGGTGTCCTATCGGCCACAGTTGTTTTTTATACTCCTCTTTCTTCGCTTCTTTACACATCCATAACTGGGCATCTTCATGTATCCAAGATTGATCACTTGATCCAGCACTGTGAATGGATAGGTCATCTTCTTCCTTGTGTACTAGATTCCATTGTAGTGGAGGGACATCTCAGGTGGTGTTCCCTTGATGTTGCAGGTATAATGAATCTCTTCCCCAGTCTTGCACTACCCGCATTTGTCTCAGAAAGGGTCGCCCTAATATCATTTCATAGTTGTTTGCTTCCTCGAACTTACAAATGGATAATGTGTGTTCAAATTCTACTCCGCAGGTGGTTAATTTGATTCTTTCCAGTATTCCTAAGGGTCTTTCCACGTGACCGTCTGCTAATTGGAGTTTCAAGCGTGTGGGCCGCAAGGCAGGTTTTCCCCACTTTTCCCATATCTCCTTGGTGGCAATTCCTACCCCGGCTCCTGTATCTAGAATAGCCTTGGTCATGTACCCATTGTGGGTGACCGCTAGACACGCATTACCTTCGTCTCCTTCACTAAACTCTCCCACTTTATCAACTGGAATTTGTATTGTGGATTGGTTTTCCTTTTCCTTTTCTTTCATTTCTCCTTTCTCTGGTGGTGGTTCTAATTGATTTGCTAACTGTCTCCATAATTGTGGTTTCAGTTGAAGCAACTCTTTCACCGTCAATTTGCATTGCACCTTTGTTTTCTTAAGTTCTATTAGATTGTGTGAACTCTCTTCTGAGTTTCCTTTTTCCTTCCCATGCACTGTGGGTGCTCGTATTATTAGAGACTCTCTTTCGTATTCTCCCATGTAATTAGGCAATGTTGAAACGCTCAGGGTTTCCTCTCTACCTTTATCGAGTCTTGATACTTCCTCATATGGTTCCTCCAGGTTGGGATGGGGTTGACAATCTTCCACATCTATTTCCTCAAAGGAAGGCGGGCTAACTCCATTCTTCCTCCATTGCTCTTCTCTGATTCTATTCCACAAGTCTTCTGGCCAATCTGCCTCTAGGTCTGGTATCATTGACACCGGTTCATCTTGAGCTTTTACTCGTTCACCTTGATCATCTTCCTTTCTAGGTTCCTTATCCTTGGAGTGGATGCATTCTTTGTATAGACCACGTGCAATCCTTGTCTCTGGTAAAATTGGGATAGTTTTTTCTAGGGTTGCCTGTGCTACCTCGATGAGTTTCCTGCATATTGCTAATCTTTCTTTTTCTAATTCCCCTTGAGGGTAGAGTTTTTCATGTTGCTCTATATTTGGGCCCATTTTGATTCTAGCTTGGTAAGCTTTCAACCATATGTCCAAATCGTCTGGCTTTGGGTCAGCTAGAATTTATCCTGGCTTCTCTTTCTCTAAGCTAATCCGTGGTGGCTCAGGGATATCCTTATGAGTTTTTTGCTCTTTATGCTCCTTCAAATCCTTAGTTTGTTTCTTACTGTCTTGACTCTTATTTCTTGCCCATTTATTTTTGAGTTTTTCTCGTCTTTCCTTCCATTTTTGTACTCTTGTGTTTTGGGAGTTCTAACGTGGGTTCTCAGAATCCTCGACTACTTGAATTTTAGAGCCTACAGTTTTATTGCTCTCTTGTTTCTCTTCCGGTTGTTTTCCTTTCTGTTGCTTCGCTTGGGCTCTAGTAATAGCCTTTAGTGGTAAAGTGTACTCCTTATCACTTCTAGACCCTTCTATGACCTCAATCACGTTGATTGGTGTAGTATCTTGAGTTTTTGTCGGATTCTTAGGGCAGTCTCTGAAAAGATGTTCCTTTCTGCAATCACTACAATATCCTTCCCAAATCCTAGGTGGTGGAGGGTTGTAAGGTCGAGGGCATTCTCTAATGAAATGGTCTCCTCCGCATCTATAGCATGGTCCTCTCTGCATAGGTGGCCTAATAGGTGGTCTCACTGGGGGTTGTGCTTTAGGAGCTGTATACATTAGGGTGGCGGTCTCTGTTCCATAAGTCTGATCATAGCCCTCATATCCATAGTAAGCAGCCTCATATGCGGGTTCGTATTCTAACATGTTGTTTTCGTATGAGTAGTACTCTCCTGGAGGAGGTTCATAACCAGGGTTTGTTGGTTCTACCTGGGTCATTGTCGCTACTGGAATTATCGCCCTTTCTAAGTTTTCTTCTGGTTGAGCATACTTTACGGATACTACCTGCTGAGGTTTTGACAATTGGGGTCCTAACACTGGTTGTGGTGGTGGATATGGTGCCTGCTCATATGGCCTTGATGCTTCTGTTGGTGTGGGATACAGGTTGTACCTTGGTATCTCTCTACCTGGCTCCCTAGGAGGGTATCCATATGGTCTATACTGCGGTGGTTGAAAAGGGAATACTTGCCTATTGAATGGACAGTTCTCAGTAGTGTGGTTGGTATATTTTTGTTCTATGTGGCAGTACTAAGAAGTCCCTTGTTGTTGCTGTCTGTGGTATGGATACATGGGTTGTGCACCAGCCCCTCCTCGGACACACAAGTGTGTGGGGTGCTCTCCTCCACATAAATTACACCTCCGTAGCATAGGCACTCTTTGAGCTGGGTTTTGGTAAGCTCTTTGCCCCTGGACTCCTAGTTTCTTTGCTAATAATTCTGCTAATTCTTCCATGTTACTGGAGTTAGACGTGACAGTGCTCCTTAAATCTTCTGATTTAGTGAGGTCGGTTGTACCTTTGAGATCCTCGGCAAGGTTATCTTCCAAATCAATGCACTCCTCAAGACACTCACTCAATGTTTGTAGCCTTTTCACATACACTAGGGTTCGTAGAGTTCCATTAGTGAGCCCGTATAAAAATAATGAAATCATCTTTTGTTGAGTGGGTCTCTCAGCGATTGGGCATCTACCCACATATTGATTGAATCTTTGGGCAGCAGTCTTCATAGTTTCATTAGGGTTTTGTTTAAAGCTATGGATTAAAGACGCAGAATTGTGTTTAATCCCTCTCTTTGTGAATTCCCCAATGAATTCTTGAAAGAACTGTTCCATATTTCCAAATTGATTTGGGTCTAAGGGTTGGAACCAAGTTAGAGTTGTCCCTGTGAGGGTGAGTCCAAAAGACTCATACTGCACAAAGAAGTCATCTACTTGCTCCACTCTTAGAACTTGTTTAAATTCAGCGATATGATCATAGGGTTCCCCCAATCCATCATAATGGTTTCTCACACATTTAGCCACTTGAATAGGTCTCAATCTTCTCATTGGTTCAGGCGGTCTCGGCATTACAGGGTAAACTGGGGCAGCTCGCCGTAATGGAGGTATTCCAGGCTGTCCTCCTACCGGTGGTCGTGGTCTGACTGGTGGTCGGTACTGATTACCTATCCCTACGTGGGCCTGATTGTGTGTTTGCACTCCTGGAGTTGCAAACTGTACATGAGTACGGTTGGGCACACTTCGTTCGCTGGTCTGTCCTGATGTGGTATGTCCCGTCTCTTGTTGATTTCCAAAAGGATTTTGTGAGGTAGTTGCCTGATCTCTCTGAGGAAATACAAGCGCACCCATGTATCTCAGCCGAGCTCTTTCTAAGGCACTCACAGGCCAGTATCTCCTTTGATCCTTATCCAAGTATGTCAGTCTAGTTTCATCATCTGGGTCTTTCAGCTCATAGAATGTCATGGGGCTTTCTTCTCTTCCTGGAGCAGGTAAGTCGGTTTGAAGCAATAGGTCTGATCCATGGATCATATAGACTTCCAACAAGTAGTCGTCTTGAGGAATCAAGTCTCCTCTCAAGACCCGTGATACTTGAGACCGGCCCCTAGGGGTAGTCACAAACTTTTCAGGGTGTGCTCTTTCGGAGTTGTCTGGGTCCACAAACTCTCCCCTTTCGTTGATCCTCTCAGGAAATTCAGTCACAATGTAGATATGACCAATTTTGTCTACATATGCACCTCCCTCATACTTGACAGCAAGTCGGGGTACGATTGTGGCATTCAGGGAAGTTACCATCCTAGCCACATATCTATTTAAGCCATCCAGGTAGATAGGGATCTCCTGGGCATTAGTGGACACATACTGTAAGGAGATACGGTAGTCTCCTTCAACAGTAGTCATGAAATTCCTATTCGGTGTTGGACCCTGCATGTCTTCCGAAGCCATGGGTATTTCCTCCTCTGAATCACTAGAAGTCTCTGAGTAGATGGAGTGATGACTAACCTGAGCAGCACTTCCCACAGAAGATATGACGCTTCTTCGGCTACTTAGCACCCTTCCTGACCTCAAGTTCATTCACCCACCTAAGTCTCTCGAGAAGTCCCAAAGCTCTCCTTGAGTGGCTCCTCCAATGCCTCAAAATGTCTACCAAAAATACCAATGTCACTCTGGTCGATACCGTTTCCAGGCGATACCACACTTGGGATACTGCCTTGGCCGCGATACGATACCAGAAGTCCAAACGATACGATACTAGATAATGACTGCGATACGATATCAGACACAACGACGATACGATACCACTTTGGTGTCGCGATACGATCTCTGGTAAGGGGACGATACGATACTGTGACAAGCGGCGATACGATACCACCGGCTTGCACGATACGATATTAAAAGTCTGACGATACGATACCAATGGGCTCTAGCGATACGATACTGGAACTTATGCCGATACGATATCAGAGTGGTATCGCGATACAATTCTCGAAGGGAAGGCGATACGATACCACGTGTACGATACGATACTTAAGATGCAAGACGATACGATATCTTGATTCAAACGATACGATACCACAGAACCTGGACGATACGATACTTATGACGGTATCGTGATACTATCCAGGTGAGCGGGCGATACGATACCGAAGTGCTGTCGCGATACTTGATGCCTAGTGAGACGATACGATACCAATGAAGGTAACGATACGATACCACTGGATCAGGTGAAATCGTGATACCAACTTGGCGACACGATACCAAGACAGGTATCAAGCGATACGATACTTTGGCGAGTATCACGATACAAGGGAGTTTTGGTATCGCGATACCAAACCTCAACCGATCAGATACTCAAGCCAAAATGCAAGGAACTTCCAAAATTTTTGCACCCCCTTGCTCTCCTTACTCCCCTCTTCACTCCTAGGTCACTGTATCACACAAAGAGACTGTAATGATATTAGTTTTCCCCTCCCGCAATACTACGCACATCCTTAATCATGTATTTATGCATGTTTAGAGAGTTTTTGGCAAATATTCTTTGTGAAATCTTACCAGTGTATTGCTTTGCTTGCACCTTGAGCTCAAACCCTAGCTTTGAAAGCCTAAAAAGCATGATACTTCACTCGCGATACCGGTCGCTACTCGCAGACGATACCAGAACACAGTGAAGTGTCTAATGAGCCAAATTTTTTTGGTTTTTATACTTTTTTGATAGAATTTGAATTTTGCTAATTTTCTTGGTGATTTTGGGGATTTTTTTGGTGATTTTTGTCTACTCCTACTTCTCCTCTCCTCACTACTCCTCTTCTTCTAATCTAACCCTAACTCCTCCTTTTCTCCCTTCCTCCTAACCCTAAACCTAAAACTTATCACACACACCTCTGAGATGTGAAGTAACAAGTGCTGAAGTGATTGACTAAATTGCCACAGGACAAATTCACTTCTACAAGTACGATTCTATCACACTCGATCTATAACCATCACGAAGGCACCTTGGTTGAGTGTTCCACGGCAACGGCGCCAAAAACGTGTGTACCTGAGCCAGGAAGACTCAAGGACTTGTGTCAATGAGACTGTACCTCAATTGCTACACAAGTGCGTATAGTGGGAAATCAACACAAATTCAAATGTCAATCCGATCGAATGACCTAACCAAGTGTATGAAGACATATGCACACATGATGGAAAATGAAGTGGTTAAGCTATCATGCATGAGAAAAGACTAATCCACCTCTCAAACTCACTGAAATCGTGAAAGTGTTTGCCGCGATATCTCTTACAGTAGTTTTCAGAAATTCAAGGATTTCTCCCAGTTTCGAACTCTGAATATAAGCAATAGGGTACTCATTTCGAAGCTCTCGACGAGACGCATCTACTAGAAGTAGTTTCACTCGATTCTGATAACTCTGCTTCAAGTTATGGCCAAAATGGTGAATGGCGGGAAGCAACCACACCCACACCACAACTCCTACTAGTTCGCACACACACTACAACAGTTCAAAATCAATGGGAAGGGGTAGACAACAGTCCTACACACATATTTCAAGCCACACGCACACATACAAGACCAAAAACAAGAACAAAATCAGCAAGGAAGAGGCAAATTCGAAAATTCAGGAGTGCTTCTTCTTCACAATGGCAAAAAGTCTCTACAAAGAGTCACAAAGTGACTTATATACATGTGCCCTAAGTTTGGTCCTTTCACACAAGAGACCGGCACTTTATTCACTAGAAGACTAATTTCCTACTATTTTACATGGGTAAGTTTCTAATCTTTTGTGGGGATGCATCTAGAGGACTCCTCTAGTGCATTTACAACGGAAAATATATTACAAGAATGGTTATGATACAAAGATATGATGTCCAAATCGGAAAAATTTTGGGGCCCGTCTTTTTCTCTGCTTTGTACTCTCTTTAGCTCTGTAACAACAAAGAAGAAGATGATTTGTCTATCCATAGTGCCGGATCAAGTGATCAATCATGGATGCATGAGGATGCCCAATTATGGAAGTGTAAGGAAGCAAAGAAAGAGGAGAAAAAACTATAGTCATGGCCGTTAAGACATCAAAATCATCGGCCGATAGAGGACCCAATGTACATGCCTCAAGTTTTTCTTGATGAAGCATTCAAACCACATCATTGGATGGAGATTCTAGCAACCTTGGACATGTGCGTAAATGAAGAAGTATTGGCCATGAACAAATGTGTGGATGAAGAAGGCTACAATGTAAACTTGTACATGGTAGTCCTTCAAGAGGTAGAAGCCGGAGAAATATTAGAAAAGGAATGGAAAGAAGAATACGAGAGCATAGAAATGGAACCAGAGTTTGATTTGGAGGAACGTTATCTAGAAGACATTCAAGCTGAAGACCAGTATGGAATGACCAAAGTATTAGCAATAGAAGCAGCCCGTATAGTACCAAATCAGGAGGAAAGCGTGAGTAAGACTGAACGAACCCCTGATCTTTTTGAGGTTCCAGAACACTTCAAAAGATATGAAGTAGAAGAAAGAAAAATAGCCATTCACATGCCTAAGAAAAAGGCAAGAGAAGGAGAAGGTATGACAATAAAGAACAAAAGAAAGAAATCATAGTAACCGTAGAAGATGGAGAAGAAAGATGTACCTACATAGGGAAGGATGTGTCATCGGAGGAGGAAGAAGAATTGATACGACTGATTCGAGAATATCGAGATGTATTTGCTTGGACCTACAAGGATCTTAAAGGTGTGGAACCCTCCATTTGTTCTCACCGAATACCAATGACACTGGAGGCGAAACCATCAAAACATTAACGCCCTTACACATATAACGAGGTTTATGCCACAAAAATAAAAGAAGAGATAGACAAGCTATTAGCGATTGGATTCATTTATGAGATAGAACATACCGAATGGGTGCCACCACTAGTTGTTGTACCCAAAAAGAATGGAAAACTGAGAGTGTGCATTAATCTGAAGAAAGTCAACGTAGCCACAATCCATGATAGTTACCCATTACCTATCACCAACACCTATTGGAAAGAGTTGCAGGGAAAGAAGTCTATAGCTTCTTGGACGGATTCTCTGGATACAACCAAGTAACTATTGCTAATAAGGATTAACATAAGACTGCATTCGCGAGTGAATGGGGGGTCTATGCTTTTAGAGTGATGCCTTTTGGGCTCACGAATGCCCCTGCCACTTTCCAAAGATTGATTTGTCACGTTTTTAAGGAATTTATAAAGAAGATTATGGAAGTATATGTTGACGACCTATGTACATAGTCACAACGTAGGCAGGAACATATTCCGGAATTGCAGAAAATATTTGATAAATGTCGACAATATAGAGTATGCTTAAATCTTGAGAAGTGTGTTTTTATGGTAAGACAAGGAAAAATCCTAGGACACATCATCTCTAGGAACGAAATATCTATGGATGAAGACAAGATCAAAGTAATTCTAGAACTTCCTAGACCAAAGAATGCAAAAGAAGTGCAAGCCTTTATGGGTCATTGTGGATACTATCGACGATTTATCCACATGTACGCCATAATTGCCAAGCCTTTGTATGGATTGTTGACTCAATTCACATGGACTGACGAATGCGAGAAGGCATTCATTGAGCTAAAAGAGCGGCTTAGCACATCTCCAATTTTGAAAACACCCAATTGGAACAAGCATTTTCATATTCATGTGGACGCTTCTAATTACGCAATAGGATGCATCTTAGCTCAACTGAAAGATGAAGGAAAACTTGACCATCCAATTGCCTATGCAAGCAGACAACTGAATCAAGTAGAGAGAAACTATACGACTACAGAGAGAGAAGGATTAGGAATGGCATACGTGGTTAAGAAATTCAGACACTACCTCTTAGCTAATAAGTTCAAGTTCTTCATAGATCATCAAGCTCTATTGTACTTAGTCAATAAGCCTTGTAACATGGGAAGACTAGTGAGATGGTTTCTGTTATTAATGGAATTTGATTTTGAAGTGATTGTAAAGAAGGGTAACACTCATGTAAGAGCAGACCATCTCTCTAGGCTAACACATGGAGAACCACCGAGCGAGTACCCGACGAATTGTCAGACACTTACCTATTCAATTTGGAAGTGTGTCCCAAATGGGCAAAAAAGTTAATCCCAATACTCACTCATGGACCAGAAAATTCAATTAACAGGGAGAGTAGAATAGAAATCCTACAATCACGTAACTTACACATAATAGCAAGAAGTGTGTATCATAAAGAATCCAATGGTGTATTGTCTAGATGTGTAGAAGAAGACGAACAAAAGAATTTGATCGAACAAGCGCACATAAATAAATGGAGAATGCACAAACAAACTCATGGAACTCTAAGAGAATTGAAACGATTAGGAGTATACTGGCCTGATATGCCTAAGGACGTCCATGAATATGTCAATAGTTGCACAGAATGTCAGGAGACCACTCCAGATGATCATACATCTTTACCTTTCTCTACAATAGCACCCAACTGGAGTAAGACATTAGTGAAATTCCTAAAGACATGCAAGCATGAAGAAGGAATCAGTTTAGCAAGGAAATAATCCCTAGAAGAAATGAGTAAAGACTATGTTATTATGGGAAGACAATTATTTGAGAGGAAAAGATAATCAACTATGGCTATGTGTACATGAAGGAGAATACTTACCCATATTAGACATGGCACATGCGGGTGGTGCAAGAGGACATTTCTCAGCTGAAAGGACTGTAAAAATGATCCTGTTTGCAGACCTGTGGTGGGCAACTCTAGATATGGATGCAGACACCTATGTACGAAGTTGCGAGACATGCCAAAGAGCCAAATATCCAATTCGATGAGATGACATGCCATTAAGACCCATGGTTTGTGCTAGAGCATTTTCAAAATGGGGTATTGATTTTATAGGACCAATTAACCCACTAACAAAAGGATCACATGCTGAATACATAATAGTAGCTATGGATTACTTGACTAAATGGGTAGAGGCTAAGGCTACTAGAAAGAATGATGCTCAGACCACTGCTAAGTTCCTTTTTGAGCATATCTTTACTCACTTTGGATGACCTATAGAAATAGTGAGTGATAGAGGAACACATTTCATTAATGAAGTGATAGAATCCTTAATGAATGAATCCTTAGTGATCCATAAAAAATCAGCCCCTTATCACCCCCAAGCCAATGGGCAAGCTAAAAGTTCCAATAAGGTGTTGTGTACTGTGTTGACAAAGATAGTCAATAGTGGAAGGTCAGATTGGGACAAACAAGTACATCATGCAATTTGGGACTTCCGTGTCACTTACAAGACTGCCATTGGAACTACACCATTTGACCTAGTGTATGGACGAAACACAATCTTGCCAATCGATTTTTTAGTGCCCACTTTGAGAGTAGCCCAACAATATGAATGGACGGGGCATGAATTATCCAAGCAACTAGACCAAATTGAGAAGCTACATGAGACTAGGATACAAGCTGTTGCAAGAATTTATGCGGCCAAGACAAGACAAAAAGCATATTATGATGCGCACATCAAATACAAAGGACTAAAAGAAGGAGATTTAGTTTTGGTATATACTCTGAAGAACCATGCAAAAAAGCTACAGAAACGTGGATATGGACCTCTAATCATCAATAGGATTTCCACAAGTGGAGCGGTTAATCTAGCCACTTTGGATGGGGATGTCCTTCCTAATTACATAAGTGGTTGTCGAGTAAAACGTTACATGGAGCAATTGACAGACCAAATGTTAGCATGACTCATAGGTGCTCAAAATAGAAAAAGAGAGGAAGAGAGGATTAAAGAAGAAGCAAGGCAAGAAGCCCTAGAGCATATCAAGAAGTAGAAAGAGTGGATAAGGCAAAGGGATGAACGGTATCTACAAGGAGAAGAGCCTATTCCCATGGCCAACTATCAAGTTCACCAAGCCAACACGAACCATGTCGGCAAATCCCAACCATACTTGAACCTAGGGATTGGAACAATAGAGTACCAGCTAATAGACGCCTTGATAGATTCAGGAGCAGCACTCAATTGCATACAAAGAGCGGTCATAGCGCATCTTCAAACGAATATAACACCTACCAAAGCACACATGATAGGTGTAGGAGGACAAGTCATAGACTGCATTGGAGAAGCTACAATATCCTTCCACCTAGGAAATTCAACCATGGAGCAAAGAGTTCTTGTGTGTAAAGATGAGGATTTGATAGAGAACCTGATCCTAGGACAAGACTGGATCATTGAAAATGAAGTAAGCATTCACCTAGCTCAAGGCTACATATCAGCCAAAATAGGGCACAAAGAAATCTGTAGCCTATTAGAACAAAGACACTATCCCATGCATGAAACCATCAAGTGTGAAAAAGAAACCCTAGAAGAGGAAGTAGCAAACAAATTGATAAAAAATGTAACCAAGGAATATCTCGAGAACGAGGTGACGACCAAAGCAAATGCATCAGCTGCCTGAGTGGATTCATCCCACACGAATGGTGAATCAAAGAAAGACGATCTAGACAATGCTCCGAAAGTCATCTACGACAAGGGAAGATCAGCAATGGGGAAATCTACTTTTTGATTATCGTAGACAAGAAGTGCTAATCTACAATGGGCTCGCAAGGATCGAGTGAAGGAAGCAGCAAAGTCAATACCAATATCGGTAACAAAAGATCCTCTTCATTGCAATCAGAACCAAAAAGACTTCTGAGAATATGGCTTCCAAAGTCATTAGTAGAAGCCCAAAGAACACGGCAACACATATGGATTCCGAAAGGGATCAGGTAGATTGCAAGTCAGGAGATAGGCAAGCAAGAAGACACATTGCACCAACAAAGCAAGACCCTAAAGTCCAACAAGAATAACCACAGGAGCCGGAGGAATACGACATCAAATACTCAAACTACACAAAAGGAAAAGGAAAGAACGAGAACATGACAAAACAAAGAGAAGATGAAGCCTCCCATTTCAACTACAAAATGGATATGGAGACCCAAGAGGCAGTAGGAACCGGAACAATAGATACCAAAGGAATCCGTTTGCACACATGAAGATTCTAATGCACCTAAAGTATGCATGATAGGGCCACATTACGAGGCCTTGCATTCGGCACATGATGTATGTAACACAAGTAGTGGTGCACATTTCCCACTTGGGAGTTGGTCATAGATTCTACTTCCATAGGAATGGACCTACTGTGTAAATAAATGTGCTTCGACTACGCTAATTCGTGTTTTCTTTCAGGAGTGAAAATAAAAAAATATGTGGTAAGAGATCTTACTTGTGTAAGCAAAGGGAACGGAGTGATGCAATGAACAAAATGTCACTACAACACACATCACGAAAGACATATCTTCTAAAGGAAGTTAATGCTCTTTTCATTACGAGTGCAGATGGCTTTTGAGGACTCTGAAGTGACCATTCAAGAGGAAGTGTTGGAATTCCCCCTACAAAGCATAACTAAGGCAAAAGGCCATTGATTTAGGGAAGATCAACCAGCCGGGGATTATTTGTTCCTAGTGACAATCAAAATTATGGACATTGACCATCAGTTCCCCATTATGTCCCAAGACTTTAAGGTAGCGTATGAACTTCCATCGACAATGGACATTATGAAGAAAGCAAGCATTCACAAGTACTTTGAATTACTGATATATAAATCGGACTTCCAGCAATGTACACAAGTCATGAACACCTTGCAGCCAACATTGCATGATCCATTGGTACCGAAAGCAAGAGTACTAGATGCAGTAGGGGAGTGGGTCATCATACAATTTACCCACGACCTAATTAACGAAGCTTTCGGATGGGAAAAGGACAGGAATACCGTTTTGAAAGAGGAAAATCGAGGAGCAAAGACCAGGACGTTCACTCATATAAATCGCGTTGACATAGAGGAGGAAGTGAGACTAATTCACCAGCATTTTTGCTTTCCCAACATGCACAGATACACTGTGTCGCAAAAGATCATAGTGCAAATGCTGTCACATGTAATCAAACAAATTGGGAATCAAGTCAATATGACTCCATACATTCAAGAACGGCTCTTCGAGGCTAAGAAGTAGTGGAATCATAAGAAGTTCCTAAATGGAAGCGTTGCCTTAACCATATTGATATATCATGCTTTGGGCATTAGAGAACACCTAAAAGAGATGCCGTCATCCAAAGCAATGGCAAAGTATGCAAAGATTGCTACAGTTCCTAGAAAGAAGAAAGGAGTAAAGATCGTAGAAGAAGCGAAAATAAGCTCCCAACCAAGAATGAGAGGTACAAAAAGGCTACAAGAAATGATGTAAGCGGAAGCTGAAACTCCAGCTACAAAGAAAGCTCATGTACTCCCAAGGACTAGGCTGGAAGTAAATCCTCCGATTATGGAAGATGAATTGGCAAAAGCAATGGAAGCTTCCCACCAGTATACCAAGGGACAGGTAAATTTATCAATGCAAGGGCACCACTACCAACAAGCCCACCATGACTCGGAACAAAGAAAGAGGCTGACCAAGGTCCACAAATACAGAGAATTGGGATTGATAAACTCAAGCTCATCATCAGAAGCACAAGAAGAACAAGAGACCTCTATTCTAAATGTGGATATTAAAAATGATTCAAAGGATGATGGACAATGGGAGGAATTAAATCAAGTAAATGAGGACTTGGACATGGAAGGAATGAAGGTAGATCAGACACCCAGTGACTCCATCAAGGATACAACAAGGCAGGAAGCGTCTCAAGAAGAGGTACATATTATTAAATTGAATGAAGCATCTAACATTCAAATCAAAGAGACTCTGCTAGCGGGAGAGGTCTTGTTCAAGAACCTGAAGGAAGAAAAGGTTGACAATACAGTTGAAGAATGAAAACCATTCACACCAATAAGGGTAGTGGAAGAACCATCTCCGATGGACGTAACATTTCAAGGGAGTGCCACAAAGTCTATCACTAAGGAACCATAGAATTTTGGATTGCCCGATATGCAACTGTACTTGACTTAGCAATCAAAATGACTAAAAAAATTTTGAGCATGTTAGTTACTATAATAAAGGTGTTTCAGCATGCACAATACACATTTTTGAACTTCATTGGCATTAATCAGGGATCAGATGCCCTCATTTTTTATCTATCAACCATACGTAGCCGCTTAACATTAATGGCCATATACTCAAGGCTCATGTTTTTGGCAAGTACTTACATGCAGACGTTGAGAGCAGAAAGTCATCCAAAGATACTCACGTCACCACAAAAAGCTTGTCGAGGACGACAGAGTTCAGGAGGAGGGATGTGTGGAAGGGGAATCGAGCAAAAAGAAAACAAGAAGAAGATTAAAGCATAAAGCTGCACAGTAAAGAACAAAGCTTATAAAGAAAAAGAACAACTCTCTGCCCAAAGCCCCACAGGGGCACGCATCAGGCGACAACACCAAAGAACCAGGTCCTAAGGATTGGAATTAAACAAAGATAACAACCAAGAAATTTCATGGGAGGTTGCACACAGCTTCCTCATCCACGAGGAGCAGGCGATGAAGCGAAACAAGCAGGGAAGAGAGACAACACACGAAGGACTCTTCATCAGATAAGATAACCAATTGTCTGAAGGTCCTAGCTACCTCCTCGTCCACTGGATGCGTGCAGTGGAAAGAAATGAGTCAAGTCCTAGAGGATGAAAAAGAAGATTCAAGAACAAAACCTTTAAAACATAATGCTGACTTAAAAGAGAGTAAAGGTCAGCAAAGTAAGGTGCGCGACAGGAAAGAAGTTAATAGGCTCCAAGTAATACAACAGGGTCAGATGTGTGAAGACAAAGACATATCAGAACACCAAAAGTTAGAAAGGGGAGAGGCTGAGAAGTTGAAGAGAGTGACTAAGAATAACACATTCTTAGCCACTGATGGCGTGCGTGACAACCCAACTTAATACAACAACCGAGACTTGTGATATAAGGAATACCAAGGGGCTTAAAGAAGCAAAGGATTAATCTCGGATAAATTAACAAACTACCTTACAATCCTTATTGCTTCTTCAACCACTGGGTGGGTGTATTCAGGAGCCATAAACAAGTTGCAAACGAGAAACAAAGCTTGTTAAGGGATGACAGAGACAAAGAGGGGGAGAGTGTTGCAGAGAAAAGAGGCATAAAAGAGGAGCCCCAAAATTTTTTCATTAATGGCCATAATTTTCTTCTTCAAAATCCTAAAAAATCCCCTCAAAGTTATGTAAATGCACTAGAGGAGTCCTCTAGATGCATAAGCCCAACTCATTGTAATATATTTCCTGTAAAATAGTAGGAAATTAGAGATTAGCCAATAAAGTGCCGGTCACTTGTGTGAAAGGACCATTTTTAGGGCACATGTATATAAGTCACTTTGTGACTCTTTGTAAAGACTTTCTGCCATTGTGAAGAAGGAGAGCCAAAATTTTGAATTTGCTTCTTTCCTGCTGATTTTCATCTTCTCCATGATCTTTTGTGTGTGTGTGAAGCTTGGAATGTGTGTGTAAGATTGTGTCTACCCCTCCCCATCACTTTTGAACTACTGTAGTGTGTGTGAGCAAGTACGAGTTGTGGAGTGAGTGAAGGTGGTCCCCGCCATTCACTGTTTTGGCCATAGCTTGAAGAGTAGTTGTGAAATTCAAGTGAAAATACTACCAATAGATGAGGCTTGTCGAGAGCTTCAAAATGAACCTACTATTGGCCATATTCAAAGTTCGGGGTTGGGAGAAACATTCAAATTTGTATTTGCTTCTGTCAGTGGTATCGTAGTAGACACTTCCAGAGATTGAGTGAGTTGGAGAGGTAGTTTAGTCTTTTCTCATGCATTTTAGCTGAAATACTTCACTTTCCATCACGTGTGCATAGGTCCTCATACACTTGGTTCATGCGGTTCTTCGGATTGATAATTAAGCGTGTGTCAATCCACCACTATATGCACTTGTGTGGAAAATGAGATTTAGTCTCTTTGGCACAAGTCCCTAAGACTTCGTGACTTAGGTACACAATATGCTCACCAATTTTCAAGCGATTTTGAGATTGTGATTGGAGGTGTTTTGATAACACCATAAATGAAGTAGCAACCTACTCTAATACCAATTGTTTGATTTTTAGGTCTGCAAAATGACATGAACAACACAAGGAAGAAGAAGAAAGAAGAAGCTTGGAGCACAACAAACAATACTGAATGTATGATCAAGAGAATGTACAAAGATAAGTGACCCATTAGGGTTATATACATATACACAACTTGGGGGGAAAAAACCTCCTAAAGAGGGAAAAAAGTGCCCTAACTATCCTAGTGTGTTCACACACATCACTACCTAAATATATCAATAGGTTTAGGATAGTAGACCAATTTCTTTTGAAAGTAAGAAACTTTCTCAATCTCAAAGAAATGATTTGTGCATGAACAAAAGCTATATGCATTTGTTCATGCTTTGAAGATTTGGAGATACTATTTATATGGGGCAAGTTTTAAAGTATTCACACATCATCACACATTGAAATATTTATGCTCCAGACCTCATCTTTGGGGGAGAGAAGCTTGATGGGATGATTTGATGCAAGAATTTCATATGGAAATTCTATATACAAAAGGTAAGAGCAATATAGTTGCATATGCATTATCTTGTATTTTGCATTAGATTAGCTTTATAGTTCTAGATATTGATTTAATTCAAGAGATCAGGATTCACATATTGATGATGACTATTGTCAATTCATAGTGAATAGTTTATCAGAAAATAACAAGAATAAGGCATTCTCTAACTTTCAAGTTGAGCACCAATCTAATATTTTTAGCTCAAGTTATGAGCAAAATACTTATTGGGGTGGAATTTCTTTCTAATGCTTCACCTATTTTTTTATGATGCAATCATGCCATAGATCATACTTTTTAATGCATTTTTGATGCAAACTAATTTTGTAATCTTGAAAAATTTTAGCTCTTATTATCACCTACTTATCTCAAGTTGAATCGTATAAATATGATATTTCTAGCTCAAGTTATGAGAAAAATATTGATTGGGAGTAGAGCTCCTTGCTAATGCTCCAATGTGAACTAGTTTTTTTATTCTTTTAAAAATTTTAAATTTTTATAAGATATGCAACCCAAGTTGAATCACATCAATCCGATATTTCTAGCTCAATTTATGAGCAAAATACTAGTAAGGGCTAGAGTTCTTTTTTCGATGCTTTATCTCATTCATTATGATGCAATTGTGCAATAGGGCATATCTTTGATGGATTTCTGATGCAAATCAAGTTTTGAAATGAAAACTTGTATTTGTTCTTATAAGCTACATAATCCAAGTTGAATCACATCAATTGGATATCCTTAACTCAAGTTATGTGAATAATATTGATCGGGGTAGAGTTTTTTTCCTATGCTATGCAATAGAGCACATTCTTTATGAATTTTTTATGTAAAGAAGGTTATGAAAACTTCTATAAACTTGTAGTAGTTCTTCTTATAAGTTATGCAACCCAAATTGAATTACATATATTCTTAGCTCTAATTATGAGCAAAATTCACATAGTTCAGGATTCAAAAGACCTAGTGGAAACTAACAAAACAAGGAAATCTCAAAGATGGAAGACAAGAAGGGAAAAACTCAGGAATAAATGCATGAAGAAGAAAAGTGAAGAGAATAAGGAATCAGTAAAGGAAAGGAAGAAACCTCAAGAACAAGAGCTGCAAGGAAACTCCCATCAGATGATCCAAGCATCGAAGCTAGTCAAGCCAGGACCAATTTTAGTAGAACCAGTGCCAGAAGACTTGGATATGTGGTTGAAGGCTTATCTATCCAAAATCGGAAGCGGATTGAGCATAGAACAACATGAGAAACTCTATCCACAAGGAGAGTTAGAGAAGGTAAGATTGGCAATATGCACGAAAATCATAGAAATGGCTCAAACCACACTAGAACGTACTACCCCAATCCTCTCAGAGACTAGGATGCCCGAACACCAGTTCAACGAATGCCTAGAAAGTAACAATCAAAATCTAGTAAAGACACAACAAGAGGAGATTAGTGAAAGGGACTGGCAGAATAAAATGGAAGAACAGATCTCAATGATTCCAGAACTAGAGGCCAAATGGCCACACACCTTATGGGCCAGGATTCAAGAGGAATGGGTGAAAAAGAATGAGAGAACTCTCCACCACCCTTTGAAGAATTAGACACTTGGGAAAATCAACCTATACCAAACTTAGAAGAGGTATATGAGGAAGCATCCATCTTAGACCAAAATAGGAAAGAATCAAATAGTATGTCCACTCTCCCCAATTACATGGGAGAATACAAGAGAAGGTCAATATTATTCCATGCTCCCACAATCCAGGGCAAGGAGGAAAGATCACAAGATAAGACATCACACAACTTATCTAAACTCAAGAAAATTAAAGTACAATGCTTAATGACGATAGAAGAATTACTACGACCTAAGCCACAAATGTGGAAGCAATTAGCCGGGCACTTGAAAATAGAAATTGGAGAACCCACGAACAAGAAAAAAGAAGTTGAACCTCCATCAACCATTCAAGTCCCGATCGATAAAGTTGGAGAATTTTGTGAGGGAGATGAAGGGAATACGTGCCTACCCATCACTTTTAACGGATATATGACTAAAACCATCTTAGACACCAGAGTTGGTGTTGGCATAGCCACCAAAGAGATTTGGAAAAAATGGGGAAAGCCAGCCCTATGACCAACATGCATGAAACTTTAATTAGCAAAGGTCACATGGAGAGGCCATTAGGAATACTGGAAAAAAATACATAGAGTTCGAACACACTCTAGCCATTTGTCAGTTTGGAAAAGCCAATAATTATGAAATGATTTTGGGACGACCATTCATGAGACAACTCAGAGTAGTACAAGATTGGGGAAGAGATGCATTGTATTTACAACACCAAGGGACAACTACAAAGATAAATTTGCACACCTTTTCATATAGGGATGTACCCCCATTACAATGGAACCCAGTCCACCAAGAAGAAGATGACTTGTCCATCCATAGCGCAGGATCTAGTGATCAATCATGGATGAATGAAGATGTTCAACTATGGATGTGCAAGGAGGCAAAAAGAGAAGAAAACAAAACCTAGTTATGGCCAATAGGGCATTTGAATTATCAACCCATAGATGATCTAGTGAACATGCCTCAAATCTTCCCAAATGAAGCATTTGAACCACATGGATGGATGGGAATATTCGCCACCCTAGATGTGTGTGTGAATGAAGAAGTACTAACCATGAACAAGTGTGTGGATGAAGAAGGGTATGATGTAAATCTTTACATGGTAATCCTTCAAGAAATGGAAGCGGGAGAATTACTGGAAAAAGAATGGAGGGAGGATTATGAAAGCATAGAGATGGAGCCATAATTTAATTCAGAGGAACGATATTTGGAAGAGATTAGGGTGAACAATGAAAAGGAGACACCAAAAGTGTTCATGATAGAAGTGGTCCAAACAAGACAAGACAACAAGGAAATGTTAGAGAGAGTATAGCGATCACAAGATCTCTTCGAAGTTCCGAAACATTTCAAAAGATACAAAATAGAGGAACGAAATATAGCTATTCAAATGCGCAAGAGAGAAGCCAAAGAAGGAGAGGCTTATGACAATAAGGAACAAACTAAGAAAGTGCAAGTAACCATGGATGAAGAAGAGGAGAGATATACATACATTGGTAAAGACTTATCTCCTGAAGAAGAACAAGAACTAATATAACTAATTAGGGAATACAGGTTTGTATTTGCATGGACCTACAAAGACCTCAAGGGAGTTGATCCATCCATTTGTTCCCATAGAGAGTCTGCATCAATTTGAAAAAAGTGAATGCAACTACTATACATGATAGCTATCCTTTACCTATCACCGACCACATATTGGAAAGAGTTGCAGGCAAGGAAGTCTAGAGCTTCCTAGATGGATTCTCTGGTTATAACCAAGTAGCCATTGCTACAAAGGACCAACATAAGACAGCTTTCACAACTGAATGGGGAGTATATGCTTTTTGAGTGATGCCATTCGGGCTTACTAATGCCCCTGCAACTTTCCAAAGACTGATGTGCCATGTATTCATGGAGTTTTTAAGAAAAAGCATGGAAGTATATGTAGATGATCTATGCACCTAATCTAGTCAAAGAATTGAACACATTGCTAAACTACGGAGGATATTTGAAAAGTGTCGACAATATTGAGTATGCTTGAATTGAGAAAAATGTGTCTTTATGGTAAGACAAGGAAAGATTTTGGGATATATTATATCAAAGAATGGAATTTCCATAGATGAGGATAAGATTAAAGTGATCTTAGATTTATCTAGACCTAAAAATGTGAAGGAAGTACAAGCCATTATGCATCATTGTGGATACTATCATCGGTTTATCCATAGGTACGCTATAATCGTGAAACCTTTATATGGGTTACTGACTCAATTCACTTGGACAGAGGAATGTGAAAAGGCATTTGATGAATTGAAATGAGGATTAAGTTCAGCACCTATTTTGAAGGTATCTAACTAGAACAAACCATTCCATATCCATGTGGATGCATCAAACTTTGCAATAGGATGCATACTAGCTCAACCTACGAACGAAGGAAAATTAGATCATCCTATTGCATATGCTAGTAGACAATTAAACCATACAGAAAGGAATTATACCACTATAGAAAGAGAAGGCCTAGAAATGGTGTATGCAGTCAAGAAATTCTGACATTACCTCCTAGCCAATAAATTCAAGTTCTTTATCGACCATCATGCATTATTATATCTGGGCAATAAGCCTTGTAATACAGGAAGGCTAGTGAGATGGTTCTTATTACTAATGGAGTTCAATTTTGAAGTCATAGTAAAAAAGGAAATACTCATGTATGAGTGGATCACTTATCACGAATGACACACGGAGAACCACCCTCTAGAGTGGTTGATGATCTACCTGACATGTACTTATTCAATTTATAAGTGTGTTCAAAATGGGTAGAAAAGTTAATACCAATCCTCACGCATGGATCACACCATAAGATCAATCGAGATAACAAGAAGGAATTTCTATAGACACGTAATTTACATATTTTAGCCAGTAGTTTATACTACAAATAACCAAATGGCATATTATTGAGGTGTGTAGAAGAGGTGGAACAAAAAAACTTAATGGAACATACTCATGTGAATCGATGGAAAATTCATAAGGGAGTTCAGGGGACAATAAGAGAATTGAAAAGGCTGGGAGTGTATTGGCTAGACATGCAAAAAGATGTACATGAACACATTCGTAATTGCCAAGAATGCCAGGAGAATACCCCTTAGGACCATGCATATTTACAATTCTCTACAATAGCACCAGCATGGAGTAAGGCATTGGTAACATTCTTGAAAATGTGAGCACATGAGGAAGGAGCTAGTCTAGCAAGGAAGCAGACTCTAGAGGAAATGAGTAAGGACTACACCATAATTGGAAAACAATTATTCAAAAGGGGAAAGGACAATTGGCTATGGTTATGTGTACATGAAGGAGAATATTTACACATTTTAGAGATGGTGCATGGAGCAGTAGCAGGAGGACATTTTCAGCTAAAAAAACTATAAAAATGATTCTCTTTGCAGGCTTGTGGTGTCCAACTCTACACATGGATGCCAACATGTAGATACGAAGTTGTGAGGTGTGCCAAAGAACCAAGTATCCTATAAGAAGAGATGGCATGCCTCTAAGACCCATGATCTGCACAAAAGACTTCTCCAAATGGGGCATTGACTTCATCGGACCTATAAATCCTCCAGCAAAAGGATCACACTAAGTACACTATTGTAGCCATGGACTATCTAACAAAATGGATAGAAGCAAAAGCAACAAGGAAAAACAATGCGCAAACCACAACTAAATTTCTCTTCAAAAATATCTTTACTTGCTTTGGATTGCCAATAGAGATAGTGAGCGATAGGGGAACGCACTTCATCAATGAAGTGATCGAATCACTGATGAATGAATTCCTTGTGATTCACAAAAAATCAGCCCCCTACCATCCCCAAGCCAATGGCCAGGCTGAAAGTTCCAATAAAGTATTGTGCATGATCTTGACCAAAATAGTCAACAGAAGGTCGGATTGGGACAAACAATTGCATCATGCAATTTGGGCCTTCCAAGTGGCTTACAAGACTGCCATTGGAACTACTCCATTTAATTTGGTATACATATACCAATTGATTTTTTAGTCCCTACCCTACATGTAGCACAATAGAACGATTGGACAAGTCATGAACTATCGCAACAATTAGACCAACTTGAAAAACTGCATGAAACAAGATTACAAGTTGTAGCAAGAATTTATGCAGCTAAAAGGAGACAAAAAGCCTATTATGATGCACATATTAAAGATAAGAACTTAAAGGAAGGCAATTTGGTATTAGTGTACACATTGAAACAACATGCAAAGAAATTACAGCAGCGAGGATATGGACCACTTTTGATAAATCGAATATCAACCAACAAAGCAGTAAACTTAGCCACACTAGATGGAGATGTACTTCCCAACTACATTAGTGGTTGTAGAGTTAAAACATATGTGCAACCACTAATGGACATAATGTTAGCACGACTTGTGGGGGTGCAAAATTGAAAAAAGGAAGAAAAAGGATAAGAGAAGAAGATTGAATGGAAGCTTTGGAGCGAATCAGGAAGCAAAAAGAGTGGATGAGACAAAGAGATGAATGATATGTGCAAGACAAAGAGCCTATACCCATGGAAAACTACTAAATAGGTAATGTGGAGAATGCAAATAATGGTATTTCTCGACCATACTTAAACCTAGGAATCAGAACTATGAAGTATCAATTAGTAGACACTTTGATTGACACAGGAGCAACACTGAGTTGCATGCGAGTTTGGTTAGCCCACCACGTCAAAACAACCATGAGTCCCACTAAAGCATGTATGATAGGAATCGGCAGACAAATCATCAAGTGTCTAGGAAAAGTCCCCATGTCTCTACACCTAGGAAACTCAACTATGGAGCAAAGATTCTTGATATGCAAGGATGAAGACCTTATCGAAGATCTAATACTAGGACAAGACTAGATTTTTGAAAATGAAGTCAGTATACATCTCGCACAGGGATACATATCAGCCAGAGTAGGGCACAAAGAAGTCTTCAATCTTTTGGAAGCTAGATCATCCCAAATAATTAGCACAATCTTACCTAGGGAAGCAGCCCTAAAGGAGGTTAGAGAAGAAGGTTCAGGCAAGGATGTGTCTCATGAGTATCCTAAGCTAGACTCGTCTGCAAGTAGTGAGGTTTTGCATGATTTTGTGACCAATTCATCCACAGAAGATGAACTCGAGAGAAAAGTAAGGACACTTCTTCTCAGCCCACCCACACTATAAGGAACAAACTGACATGGATATTGACTACCAGAATACCACTTCAAACAAACATGCAAGCATGATGGGTATGCAAGGATAAGCTTCCTTGGCATGCAAGTATGACGTTGGAGCAGACCAACCCTTTACTTGAAGAGCAACAAAATAACCACTGTTCAAAATCTCAATGGGACAAACCAAGAATTCTTCACGTGTGGCTTCCAAAATCATTGGTGGAGGCTCAAAAATCACAGCAACGTATATGGATTCTGAAAGTAGTCCAGAGCACAGCGACTCAAGAGATAGAAAAGGAAATATCATCCTAGCAGAACCACACAAAGGAAACTACAAAGGATCAAAGGAAACACCATGAAACAACCACTCGGAAATCCCAATCCAAAAACAGGAATAGGTCAATGACTACATTCAAGAGTAAAAGAAAGGGAAGGCACCAGAGGCAATTGCCCTTGATACAGAATACGATGTTCATATGGAGACCCAAGAAGTGACCAAAAATTGATCGAGAGGATCAAGGAATTTGTTCTTGAACTCATAAAGTATCAATTGCATCAAAAGTATGCATGATAGGGCCACATTACAAGGCCACACATTTGGCACATAATTTCTTCCATAAAAGTAGTGGTGCACATTTCCATAACCAGAAGAGAGCTTAGCTTCTACTTCCATAGGAGTGACCATATGCTGTAAATAACTAAATGCTTCGGCTATCAACTAATCTCTTGTTTTCTTTCAAGAAATTAAGAAAAAGAATGGTACGGCACCTTACTTGTCTCTACTCATGCAAGGGGGATACCGAGCAACAGAACACGACAAGTCACTGCACACAATAACTAGACAGAATTGATCAAGTCTCAACACTTACTCTTTATTATGTTCAAGTGAAGATGGCTTCTGAAGACTCTGAAGCAACTATTCAAGAAGAAGTGCTTGAATTTCCAATGAAGAGTGTGACCAAGGCCAAAGGACATTCCTTCTGAGAAAACCAATTAGCTGGTGAACACTTGTTCTTGGTGATGATTAAAATCATGGATACAGACCATCAATTTTCGGTGATGTCCGAAGACTTCAAGATCCTACATGAGATTCCATCAACAATGGATGTGTTGAAAAAGATTGGCATTCATAAGTATTTTGAGTTACCAATCTACAAGCCTGATTTCCAGCGATGCACTCAAGTAATGAACACTCTTCATTCGGCCTTAGACAAGCCATCGATGCCCGAAACATTAAGGATGGACCAATGATCTCAAGGAAGAAAGTCATGGCACTAAGACCAGAACATTCTTGGATATTAATCGTATTGATATTGAAGAAATAGTCTGATTGGTATGTCAACATTTTTGCTTTCCTAATATGCACATATATACTGCACCATAGAAAATTATAGTTCAATTACTATCTCATGCCACCAAGCAAATAGGCAACAAAATAAACTTGACACCCTACATTCAAGAACGATTATTTGAAGCCAAGAAGCAATGGGGTCATAAGAAGTTTATAAATGGAAGCGTGGCTCTGATGGTATTGATATACCACACATTAGGCATTCGAGAATACCCCAAGGAAATGCCATCGTCGGTAGAAATGACTAAGTATGTGAAGCCAACAACGGTACAATAGAAGAAGAAAGGAGTGAAGATAACAGAAGAAGCAGGCACAAGCTCACAACCGATTATGCGAGGAGCAAAACGACTGAGGGTAGTTCTAAAAGCGAAAGAAGTAACTCCACCACCAAAGAGAACACATGTACTTCCTAGAACCAAAATAGAACAGTCCACACCTATCTCTGAAGCAGAGTTGCAAGAAGCCATGGAGGAGACTCACAAGTTCATGGAAGGACAAATCAATCTGCCAATTCAAGGGCATCATTATCATCAAGCGCATATCGTGTCTATGCCTAACAAGAGGCTAACCAAGTTCCATAGATACTAAGAGTTGGGATTAGTCAACTCAAGCTCTTCATCTGAGCTACAAGAAGATCAAGATCAATCGACCATAAATATGGAGATCCAAAGTGAATCAAATGATGATGGGAAGTGGGAAGAATTGAATCAGGTACAAGAACCACATGAAGTGGAGTGTAAAGTGCAACAACCCGATCAAGATAATGAACTGCACAATGAAAATGAGGAGGAACACCACAAAGGAGAATCACACATGCTCAAGATGAATGAAATGACTATACTTCAATTTAAGGAAGTCACATGGGAGGATCAACCGCAAATGAAACATCTGAAAGAAGAATGCAGGGATGAAGTAAGTATTGAACTAGAGCCAATTACTCCAATCAAGGTGGTAGGAGAGCCTTCACCTCTGGATGTAACATTTCAAGGAAGTGCTACCAAATCTGATACCTACGAAGAAGAAGAGCATCAATTCACTTACAAGTTCGACAATCGCACAATGAGATAATACATATTGAAAAGGGTAAAGATGTACAAACGGGTGAAGATCCGAGCATACCCAAAACATGGCTTAATGTGGACGTGGCGCAATTAAAGCCAGTAGTGAAACAGATGATCCAAACAACCATGGAAACCCAACAATAGATCATGGAAGCAGATAGCGATTATGACAAAGCATTAGTGGAAAGGAATCAATTCAAGACACTCAATGAGGAGCTATCTACAAGAGTATTACATGCTCAACAGGAACTTACAAACAAAGAAAATGAAACCAAAGAAGCCATGGAAAGATGCACCCTACTCACTGAAGAAAATCAAAAGATGCAATATCAGCTTAAGGAGCTTCAAGACAAATATGAAACTAGTGAAGTCAAAAAGGTACATATATCAAATTGAAGCAAAATTTTAGAAGCTCAGATAAAAGTATACATGGACGAGGCAGATAACCTAAGAAGCACGAATAAAGAATTAATGAATGGAATCCTATTAAATCAACCCATTGAAGTGCAAGAAAGTAACCAAAACAATACACAGGAACTAGAAGCTCAGATAGCTAGGTATGCAGATCAACTAAAGCAAGAGCAAGAGCTAAGAGAAGAATGGGAAAGAAATTATATGTATGATACAAATGAGCTCAGAAAAGGTGGAAGGCTACAGAAGCCAATATCATAGAGCAATGCAAAGAGCATGTGGATCAAGTAGCTTTACTTGGTGAATGACTCCTCCAGAGTAATGAACCACTCACAATAGCTAATAACAAAATAACTAAGAAGATGCAATCATTGAAAGCCTGCAACCTCAATTACTACAGAGCGATCAAATGGGGACACCAATAGTTCAAAGCTCTCAAGCGACTATTGTGGAGACTGAGGTACGTCCTCCTTCTCCCCCCATCCATAATTCACTGATACACATGGGAGAGGCAGAGAAGAGTGCTGATAGAAATACATAGCCTATTGCAGAACTAAGCTGAAATGAGCGGGCACTACAAGTGTCCCAACTTATGGGATAATTTGAAGATCAAGTAGTGAAAGTTATGAACGAAGAAAAAACCAAAAGCAAAAATTTAGAGCATATTATGAAGCCCTTTAGTGTACCATACGGTCTATTGAAAGAAGAAATGGGACAATACATCAAGAGGACTACACAAAAAGAACCAGATCAAGCATTACATTTCAAAATAGATACATTCTCTTATACACGGGAAGAATTTGACAAAGTAGATCCGATCTGGAGACATAAGTTTTTTGAAAAGAATCCGACTCTATGAGTGCATTGGGAATCTGCACCATATTTATTACAAGTAAACCCATCGTTTTGCCTAGTACCCCGAAGAAGGTCCTGGATGAAATTTTGGGAAGAATAGCATCAGGGCACACTCAATAATCAGTGGCTAAACTACCCACTATTATCAAGCCTGCCCTATAACTATTTACCTACCAAAGAGTGTATGGTATGCACTATAGAGTTTTGGCTCTCAAGATATGCTACAATTCCATACCTAGCAATAAAGATGATGAACAAAGTATTGAGCATGATATTAACAGTTTTGAAGGTCTTCAAACATGCTCAATACACATTTTTTAACTTCATTGGCATTAACTAAGGCACATATGCCTTAATTTTTTATCTCTCCATAACACCTAGCCAACTGACAATCATGGCCATATACTCATGCTTGATGTTCTTACTGAGTCAGTATATGCAAACTTTTGAAGAGGTATTTTTTACACGATTTTTTGAATTGGACTCTAAGATTTTTGTGAAAAGGACTTCCAATATCAATGCTCGATTGTTGGCCTATGAATTAAGCTTCTTTGCATATCATCGAAAAGGCCCCAATGATTGTGTCAAGTCAACACAATGGAAGGAACTCATGATATGTGAAGCCAATCTAGTGAATCAAAGAGAGCAAACAACCCTTCAGACATACTCTTGTCACCAGTCAAAGCCTATCAGAGATAGTAGAGTTCAGGAGGAGGGACATGTGGAGGGAAAATCAAACAAGAAATGAAGAAGAAGAAAATCGAAAAGAAAAGCTATTCAATAAAGGTAACTCACCCTTTGCCCAAAGCCCCGTAGGGGCATGCATCAAGCTACAATGCGAAAGAAGGAGGTCCAGAAGTGTGTAAACAACAATTAAACACATGGCCTTTGAAGCATCAACCAAAGATAAAAATAGAAGCTAGAGATAAGAAGCAAAGCCTGTCAAGGGACGACAGAGATGAAGAGGGGGAAAGTGTTGCAGAGAAAAGGAGCATAGAAATAGGATCCCCCAAAATTTTCAAACTATGGGCATAAATTTTCTTCTTCAAATTTCTATGAAATACCTCATGAAGCCATGTAAATGCACTAGAGGAGTCCTCTAGATGCCGCAACCCCAAATCATGTAACATATTTCTTGTAACATAGTAGATCTTTAGTATTTTTCAATAAAAGTGCCAGTCTCTTGTGTGAAAGAAAATATTATAGGGCACATGTATATAATTCACTTGGTGACTCTTGTAATGGACTTTTTGCCATTGTGAGAACTAAAGATTATTTTTGAATTTGCCTCTTGCCAGTTGATTATCTTCTTCTCCAAGAGCTTGTGTGTGTGTTTCATGCTTGGAATGTGTGTTTAGAAGTGTCATGTATCCATTCCCTTCATGTTTGAACGGTTGTAGTGCATGTGTGAGTGTCACTCTAGCACAACGGCAAGTACCAACGTGAGGAGCTCCACCTCATAAATGTCAATAAACAGAGACGTGAGGACTAGTATGAAGACCAAGAGCAAGTGAAGTGCACAAGTGGGTGAGTGAAAGCACACAAGCATGCACACACATACACACACACGCACACAAGGTAACAGCAAAGAGTGGAACAATGGAAGATCTTTGATTACAAAAGAAATCTCTTACAAAGCTAAAATCTACAACAAGCTCCCCCCAAAAATGAGCTCTCCAGCCCATTTTATAGTTTTTGAGTGGTTTTGGCCCTGTCCAGACCTAGTGTTTGACCTAGTTAAAAATTAGGTTCTATGGCTTATTTGGGGGCTCAAACGAAATCTAAAAATTATGAAAATCGGTAGTATGATACATCTAATACTCCTCAAGCTCAAGGACTCCTTGGCTTGAACAAAATGGAGTTGTAAAAATAGAAAATAGTATTTACAATGATTTTTAGTGATAAAAACCACTATTTTTATAGGGATTTCTTCTGAAAATTTGACATGTGATTCTTGGAGCTCCCTACTTGCTTCTTCTTCTTGTGTGTCCACTTCCTTGATGCGCTTCCATGCTTTGTCCTTGACCTTGAGCTTCAACACTCCCCCCCCCCCCCCCTCTTGAGTCTGTCGTCCCTAACATACCCTTGTTGTAATGGTTGTTCCATGTAGTATGTTGAGAGGTAGTGTCCTGCATGTATCAACAGGAGCAGTCCATCTTCCCAATGTAGCCTGGTCAGTTGTTAGGTTCTTCCTTTTTTCACTACTAGCCCTTTCAGGTTGTAGTCCCTTTGTATGTACTTCTTCCTTGTACTCCAGCTTGATGGTGCATTTGTGAGCCTTGGAAAATTGTTAGCTGCTCCAAAGAGGTGGTTATTGTTGATTATGAGCAACTCTCGGTGGTGGATTGCTTCCTTGCTCTTGTTGTTGTCACCTTGATGTCCTCTGGTTCTTCCAAAGATGGCTTTCATAGTTTTCATGCCAAGTATTTGTAACCCATAATGGATGATAGGTAAGTGCATTAGTGCATGGGTTGAAAACATTATGTGCCTTGTGCATGGCCTTGTAGTGTGGCCCTATGTATGCATACTTGGAAAATGCATGGGAAGAAGTATGGTGCAAGAGATTGGGTCTTGAGCAAAGTGCTCAAGGGTATGCCGATGAAGAGGTTTCCTAATCGACCATGGTTATGTTGTTGTTGAAGCATACAACTCTTACCATGGTGAAAATTCTGTCAATCGTCACTCTTCATGTTGTATGCCCGTCGTGATGATTGACCATTGGCTTGTCTCTCGTGTTGATGGATGTCCGTGTTGATGGTTCTCATCAGAGATTGTTCAAGCATGCACTCCTATCCTGTAGCGCTCTTTGTTTCGTTTTCTTTTCTTTTCTTTTCTCTCTTTTCTTTTCTTTTTTTTTGGAACAATGGAATAAAACAAGAAGAAAGGTGTTAGCATCAATAAAATACGTTACATATGTCAGATGTGTATCATGTGCCTGGGATTCTCAATTGTGTCTATGCACGGCCATGTACTGTGGCCCTATAAGAATGCATACTTTGGAAATGCATGACCTCAATGGTGCAAAGGACAAGGTTATGCCAAAGGCACATGGTTGTTGTTGGTCGAGGCTTTTGTTGTCACTTGTAGACTCGATGCAATCTTTGTTTGGGGGTGCCGATTGAATCTTGCAATGATGTGCTCCTCCTTATAGGGATCCATTTGAGAATGGTATGTGGTCTTGTGGAGATCACTTCTGGCCCTTTCATCTTTGGATGGTTGCTAAAATTTGATATCCATCGTGGTCGGCTTCTTGGTGTTGTGGAAGCTGTTGGTACTTTTGGCTTCCAAACCCATATCCTTTGTAATTGTCTTTTTATGATCGGCCAAGAGATGAATTCATCTTCTTTTGGTCTCTGCCCGTGGTTTCGACCCTTGCTTCTCCGTGGTGTTTTTGCTGAGATTTTCCTCGTGAGGGAGATCAGATGGTTTTGTGCATGTAAGAGTGCCTTGGCTACCCACATTTGTAATCTCTCTTGTTGAGCTGCAGCTAATTTCTTTGGCACCCAAATTTGTACGTTAGTATGGTTGGCCTTCATCGATTGCTTTGGTACCCAAATTTGTCGAAGACCGTGGGATTGAGCTGGTCCTCGTTTCTTGGTGCTTCTTGTAGCATGGTTGACTTGCCTCACTGGGAAGAGTTGTGGCAAAGCTGGTGCTTGTTTCACTCATGAATTTCTTTGTCTATACTAGGCCAATACACTCCTAAACATTTTAGATTTTGCAATGTTCATTGTTTAGAATAGTGATTCCCTAGAAATCCTTCATGGGCTTGTTGCAACCAACTACTATGTTCATCATCCTTGACACAACAAGCTAATACACCCTCTTTATCTTGTTTGTACATACTCCATGCCAATATTTGATATTTTTGTGATTTTATAATTTCATCTTTGTTTGTTTTTACATTTTTATTTGCGGGTCCAAAGGTTAGGACTGGTACCAACTTATTTGCCCATTTAGGAACAACTTCTAGATTGAACAGATAAGCATCGGGCAATTCATCTGACACTCCTTGCGGTGACTCTCCTGAAGTGATGCGAGAAAGATGATCTGCCCTAAGGTGGGTCTTACCTTTCCTGACAACCACTTCAAAGTCATATTCCATTAGTAAGAGGAACCATCTTACTAAGCATCCTGTATTGCAAGGTTTATTGACCAAGTATAGTAAAGCTTGATGATCAGTGAAAAATTTGAACTTGTTGGCCAATAGATAGTGTCTAAACTTCTTCACAGCATATACCATGCCTAAACCTTCTCTTTCAGTTGTGGTGTAGTTTCGCTCAGCCGCATTCAATTGCCTGCTAGCATATGCTATAGGCAGATCTAAATTCCCTTCACCAGTTTGTTGTGACAGCACACATCCTATTGCATAATTGGATGCATCCACGTGTACATGGAATGGCTTATTCCAATCAGGAGTGGTTAGTATTGGTGTTGTGCACAAGCGTCTCTTCAGCTCATTGAAGGACTTTTCGCATTCATCGTTCCACTCAAAATTTGTCAACAAGGCATAAAGAGGTTTGGCTATGATTGCATACATGTGAATGAACCTACGGTAATATCCACAATGGCCCATGAAGGCTTGTACCTCTTTAACATTCCTTGGCCTCGGCAACTCCGCTATGACTTTTACCTTGTCCTTTTCTGTTGATATTCCATTCTTAGAGACAATGTGACCTAAGATTTTACCTTGACGTACCATGAACACACACTTTTCAGGGTTCAGACACACTCGATATTCTCTACACTTGTTGAAGATCTGTCTGAGCTCAGGAATGTGGCATTTCCTTTGTTGGGAATGAGCACATAAATCATCCACATATACTTCTAAGCTCTTTCGCAAGAATTCTTTGAAGACATGACACATGAGCCTTTGGAATGTTGCCGGAGCATTGGTGAGCCCAAATGGCATCACACGAAATGCAAAGACCCCCCATTCTGTGGCAAAGGCCGTTTTATGTTGATCTTCTGTGGCAATGGCTACTTGGTTGTAACCCAAAAATCCATCAAGGAAGCTATAAACTTCCTTACCTGCAACACGCTCCAATAAATGATCAGTGATTGGAAGCGGATAACTATCTCTTACTGTGGCAGCATTAACTTTTTTAAGGTTAATACATACACGCAACTTTCCATTCTTCTTGGGTACCACTACAATGGGGGACACCCATTCTGTATGCTCAATCTCATAGATGAATCCAGCTTCAATCAATCTATCAATTTCCTCTTTTATTTTGGCTACATAAGTGTCATTATATGTGTAGGGCTTTTGTTTGGTGGGCTTGGCATCTGCTATCATGGGAATCGTATGAGAGCAAATTTTTGGATCTACTCCCTTCAAGTCTCTATAGTGCCATGCAAACACATCCCTATATTCCCTTAACAAGGCTACCAACTCTGCTTCCTCTTCTTTACTTAGGTCATCTCCTATGTATGTACATCTCTCTTCATTCTCTTCGATGGTGACTACGATTTTTTTGGTCTTTGCTTTATTATCATATGCTTCTCCTATTGTGGCCTCTCTCTTAGGCATTCGTACCAAAATTTCTCGGTCTTCCACTTCATATTTCTTGAAATTCTCTGGTACTTCAAACAATGGTTCCTCTTCTTCCTGTTTCCCTACTTTTCTCTTCTTTTTCTTTTGACTACCTTCACTCCCATCCTTTGAATTTACCGTTTTAATGCTTGTGTGAGGTTCTTCTTCTTTTTGTGTAAATACTCCTATGTCTTCTAGATAGTGCTCCTCTGAAATAAACCAACTATCCATCACAATGGACTCTAGATCATCATCGTTCTCTTCTTCTTCTATGAAGTCGTTAGAGTCACATTCTTCTAGCAAGGGCTGACACATGAACACTGAAATATCATAACCCTCCTCATCACAATGAGGTGTCCATTGTTCTTTCTCTTTCGATAGTTAGTTGAGCCTGTGGAGGTAAAGAAACTTGTGGTTTGTTTACCAACTGCTCTAATCTATCTAGTAAGCCCTGGAAGTGCAAACCCGGTGTAACAGTTTTTGTCTGATTGAACGATTGGTTGGCCTCGAACATAGCTTGAGCTAGTTCCACCATTTTAATGCACATTTTTGTCCGTTCAATCTCTAAATCTGCTCTAGGGTAGCTCTTGTCTAGGTTTGCAGGTGTTGGCCCTTCTTGAAGTAGAGCCTAGTATGCCTTGAACATCATGTCCAAGTCTTCTGGGGTTGGATCTGCAAGAACAGACCCTGATTGTGGTGGTCTATTTACACTGGTTGGTGGGTGGGGATGAGGTCGTGTGGATGGAGTTTTGACCTGCGAGGGCATTTGAGAGGCAATATCTTCTATTTTTGTTTTTGCATCTTTCAAGCTTTCTTCTAGTTTGGATAACTTTTTGGTCCACTTACGATTGGCCTTCTCTCTAGTATCCTTCCAAGTTCTTGTTTTCCGCTTACTAGGCCCTCCTGATTCACTTGGCTCTGATTGCTCAGCTAGTTTAGCTTTTTGTAAGGCGTGTGTCCTGGTAACTGCATGTATAGGAGCGACATTATCACTACTGGAACTTGAATCCCTTGCTAGGCCTACTACATTAATGGGTGTAACCTTTGGTGCACTAGAGGGATGTCTGGGACAATCTCTCAGGAGCTGTTCTTTGCCACACTCTAGACAAACGACTTGTATTGTGAGGTTTTGCCCTTGTATCGGAGCTAGTGTGTGGGGTGGTTGTTGTCCTAGTATAGGGTGAGGTTGGCTATATCCTCCATGTTCATATGGTCTAGTTGCTCCTCGTGGTTCTGGACATGGGCTATACCTAGTAACTTCTCTACCTTGTTCTCTAGTAAGGTACCCATATGGTCTACATTGGGGTGGTACCAACGGTAGTGGCTGTCTATTCATTGGATAGTTTTCGATGTTGTAGTTGATGTACTTCGGCTCACTATAAGAGTAAATGTTAGGTGCTTGAGTTGGTTGTCTATCGTAAGGGTAAGGTTGTGATAACCCTAATGCTTCTCTGGTGCAGACATGAGATGGATGATCCCCACCGCAAAGTGTGCAACTTCCTAACATTGGCACTCTCAAGGAGGCGTTTTGGTAGTTCCTTTGTCCTTGTACTCCTAATTTCTTGGCCACTAACTCTGTCACTTCTTCCACATAACTCGAACTAGAAGTTTCCTTGCTCCTTGTATCCTCTGATTTGGTAGGATTCTGTGTGGTTTTGAGATCCTCAGCTAAGTTGTCTTCCAAATCTATGCACTCCTGAAGACACTCACTTAGGGTTTGCATTCGTTTTACGTATACTAAGATTCTCAATGTTCCATTGGTTAGACCTTCTAAAAATAAAGATATCATTTTTTGCTGAGAAGGTCTCTCTATCACAGGGCATCTTGCTACTTATTGCCTAAATCTTCGCGCTGCATTTTTTACTGTCTCATTAGGAGCTTGTTTGAAACTATGTATTAAGGATGATGAATTGTGCTTGATCCCTCGCTTAGTGAATTCCCAAATAAGTTCTTGGAAGAATTGTTCAATATGTTCAAAGCAACTTGGATCCAAGGATTGAAACCAGGTCAAGGCTATTCCTGTGAGGGTTAGCCCAAAGGATTCATATTGCATGAAAAAGTCATCCACTTGCTCCGCTCGCAATACCTGCTTGAATTCTGCAATGTGGTCATACGGCTCTCCTGTGCCATCGTAACGATTTCGCATACATTTGGCCAATTGGATTGGTCTCAGTATTCTGTAGGGCTCTGGGGTTCGACTTATGATGGGAGAAGTAGGTTTTACTCGGTATATTTCAGCTCCTACACCTTGGGGTAGTTTTGTCATAAAGGTAAGTCTATTCATATTTCCCATTCCCTGGCTAGTGTGGCCGTGGAGGTTAATTCTTGGCATGGTAAATTGCTCATGTGATCTATTTGGCATACTACGTTGGCTTGTTTGTCCTAACATCACATTTTCTGTTCTTTGCTGGGTCTCAAATGGGTTTTGTGAGGTAGTTGCCTGATCTCGAGCTAACTCTCCTCTTTCATTAATCTGATCAGGGTTTTCGGTTACTATATATATCTCGCCCATCTTGTCCCTATAAACTCCACTTTCATACTTGACAGCTGGTCTTGGAATTATTTCAGATTCTGTGGTGTTTATCATTCTTGCTACTGTCCTTTGTAGACCATCAAGGTAGATGGGTATTCCCTGCAAGTTGGTGGATATGTATTGAAGAGACGTCCTATATTCCCCTTCCATTGTAGACATAAGGCTTTCCCTAGGTACGGAACTATGCATGTCTTCAGAAGCCAAGAGTCTCTCCCAGTTAAGTGACATTTTTTACTATCTATGAACTCAACACGTAGTGTTAACCCCTGAGTTGTGAGTCCCTGACTTGGTTGTGTAGTTGACCTTAGTTTCAAGTGATTTGGTACTTTATCTATCTCTTCCTAAGTATCAACTTGAGCTTAGGTTCATAAGCCTTGTCTACAAGTCCAAAATTGTCCTTTGAATTGCTCAAAATCTTGTGGAACCCCTTGCTTCCTGGTCCAACCTAAGGGTCAACTTCAAAATACCCTATCTAATAATCTTGATATTAAGTTTACCGTAACCAGTGGAAGTTTTTGTTGTACTCCCCACGAGCCTTCCAACAAACACAGCAAACGGATTTCGTATGAGAAAGTTATGCCAGTTCAGGTTTCTGGGGGTTAAAATAGGGAAACAGGACCTCTCAGGAAATGCTTCAAAACATGCGATACACGATACTTATCAAGTATCGTGATACTTGGAAGCAGACAATACACGATACTTGCCTTGCCACGATACACGATACTTGACACACTGCAAAAGTCACGATACTCGATATTTGGCTGACTGGAAAAATGCCACGATATTCGATACTTGAGCCCACACGATACAAGATATTCGACCAACTAGAGAGATCACGATACTCGATATCCAGCAAGTATCGCAGAAGGACCCTCACGATATTCGATATTGCACAGGTATCGCCAAGAGGAATCCCACGATACACAATATGTGACCACTTGCAAGTATCGCGATACTCGACCACAGGAATTTCACGATATCCAGGTATCGCGATATTTCAACCGCAGGAGAACACGATACTTGGATTTTTTGGAGTTCAAATTCAAAACTTTTTGCAAATATGAGTACCTTGTGTCCTCCTTGTCACTCCTATGTGTCTGTAGATGCAAAATCTCCCCTCAAACCCGCAATATTGCACTCACGATACTTGGCGCAGGTTATGTCACGTCCGAGGCTGTTCACTCCATTTTTGGGTATATTGAGGTGTATTTCTTCAGAGTTTCAGCTCCGCACCCTCTCTAATGCTCTTTCTCACAACCACAAGTAAAAAGCGAGGTGAATGTACTCCAAAAAATGGAAAAAACTGAGAAGATGAAGGTAGGTGGAGATGGTGATGATGATGAAGATGAAGGAGAAGAAAAACTCAAAAACTGAACTGAAAATGGTGATTTTTTCACCTTCCAACGTCGCTACTCTACGTCTTACCGTCAGACGCTTGTCCTCCAAGCTCTCTCCCCGACAACGGTGCCAAATTTGGTGTCACTCTAGCACAATGGCAAGTACCACGTGAGGAGCTCCACCTCATAAATGTCAATCCACGGAAACGTGAGGACTAGTATGAAGACCAAGAGCAAGTGAAGTGCACAAGTGGGTGAGTGAAAGCACACAAGCATGCACACACATACACACACACGCGCACAAGGTAAGAGCAAAGAGTGGAACAATGGAAGATCTTAGATTACAAAAGAAATCTCTTACAAAGCTGAAATCTACAACAAGCTCCCCCCAAAAATGAGCTCTCCAGCCCTTTTTACAGTTTTTGAGTGGTTTTGGCCCTGTCCAGACCTAGTGTCCGACCTAGTTAAAAATTAGGTTCTAGGGCTTATTTGGGGGCTCAAACGGAATCTAAAAATTATGAAAATTGATAGTATGATACATCTAATACTCCTCAAGCTCAAGGACTCCTTGTCTTGAACAAAATGGAGTTGTAAAAATAGAAAATAGTATTTACAATGATTTTTAGTGATAAAAACCACTATTTTTATAGGGATTTCTTCTGAAAATTTGACATGTGATTCTTGGAGCTCCCTACTTGCTTCTTCTTCTTGTGTGTCCACTTCCTTGATGCGCTTCCATGCTTTGTCCTTGACCTTGAGCTTCAACAGTGAGGCTTGAGGAGTTGTTGAGCATGTGTTGGTGTTTCCCTACATTCACTAATTCACTCGTAACTTGAAGCACGTTTGTTAGATTCGATTGAAAGTACCACCATTAGATGCATCACCATATTTGGAGTTTGGAGCTAAAAGAAAAGTTTGAATTTGTGCTCACCATTCTAACAAGTATCACGAAGTGCACTTTCAGAGGATTGGTGAGTCAGAGAGGTGGCTGAGACAAGTCACATGCATTGTAGCATAGGTACTTCACTTATCATCATGTGTGCACATGTCTTCATACATTGGATACATCTAATCTCTCGGATTGATAATCAAACATGTATTAATCCACCACTATATATATTTGTGGGGCAATTGAGGTATAGTCTCAATTGACACAAGTCCCTAAGGCTCTAAAACTTAGGTACATGGGGGGATTGTTGGAAACAATGTCCAAATGTCATAATAGTTCAAATACGAAAACATACTATTTATATTATTTAGAATACTCCTCAAAAAAGCATCTGTTAAATCTTGGTCTGTGAGAAACGATTTGGAAAACAACCCATGAAAGCGCTAGTGATCGAATCCCATCGATGGCAGTGTTTTTGTTTGGCAATGATTTTTTTGTTGGAGCAAATAAGCTTTCATGCTTTGTTCGCATGCTTTTCATCATAGATTTTCACATGCGATTGTAGTTTTATGCTTTTCACTAAAAGTTATCACTTGGTTGCTTCAAAAACTATATAAGAAAGACCTATGATCATTATGAATCATCACTCAAGGAGTTCAAGGCTCTAGCATTGGTGATCAAGGAGGAGGTGCTCTACTTGGAGGAAGAGTTCTACACTCTTGGAGGAGGTGAGATCTACATCTGGTGGTTATTCGGCAGAGCTAGTTTCAGTCAACCATCAACATAACTTGCTGATTTACTGTGAGTAACAAGTCTACATCTCTCCTCACTTGTTCATTCACTGGTTTTTTATTTATGTCAATCAAAATTAGGGTTTGCTATAAAATAGTTCTAAACTACTCATATTCTCCATATTCTCTCTCTCTCACACACACACACAACACACACACTCTTCATAGCTCTTAGGCACTATATATACACTTTCCTATATCTGGTTCCTATTTTTGGCTAGCTTCAGATCTTGTCAGTTTGTATCATCAACACACATTGTGATTTGAGAGTCAATAAAGATAGTCTAGGTAAGCATTCTAGCTTACCATTACACTTGAAAAAATTTTCTATTATCTCTCTATCTCTCACTCATAATCTTTTTGAGTATTAAGGTGTATATGCTAAGGTTCAACTGTTGGAAGATCTTGTAAACCTGTGATTAACTATCATTGAGGCTCACCCCGCTTCCAACAGATAGGACCTATAAAGTTTCTACCCCACTTGGAGAATGCACATCCTCCCATCACGGTCTCAATGGAATCTCTTCTTTACGAATAGGATATTGAGATCTTTGGCATGTGTCACACCTTTTCACATAGGTATGTGCATCCATGTGAAGGGTAGGTCAGCAAAGACTTGAGAATACAATGGATATGATCACATGATTAGGTCCAAAGTGCCCACCTCCAACACCATTGTGTATAGCTTCTAATACCTTTAAGTAGTCACTTTCATGTATGCAAATCTCAAGTATCCATCTCTTCCATGTTTATATAAACTAACACCAATAAGGGCATAAGCTTGAGCTTCTTGTTCTAAACTTGGTTGTCGTGCTAAGGTCATGTCTTGGCATACTGTTCTCATTCTCATAAAGTTAACTAGATGAGTACTACATTCATGTATTAGAGAGACTCTATACAAGGTTGCATGTCCAATTGGAGGTCTACTAGCATAGGATGGACATTCTTTGAGTAAACGATATACATTTTCTTCCATGGTCAGTGAATACATGCCTAATTGCTTCAATTTTGTAGATTTCTATGCTTAGAGTAATGTTACCCTATTGCATGTATGGATGCTAATTGCAACCATTTTTTATGTTCTTCCTCTTACAAAAAACAAGTTAAAATGCCTTGATCATCCTATTTGTAAAATTTCCTTGCAAGTATGTGATATTTTTGTGACTTAATTACTTGCTCTTTGTTTGTTCTTACTGTAGGGTTCTTGGGTCCAAAAGTTAGCATGGGTACTAATTGTTTAGCTCAATTGGGAACTACTTCGAGGTTGAACAAATATGCATCAAGAAGTTCATCCAGCACACCTTGTAGGGATTCTCCTGAGGTGAGTCGCAAAAGGTGTTCTACTCTAAGGTGATTCTTATCTTTCCTAACAACTACTTCAAAATCATATGCCATTAGTAAGAGAAACCATCTTACTAACTTGCCTGTATTGCAAGGTTTGTTCACTAAGTATAATAAGGGTTGTTTTTTAGTGAAAATTTTGAATTTATTTGCAAGGAAATAATGTCAAAACTTTTTTATTGCATAGACCATGTTTATTCCTTCTCTTTCACTAGTTTTCTAATTTCTCTCTACAACATTCAAATGCCTTTTAGCATATGCTATGGGAAGATGTATGTTTCCTTCTCCTATGTTTTGTGCTAGCACACATCGGATAGTGAAATGAGAGCCATCCACATGGACATGAAATGGATTATTCCAATCCGGTGTTGTTAAAATAGGAGCTAAGCACAAATGTCATTTTAGCTCTATAAATGATTTATCACCTTCTTCATTCCACTCAAAATTCATTAGAAGGTTGTACAAGGGTTTTGCAATGATGGTGTACATGTGGATAAAACATCGGTAGTGACAGAATGACCCATAAAGGCTTGTACCTCCTTAATCATTCTAGGTATGGGAAATTTTGCGATGGATCTCACTTTGTCTATGTCTATTGCGATTCCATTTTTTGACACAATTTCTTAATATTTTAACTTGTTTAACCATGGAAATGCATTTTTTTGGGTTCAAACACACTTGATATTATCTACACTTGTCTACTGTCAAAGATTTGTCTGTGTTTTGCGATGTGACTTTGTTTTATGTGGGAATCAACACATAATTCATCCACAAAAGCTTCTAGATTCTTACACAAGAACTCTTTAAACACATGACACATGAACCTTTGGAAGGTGGCAAGTGCATTTATGAGCCCAAAATCCATCATAATTCATCCACATGAACTTCTAGATTCTTACACAAGAACTCTTTAAACACATGACACATGAGCCTTTGGAAGGTGGAATGTGCATTTGTGAGCCCAAAATCCATCATAAAAAATGCAAAGATTCCCCATTCTATGGTGAAATCCATCTTGTGTTGATCTTTGGGGGTGATGACTACTTGATTATGACCTGAAAACCCATCAAAAAATATAAACTTCCTTGCCTACCACACATTCTAATAAATGTTTTGTGATAGGAAAAGGATAGCTATCTCTTATCATGGACACATTAACTTTCTTCAAATTAATACATATGTAAATTTTAATGTTCTTCTTAGGCACAAAACAATGGGGGACACCCATTATATATATGCTTCCTCATAGATGAATCAAGCTTCAATCAACCTTCTATTTCTCCCTTTATCTTTGTTGCACAGGTGTCATTATATGTGTAAGGCTTCTCTTTCATTGGTCTGGCGTCTAATGTCATGGGGATCCTAAAAGAACATATGTTTGGATCCATTCTTTTCAAGTCCTTACAAGTCCAAGAAAATACATCTCTATATTCTCTCAAGTTATTCTTCTTCCTCACTTAGGTTCTTTCCTATGTATGTGTTTCTTTCCTCTCCATCTTTGATTGTTACTACTACTTTCTTGGCTTGTTCTTTATTATCATAAGCCTCTCACATGAGATTTTCTCTCCTTGGCATTCTCACCATGTTTTTTCTATCTTCTATCTCATAATTCTTGAATTTCTAAAGTACTTCAAACAAAGATTCTTCTTTCTTCTTGTGTGGAGGGATTTTTTTACATTTCTTTTTCTTAATCTATGTCCACTTGTGTTTCTAGAGTAACCTCATTCTTATGTGATTTTTGTTCTTGATTCTTAGCATCTATCACATGTAGGTACTCCTCTTATGAATTACAAAAGGGATCCATGATGATGGATTCTACATCTTCATTGCTCTCTTCTTCATGTATGTCTATATTAGGCTCTCACTCCTTGATTGTTGGTTCACACATGACCACCAAGCTGTCATAGCCATCCTCATCACAATGGGGCATCCATTATTCTTCATTTACTTCTATCTCCAACATGGATAAGATTTTTGCCCAACCATTGGGTTCAAACTTTTCATTAGGAAAGATACTAGGCACACATGCTGAGTCTTAAAGTTGTCCATAGTTTCCTGATGCTCGTATGTCTTTAGCTTCTAATTTTTTCTCTTCTTCCTCTACAAGATTGCACATCCATAGGTGAGTATCTTCGTGCATCCATAAAGGGTCTCATCCCAGGGAGCGCACTAATTTAGTCTCTTATGATATCTTATGGATATTGTTCCACTGTAGGGTGGTACATCTCTATGCATATATTCTTTGAGATTGACCATTGTAGTTACCCCTAAACGATGTAAGTATGAAGAATTGATTCCCAATCTTGCACTATTTTCAACTATCACATAAATGTTCTAGCCAAGATCATTTCGTAGATATTATTCTTTTCGAATTCGCATATAGCAAAGGTATGCTCAAACTCTACACCACAGGTAGTGAGAGTGAGTCCTTCTAACAATCCTAGAGGCTTCTCTATGTGTTCATCTTCCATTCGTAGTTTCATTCACATAGATCATAAAGATTGTTTGCCCCAATGTTTCCACAGGGAGTGGTTAGCAATGGCAACTCCTATTCGTGAATTTAATATTGCATACATTGTGTATCCCTGATTGGGGATATGCAGATAAGTGTTCCCTTCTTCTCCTTCACTCATATCTCCTATCTTATCTATGGGTATCTTTGGAACTTTTCTTTGTAATTCTACCTGAGAGTGGGAACTAGCAATATGTGACATTTGGTTGGCTAAGTTCTCCCACAATTCTAGTTTGAATTTGAGTAGTTCTTCAAAGTGAGATGACAATGCACTTTAGTGTTCTTGATTATCTTCGTGTACCTAGGTTTAACCGACTCTTCATTTCTAATCATTATCATGGGATATCTCATTTGAATAGATTTTGATTCCCAATGGCCTATTAAATTAAGCTATTTTTGTAGGGAATAACATTTGAAGTATAATCTTTCACTTGATTGTACATCTTCCTCTCTACATAGATAGAGGGAATTTCTTGAGGAAATTGATCATGAAGATCATATATCCCTTGAATGTATGTGGAAGCCATTTGTTTCATAACCCACTTTTCTTCTTGATTTTCTCTCAAGAAATCATGTGAGTACTTGTTGATTGAACAAGGAATTCTGCACTTTGTCGAATTAGGAACATATGACACTATTCGTAAGAATTCTCCTTGCTTGGTTTCAACTTATTGAGACTTTTTATGCACTAAGTGGTTAAGTTTAGACTCCATTTTGTAGAGAGTACACACAGAGAAGCAAAATGAAAAGAAGAGTGTACTCACGAAAGAAAGAGTGTGTGAAACTCAAAATGAGTAGACCATGAAATGGGTAAACTCATGTGCATCAGAAATGAGCTTTCCAAGAGCGTGGAGTAGGCTCCTCAAGCTTCTAACCAAGTACAAATGGGGGGAGAGGCCCTCCTTATATAGATTTGGGAAGGGCTCTCCAAAGTACATCTCATGTGGGATAATTCCCCTCAAAGGAGAATGCATACAATGGTAGAAGCAAATGGAAAGGTGCCCAAATACAAAGGATATAATATAAAATGGAAATATAATAGAAATGGAATGGAAATATAATGGAAATGGAATGGAAATAGAGTGACTCCAAGACAAAAAGGGAGATGCACTCTCATATTCTCAACACCCCCTCTGCAGCTCCATTTTGTAGAGTATGGAGGCTACTAGGGTATGAGAGGAAGGTCCACTAAGAATGTAGCAACAACACGAGCACCGAATTTGAAGTCGCCAAGTGGTATTGACCATGTGGGATCACCAGGTGTTAGATATGTTGAATACTGCACCCTCATGTGACCACAAATGATCCATGGTGCTCTAAGTTGTAAGGCCCCCATTATGAGGAGAAGCCATTATGAGAGCCCAGACATTTGTGGAACCCTAACTTCCAAGTTAGATGAGGTCTATGTGTGACCGTTGATGGTTATAGATGATCTTTGCGAGCCTAGCCATTAGGTTAGGTAGGGTGTAAACTTCCAAGCCATCAGGTTTCCATTTAAGGTGAAAATAAAGGCCCTGTGGCATCGTGCGGTTTCCCCATAGAACCTTAATGCAGGGAGTGTAGAGGGGGGCTTGCCCCCTTCTAAGGGGTTCGGCAGGCCTATCCCCCCAGCCTCTAGGGCTGAGACGATAGGACCTCTGGTCCTGGAGATATTGTCGGATCATATATTTTACGGACTATTTTGTATCTCCTGACTACGTTTATCTATATCGAACTGCCTTGTAAAAGCTATATAAGCACGGCCCAGGTTGAGCTTTACATAGCATTTCCCACTAGTAAGCCCTTCATCTAGAGTCTTTCTAGATCGCCATCTAAGCTCCACATTGGGAGCGCACAGGTGGACAGCACCATCATTGTAACTGCATTACGTCACCAACCTGTCGACACCCAAGTGGAAAAGCCATTGCCATGTTGGGTGAGGCAGCTCTATGATTCTGCAAACCCCATCCCACAGTCACTAGAACAAGTTGCAGATGGACCGAGGCGATCACAGAGAATAGAGGAACAGAGATGGGCAAACGCCCATATTGTAAACACAGCCTTGATGGCTGATCTCATTCAAGAAGAAACAAAGGAACCAACCAATGTGGAAGAGGCACTCCATGATCCAAATTCGAGGGCTGTCATGCAAACATAATACAACAATATCATGAAGAATGGAACTTGGGAGTCGATCGACCCCCTAAGCGTAAAGTCATTGGTACCAAGTGGGTCTGGAAGCTAAAGTACAAGGCTGATGGTACTCTAGAAAAGTATAAAGCAAGACTTGTTGCACAGGGCTACTCACAAGTTGAAGGCATTGACTTTTGTGAATCATTTGCCCCAACTGCAAGAATGACTACTATCCGAGTAGTACTAGCTATGGCTGCACATAAGCATTGGCCAGTCTATCACATGGATGTCAAGTCAGCATTCTTGAATGGAGACCTCAAGGAGGAGGCATATGTGTCTCAGCCACCAAGGTTTGAGGCTCCCAATTCAAAGAACAAGGTATGTAAGTTGAAGAAGGCATTATATGGGCTAAAACAAGCCCCTAGAGCATGGTACTAGCGGATAGATAAGTATCTCTTGGACCTAGGTTTCAAAAGATGTGCTTCTAATGCTAACTTGTATGTTCTAAAGAGAGGAGGGAAGACAATAGTGCTTGTACTCTATGTAGATGACCTTGTGATTACAGGAAATGATGATTCTCTCCTTCAACAAACAAAAGATGCCCTGAGTTCAAAATTTGAAATGACAGACTCGGGCTTAATGCATTATTGCTTAGGTCTTGAAGTTTGGCAGGAACCAGGGAAGATTTTCATCTCTCAACAAAAGTATGCAAGGCAGATATTGAAGGCATTCGACATGGATGATTGCAAGGAAATCTCTACACCTATGGAGTTCAACACAAAATTATCTATTGAAGATACTTCACCTCCACTGGATATTGGAAGATACAAGAAATTGGTTGGAAGTCTCATCTACTTGTGCAATAGCAGACCAGACATCTCTTATGTTGTTGGTGTAGTAAGCAGGTTCTCTTATAAGCCTTGCCAAACTCATTGGAAGGCAAGCATGCGGATACTCAGGTATGTCAAAGGAACCACTGATTATGGTATTCTTTATGAATAAGGATCATCTCTAGTCGGATACTGTGACTCGGATTGGGAAGGAGATATTGATACCAGAAAATCAGTTTCTGGATATTGCTTAGGATCAGAGATTTTCTCTTGGATTATTAAGAAGCAACCGACTATAGCATTATCTTGTACTGAAGCTGAGTACAAAGCTGCATGCATTGTAGCATGTGAAGCAATATGGTTGAGGAAGATCTTATGGCACATAGGAATACAAGGATAGGAGGCTACAGAGTTGAAGTGTGACAACCAAAGTTGCATGGCCATCGCCAAAAATCCTGTTTTCCATGCACGTACCAAGCACATAGAAATCCAGTATCACTATGTGCGTGAGTTGATTGAGGACGGGGCCGTGGAGATAAGCTATTGTCCTATTGAAGAAAATGGAGCAGACATCTTCACCAAGGCTCTTGGGAGAGAGCAACTTCTTCGACACTTTCCAAAGCTTGGGATTGGACCAAGGAGGTAGTTCACCGTAGGGTGGACATTGAGGGGGGGTGTTAGATATGCTCAATACTCCACCCTCATGTGACCACAAATTCGGTCTTTGAAGTAGACTTAGAGTTGTCCTTCTTCTTTTTCTTGAAGCAATATTTCTCAATGTGGCCAGGCTTGCCACAAAAAATGCAAGTGAACTTCTTCTTGCCTTTCTCCTTCGATTCTTGATCACCTTTTTTCCCTTTATGTTTGTGGAAGGTGGCTTTAGCCTTCGTGGTTGTTTCTTGGGTAGCTTGGGTCTGTTGCCAAGAGTCATGAAGAAGCAACAATCTCCTAACTTCTTTCCAAGTTAGTGTTTGACCTCTATTGTATAATTTCATTACAAGGTCTCATATGACCTAGGTAGTTTGTTAAGTAGCATGATGGCCATATCTTCACTGGAAATTTGTCGGCCACAAGGTGCTAACTTGTGTTGATAGTCTTCAAACTGAGCTATGACTTTTGTGATTGTATCTTGTGGCCGAATAGTTAGATTATGGAATCCTGCTTCTAAAGCATAGATCCTTGAGGGTGTTTTATCTTTGTGTAAGGCCACTAAAGTGCCCCAAGCTTCTTTGGATGTTTTACATTCCATGATGTGCCCTTTGGTCAGTTCATCACATGCTAGTAGAAGTTGGCGTAATGCCCTTTTATCTTTAACATTCCAGATATGACACGATTCTAGGTGGTTGGCTTTATTGGGTTCAGGTTCAGACCCCTCTACTACATCATGAAGGAGATTGGTGTACATATATGATCCCATTACATCTTTCCAAAGGTTATAGTTTTGCCCATTTAATCTTTCATCCTTGGGCATGAATATATTGGGTGTAAAGGAAGGTAAAAAATTGGCCATAGATGAGGTGCTAGCTTCACTCTTTCACATTACAAAGTTTGACTGAAATTGAATGCGTAAAGAAGTGAGTTTGTGCTTTTGTAAGAGTAAGTGTCAAGTGTTAAAAAAAACTTTCAAAGACACTTTTGTGCTAAGAAAGTATTTGAAAATAACCGCAAACTTTGGACGGAAATTGAAAGGCTTGGCACCACATTGGAAATCCTTGGGGAGGGGGGGGGCTTAGAATAGCCCTACACATTGGACACTTTGGAGAAATGAGATGAGTCGACACGAGATGGGGGCTTAGAGTAGCCCTTTGAACACCAAAGAAAGGCACATTTGGGGGCTTAGAGTAGCCTCTGAAGGCACGCACATAAGATCCTCTTCTTATATTTTTGAGACTTGGAAAAATTGCAGAGTACCGGCCTTTGAGTGGTGCCAAATTGATTGCCACTATGGGCCTCAAGAATTTTGCCACAAGAGGGAAAATGACCTATGAGTGTTAGAAGGATTGATGCTTTACAATAATGCTAAATTATACGAGTAAGTGCCCTTGGATCAATACAAAGATAATTTGTTTCTGAGTCCACTACAAAGATGTGTTTGGATTACAATGGGGACTTTAAATATTGTGGCAAAGATAATATTGAAGAAGGATATACCTTTGAAGAGAAGGATTAAAATGTAAGAAAACTTTATAGTTGGGCAAGAAAAGTGAATTCCATAAGAAATCCTAAGGACTTTTCTAATCAAGTAGGAGAAGCCAATAGTAGCATAGTGATTGCAAGGTTGCCACTATATAATGCCAATTTTTTTTTCCAGCCAAATCATTTCTCACAACATGCTAAAGTTGATGCACTTAGTGAGCCTTCGAAGAGATCTTGAGTTACCAACTTACCACTTCAAGTAGCAAAAGATAACCCTCGAGCACCTATTCTTATTCATGACCTTAGTGAAGTGTGGAGAGTGGTCCCAAACTGCTATGACATCATCCATAATGTCACATTGCCAGGTACCTTGTGCATATCACGTGATTACCTCATATTGAGGAGAGAAGTTAGCACTCACAAGTAGCACTCAAAAGAATTATTGAGTGAAGACACGTCTGACACGCACTCTTTTTTTTTTTTTTAAATGGAGGTTCAGCCGAAGCCTACTCCCCCGGACTTTAACTTTGAAATTGCAACTGTACAAGTGAATGGGCATAGTACCCGCGGGACCCCCCGTATCCCACAAAGCAAGGGTTAGACAAGGTTACAACTGAATGAGACATGGTTACAACTGTGTTTAACTGGCCTAAGCCATAACATGTCCAGCCTGGGACTTGAACCCTGGACCTCCGCCTCAAGAGACCAAAGCTCAACCACGTCTGACACGCACTCTTCGGTGATGTGCACCAAGTCAGAAATAAGATAAGAGATGTGTAGTCACAATGCACAGGCCAGATTCAACCACAATCATAATAAAAATTTTGCATTACACCATCTTTAGAGGCATGTTGATATCATTAGTGATGTCAGTCAATCACGATCATGAGCTATTCTTGGGCGATTCGATCTGCTGAAGAGCCGGCTATTCACGTGGACTACATAGATAAGTGGTGCTATATTTATCGAGCATCACTATGTGATAGAGAATGTGGCGGTGGTGTTGTATTTATCGAGCATCACTGCGTGATAGAGAATCTGGCCAAGCTTGAGTGGTTGAAAATGGAGCAGATGAATTGGCACAATATTTATTGTCTCTAATACATAGAACGTAGCCCGAATTCCATAAATGTCACTGGAGTCATAATGTCCTTTCTGATGCTCTCTCTCTCTCTCTCTCTCTCTCTCTCTCTCTCTCTCGCGCGCAAAGATAATCAGAGTTTGCACATGTCTAATTACATGCATGTAGTCTGCAGCAGCCTTTTCTGACTACGTATGTAGCCTGTGATCGATGGAAGCAAAGATGGATGGGTCTATCACCGCCTTCTTCGAGGAGCTTCATCCTCCTACCTACCTCCTTGTAGTCTATCTTGGATCAGTCTGTACAGACTTCCGATGAGCTGAAGCGTCTGCTGATGAGGATGGCCGTTTCTCACTCTCTCTCTCTTTGTCTTTGTTTTGATCAGAGAAGCCGATGAAGCCTTGCTAACAAACATCTTGCTTTGCTTTGAGGGAGGTGACAGAGATGTGATGAGGGATCCACTTGAATTCTCAGCGCTGATCAGCCTCACCGGAGCCTATGTCCTTGTATTTGTTCAAATTGAAAGCAAAACTTCTGCTACTCGAGTAGACACATGTACACACACCTTAACAGAAATGCTAGAGCCTCAACCTGATGATATTGCACTGTTACATGCACATGTATACTCATTCCTTTTTCTCTATGCCGCTCTCTTTTACACACAGAGCTTAACAGCGTTGCACCACAAATATACGAAGATGCTTATGCAATATGTTTATGCTGGAGTGGTTGACATTTGAACCGTGTGCTATAATTTTAGTAAGGAGATTTGGTTGGCAAACAACTCTGGTGCAGCTGTTCCTGAGCTTCTCATGGATTATGAGATACTGGCTACGTATATTAGGCCTCCATCATGAACACATATGATGGTCATGCAGAGAAGACAGTGTTGTTATATGCAAACTTCCCAACATGTATATGAAGGAACAAAAATCTTAGAGTATTCAATGTAACTCATGAATTCTCCCCACCTAGTGAATGAGGATGAGCAGAAATCAAATGCCTAAGGATGCAGCAGCTAGGCAAACAATGAGGCAAAAAAAACTTAATGCCCAAGAAACTTTCCATTGTATCACCGAAGTGTTTAAAATACCTCGAACATGCAAATTATTATCTGTACCATAGCCAAAGTGTTTATAAACACTTCATATATATGGGATGCATCACAAAGAACATATGAGAACGAGATAGCATCTCCAAAGCACCAAAGTACAAGGGTAGGAGGGTGGGAAAGAGTGGTAGGAAAGGGGTGGATGGGAGGGAAAGTAGCATTCAAATTGCACTCAAAGCATGAGCTAGATGATGAAATGAAATCATCACGAAAAGAATGCCAACAAGAGCACCTCCACCACCTCCAAAAGCACCAACCAACACCAAGACCTCCACCTAATGCTCTAATATCATGTAGAGAGCACACGCATGGAAGCAAAATGAAAAGAAGAGTGTACTCACAAAAGAAAGAGTGTGTGAGACTCAAAATGAGTAGACCATGAAATGGGTAAACTCATGTGGATTAGAAATGAGCTTGCCAAGAGCATGAAGTAGGCTCCTCACGCAAGTACAAATGGGGGAGAGGCCCTCCTTATATAGATTTGGGAGGGGCTCTCCAAAGTACATCTCATGTGGGATAATTCCCCTCAAAGGAGAATGCATACAATGGTAGAAGCAAATGGCAAGGTATGCAAATACAAAGGATATAATATAAAATGGAAATATAATGGAAATAGAGTGACTCCAAGATACAAAAGGGAGATGCGCTTCTCAACACATTTGATCTAACCTTTCTAAAATTCTTTGGAAGTGCAATTTTGGTTTGATTAGGTTACTCTAGTTAAAGAGTTTCCTAGCCTCAAACATAGTGTGAGCTAGTTTGACCATTTTGATGCACAAATTCGTTTTTTTTACCTCCAAGACTGCTCTAGGGTAGCTCTTATTGAGTTTTGCTGCATTGAGTCCTTCTCTCAGTGTGCCTGATAAGCCTTGAAGATCATTTCTAAGTCATCTGAGACAGGATCTACTAAGATTGATGCTGACTTTGGCAAAGGTGGAGCCTCTAGTGGGACTAAAGATGTCAATTCTAGAATCTTTGCCTTGGTATCTTTCTATCTACCTTCTAAATTTGCTAGTTTTTTGGACCATTTTCTCTTGATTTTCTCGTTGGAGTCCCTTCATGATTTGGTCTTCTTTTTGTTAGACTCTCCTATCTCACTAGAATGTGAGTCTCTTTCTTGGTTTCTTTGTTGAGCTTATTGTAAGGTGTGAATTCTAGTAACTGCTTGGATGGACACTAAGGTGGGTGGAGAGCCATTTGAACCTTGCACTATGCCTATCATGTTGATTGGAGTTATTTTTGAGGCATTAGTTGGATTATTGGGACACTCACGTATGATAAGTTCTTTACCAGAATTTCAAAAATATCCTTGAATGGTAAAATAATCTGGTGCGGGTGTGGGTATTTACGTATGAAGTAGACTCCTTACATCTATAACATAGTCCTCTAGTGGCCTATGGTCTCATTTGTCTCATATGGGACCTATGTTAAGGATTTGTGTACATCACATTTGAGTATTCAAGTTCCCGATTATATTCATGTGCTAGAGTTTCATATGTTTGGGTGACTCTGTTTAGTATGTGGAAAGGTTTTCATGATGAGATGAGTCAAAGCTACTGGCATTAGGATCATTCTTAGTGATTAGCGGTGAAACTAGTATTAAATCCCTATCAATATTCTCTTGGTGTTTCATATTTGATTGATATTACATTAGCAAGGGGTGGTTGTTGTTGTCCTAGCACTCGTTGTGGTCTAGGTTGTGCCTGATACTGTTGTTGGTAATTCTATTGTGGCCTACCATAGGGTTGTTACTGATATTGATTTTGATACATATATGAATATTGGTAGTTCTATCTAACTTTGTGCTGGTTGTAACAATCTTGTGCCATGTACTTTGTGTATTTCCTCTCTATGGTGCAATAGTATGATCTTGGAGCTATGGTATTCTGGTTTTGCTTTCGGCAAGCATTAGCCATGTGATCATCATTGCAAGTATAACAACATTTTATGGTGGTGATCTTGTGATATTGCCTATTCTAGAGGTTTCCTCCTAGCTTTAGTACAAGTAACTCAGCTAATTCCTCCACTAAGAAAGAAGGTTTGGATATGGTACTAGCCAAGAAATCTGATCCATTGTAGAGTTTCCACAATTCTAACTCCTCTCCTTAGTTGTCTTCTAGCACATTCTCACGCATTGGTCTAGGGTATTTGGCTCTTTCAAGTACACACAAGATCTCAATTTTTTGCCTAATAGACCATCTAAGAACAATGATACCTGCTTAGCCTACGTAGGTAGCTCTAGGATTGGACATCTATCTATGTCTTGAGTCCATGTCTTGCTAGCCTAACTCTTAGAGGATGTCTGTTTGAAACTATGGATCAAAGATGAGGTGTTTTGTCTGATTCCACTCTTGGAGAACTCTGTAATTCTAACAATTGCATGATGTCTCTAAAATGACCTCATTGCAAGGGTTGAAACCAAGCAAGGGCTATGTTCTTCACCTCATATTGAGTGAACAAATCCTCAATTGGTTTAGCTCTTAACAATTGCTTAAATTCATCTATGTGATTGTAAGGATCTACCATGCCATCAAAGTAATCCTTCATAGACTTAACCACCTGCGAAGGTTTCAATGTCCTTGAGTGCTCTCTTTGTCTAGGTAGAGGGAAATCGTCCTCGTCTCTATGTTGTCACGAGGAAGGAGATAAGGAAGAGAGCTCAAACACATACTCTCAGTCTCAAGGAGAAGCACACATACAAATTGAGGCAATGAAGAATGATCTTCTTCTTCTTCTTCTATTACATAAAAAGGAATGTACAAGAATGACCTAAAAACAAGAATACAACAAATCCAATATATAAAGATTAGTACATAAGAAAAACCTAATGTTCGTAAATGAGTGAGTTGGCAAGAAACAAATGTGCTATCACTCTCAGTAGATAAATCTAATAAAGCTCAATGAAGTATTCCTGACATATACCGGCGTGACCACTATACATGTCAGAGAAACGAAAAACTGGTATGTGTCATCCTGGATCATCACATGTTGAGCTTGATATCTCAACACTCCCCCTCAAGCTCAATTCCATATCCTATAATCCAAGCATCTCCCAAAACTTCTTCAACTTCTCAGGTCCAAGTGCTTTGGTGAAAATCTCAGCAACGTGCTCATCTGTTCTCACATAAATAAGATCAATATCACCTCCTAATACCTTCTCTCAGATGAAGTGATAATGTACCTCAATCTTCTTTGTTCTAGCATGGAAAACAGGATTCCGTGCTAGCTGTATGCTTCTAACATTATCACAATAAATAGTGATAGGCTTTCCCACTTCCACACCTAAATCTGCAAGTAGCATTTCTAGTCATGATGCCTCACATGCTGCCATTGTAGCACCTCTATACTCAGCCTCTGTACTCGACAAAGCAACAGTGGGTTGCTTCTTTCTACTCCATGTAACAGCTGCACTCCCAAGTGAGAATAGAAAACCACTAGTAGATCTTCTATCTGGAATGCTACCAGCCCAATCTGCATCGGTGTATCCATAAACCTACAAATCTACAGCCTCATAAAACAATGCATAATCCAAAGTAGCACTCACATAACATAGAGTGCGCCTCAGAGCATCCAAATGTGGCTTCCTAGGAACCTGCATCAATTGACTTTCAAGTCCAACAATGTAGCTTAGATCAGGCCTTATAATTGTGAGATATATAAGACTTCCCACAATTTTCCTGTACATAGTAGCATTTTCCAATGCTCCACCTGATGTAGTATCCAACTTCAAATTCTGATCTAATGGCATAGAAATTGGCTTACAACCATCCATACCATACTTTTGCAACATATTCAAGGCATATTGCCTTTGCGACATCCATATACCTGTTTCTGTATATATAAACTCAATGCCCAAGAAATAGCGCAACACACCAAGATCTTTCATGTCAAATTCCTGCATAAGAAGTTGCTTCACCTCTTTAATGCTTCCTTCATTATCACCAACTACAATCATGTCATCAACATAAATAGCCACAATAGTGATGCCATCATCAGCCTTCCTTGCATATAGTGAGTGATCTGCATCACACATAAAAAACCCAATGATGGTTAAGTAATCAGCAATCCTTGCATGCCATGCACGAGGAGCTTGCTTCATCCCATACAAAGCCTTCTACAACTTGCAAATATATTTTGGATGCGTTGAATCTTCATATCCTTGTGGTTGGTCCATATATACTTCTTCTTGTAACTCACATGTAGAAAAGCATTCTTCACATCCATCTGATGCAAAGTCCATCCTTTTGCTCTAGCTAATGCAACAAGTGTTCTGACAGTAGACATTTTAGCTACAGGGCTGAATGTTTCCTCATAATCAATGCCATATGTTTGTGCATATCCTTTAGCTACCAATCGTTCTTTATACATGCTTATGCTACCATCAGCATTATGCTTTACCTTGTAAACCCAGTTGCAGCCTATGGGTTTCTTTCCTTGTGGCAATGGAACCAGCTTCCATGTATCATTTCCATAAAGTGCAGCCATCTCCTCATCCATAGCTTTTTCCCAATCTGCAATTCCAATTGCATCTTCAAAGCAAGTAACATGCTTGTCATGTGGAAATGATGCTCTTGATTGTTTACCAAATTGACATGCTGCACATACCTTTTGCATTTCTGCAACTTTGAAATTTGGTAGTCCATGGACGATCTCCTTTGAATGCATCAATTTTAGCCTTTGCAAGTTTGCATGTCCAATCCGTTTGTGCCACATCTCTATATCTGCAATAACTCCTACACCTTTTGCAAACATGGCTGCATTCATTTTAGGAATCTTCACATTTAAGGTGAACATCCTACCCACTTTGTTTCCTTTGGCAACCAATCATCCATCCTGCTTGTACTCTTCTACATATAATCCATCAGCATTGAACCTGACTTGTAATCCCTGGTCAACCATTTGTCCAACAGAAACCAGATTCTTTGTTATATTTGGAACATGCAACACATCAGCAAGATGTTTTACCTTCCCATCCTCCATAGAAAATGCTATGTTTCCTATATGCTCAATAGGATGTGATGTGTCATCACCTGTTTCAACATATCCAGGAATTGGCAATTTTTGCAAAGTACTAAACCATTCCGCATGACTGGTCATGTGATTTGAAGCACCTGAATCAACATACTAGACATTATCATTCGATTTTAAAATACCAACAGACATCGTATTTATCATGTGATGTTGAACCATGAACAGCTTCTCAGAATCATCTGCACTTGTGGATGCATAGTTGTTTTGCTGCCTTCTGTTATTTTGATTCTTCAACCTACAATCACGTTCAAAGTGCCCAGCTTTACCACAATTCCAGCACCCTTTACTATCATTACCTGAATCATTTCTTTGGAAATTTCTGTGACCTCTTTGGCTCCCCCTCCCTCGAAAATGTCCTCTTCCTCCTGCATGATTCTGTTGTTGACCTTGGTCTTGATTATTGTTTCCTCTTCCATTTCCCAAGCCTCTACCTCTGCCTCTTCGTCTACCAGAGTAGAATACCTGCTCAGAATTGGGCTTTACTTGGGAGTTTGAATTCGCACCAAGATTCTTTTCTTCAATAATCAGCATAGATACCAGATCAGCAAAATTCAAAATATTTTCCCTGGTCTGTATGGAAGTTCTAAACTGCTTATATGAAGCTCCTAAACTACGAAGACACACTTCCACCTTATCATCATCATCTACATTCATGCCAATAGATGCAAGTGACTCACATATGCTTTTGATTTTCAAGGTGTAGTCACTTACTGACATGCTCTTCTTCTCCAATGTATGCAGCTCATTCTTGAGTTGCAATTTCCGTGCCTCTGTATTGGTCTCATACAATGTGACCAAACTGTTCCAAGCCTCTTTTGGAGTCTTGGCATCCTATATGTGTCTAATCATGCTATCTTGTATGCTAACAGATATCCAGTACATTACCTTTCGTGCTCCTTGATTCCATTCCTCATATGCTCTTACTTGATCTGCAGTCTGATTCCTTTCTGGTAACTATGGAGCATTTTCATTCTCTCCTTCGATGTACTTCCAGTAGCCTTTTCCCATCAGGAAATTCGTCATTCTAAATCTCCAAGCATGCAAGTTGTTCTTGTCCAGCTTATCGCTCACAACACTGCAAAACACTACTAGCAGCACTTCTGCTTGAACACTGTCGCACTATGACGTGACAGTTCGATCTCAGAAAAACACAGTTTTTGTGTATCAGAATCGCTTGAAATTTTGGATCTAGAATATATGAGTGTTGCCGAACACAACGCAAGTTACAATTTGTGAAACTAACCTGGTTTTTCTATGGGCCCCACCTTGCGGGCTCAAAACGGAGGTCGAGATGGCTCTGAAACTTCGATATAAAAAAAAACAAGTGATCGTAAAGGAATCACTCTCGAAAATATTTTGAGTTCTTCTATCTTCACGCCGATTTTCGTAGCAAACAGAGGTCGTTTGTGAATTGCGTTTTCTCCACACCTTGCTATGTACTCTTCACCATCGCCTTCTGCATGAGCTCTCTACAGCCACGCTGGCTCTGATACCATGTCACGAGGAAGGAGATAAGGAAGAGAGATCACACACATACTCTCACTCTCAAGGAGAAGCACACACACAGATTGAGGCAAGGAAGAATGATCTTCTTCTTCTTCTTCTTCTTCTTCTTCTTCTTCTTCTTCTTCTTCTTCTTCTTCTTCTTCTTCTTCTTCTTCTTCTTCTTCTTCTTCTTCTTCTTCTTCTTCTTCTTCTTCTTCTTCTATTACATAAAAAGGAATGTACAAGAATGAACTAAAAACAAGAATACAAGTGCAATATATAAAGATTAGTACATAAGGAAAAACCTAATGTCCGCAAATGAGTGAGCTGGCAAGAAACAAATGTGCCATCACTCTCGGTAGATAAATCTAATAAAGCTCAATGAAGTATTCCTGACATATACCAGCGTGACCACTATACATGTCAGAGAAACGAAAAATTGGTACATGTCATCCTGGATCATCACATGTTGAGCTTGATATCTCAACATATGTGACCTATGTCCTCTATTTCTTTCTCTTTCCAGCTTTCTTGTGCCTTGCTCTGACTTGCTTCTTCCTAGGTTATGCACAAAGTTTGCCTCAGGGTGTTTCCTTCATTTTTTTTCTCTATTGGATAATAAAGACTTAGCCTGCCCTGCACTTTTTGATGGCCTGTGTAGGGGGAAAACCTTTTGACTTTGCCAAAAATGAGACTGCATATTGTAGTTAGAGAATAAGTACATTCTTTCAGATGTGGGACTCATGTAAGTTGGTTTCCCTTGGACATCTGGGTCTTTGAACTCATAAACAAAGAACTCCTACTTAGTATGAGGTTTGTCTGATTTGAATTTCTAGAAGGCTTCTTTAGTAGTTGTGTTAACATATAACTCTATGGAAGTATTGTCCTGGGGTATCTTTGTGGTGGCAATGATCCTGTTAAATAATGAATTCTTTCAAGGAGTGGAGGGAATCTCCAGTGGATCTTCCTCTTTTGAATATCGAACTTCTAACTTTGGAAAAATGTGCCCTAAGCTCTCTTTTCTCTCAGGGTGACTAGTAAGTACATATATGTTTCCCTAATCAAAACTTGAACATCAAGTGATCTAGGCCATAGGGGTGTTGTGGGTTTCTCAATTATACTACTAACCTTCTTAAACCGTCCTCTACTACTAACCTTCTCAAAGCATCCTCATAGATGTGAGCACCTAATTGGTTGGTTCAAATGTACTCCAACTACTTTTTGTAAGGTCCTTCTAGTGTCTCTAAGAGTGTGTTCCTATTGCTATGGGTTGATCTCTCCATATTGTAAGAGATGTCTGATTCACAGGTCTCTTGATTATCAGTCAGTAGGGGATTACATAATTGCTTCGACCAAGATATGGTTGCATGGTTGATACTAGCTTTAGAAGACCTTAAGACGTGTCAATCCACCTTACCAAGGTATATGCTTGATCTATGGTTCAGGAATTAGCTCAATTCCCTTTCTTTGCCCCTTTATTATTCGCTTATTATTATGTGTTCACTTATTGATTCACTTATTTCTTTATTTTCCTTTATTATTTCTTATCTTGATGTAAAATCATCAAGAATACTTTGCATGGTTTCATTTGATCTTGACTCTTCATTTTAGGTTCTTCCTCTTTAGTGTTATCACATTTATAATCACTTTAGGTCCTGTACTTGATTTCTCTCAACTATCGTGGACTTGATTTCTCTCAACTGTCTTGGACTTGAGGTTTCCTATCATTACCCTATGTACTAGTACTAGCACTAAGACCTTAGCCTAGGTTGGAACTGACAAAGGGATTTTCGTGTATTTCCAACCTCGAATCACATGCTTTGTATGCTTAGAGTGGCCCAAGGAGTCTCCCAAGCCTTAGTAATTTTCTTGGGCCCTTGGAATATCCTCGACCGTGCTTTGGTAGCTTCATAGAACCTAAAATCACTAAGAAAACCTCGAAAATAGACCAATTTGAATTAAAAAAATCAAAACCCTACTTTTTTTGTTTAGTTTGTCTATAGGAATAAAGCCGTCTATCACGATAGAGTTGTTTGTCGCAATAGAGTGGGTTTGTAATGATAGATCCAATGGTCTAACATGATAGATGGTCTTTATCATAGGGTTTTGGTCTATCATGATATCATGATGAATAGGTCTATCCCGATAGACCAAGTTGTATGTCACCGTAGAGTGGTTTGTCGTGATAGAGGGTCTCTGTCATGCTAGAAAGGTATCTATCGGAACTTGGTATATCACAAACAAGTGTCTATCATGATGGATAGATATGTTGTGATAAAACATTCTATCAAGTTGGTCTCTCATGATGGGTCTGTTTGGTTGGTCTATCACGATAAACTGGTTGGTCTCTCATGATAAACAGGGTTTGTCGCTTGTCGTGCATTTTTGGTATATTGCGACAAAGATAAAAAATTGGAATTTTTGTAAAGCATCTAGTGCATTAGGGAGGTGTTGGGAGCCCTTTTCTATGGTGTAGATGCAACAGAGAAAACACCTTTTTCTTAGCCTATCACAATAGATCGAGACGATCGGTGTGAACTTAAATAAATATTATATCATACTTGTGTAGCATTTTAGAGATGATAATAGACCAAAATTTGCAAGAAAATAGCTAGAAAACATGAAAACATAAATTTTGCAGAGGACTAAAGACAAGAGAAAGCAGAAACTAGAAGAAAGAAGAGAAGAAAGGTAGGCCCACAAACTTTTCAAGAAATATCCCATTTTCTTTTCTTAAAATCCATCATAAAGGATTGAGAAGCCTTTTAAATGCACTAGAGGAGTCCTCTAGATGCATAATCCCTAAATATTGTAACACCACTTTTGTACAATAGTAGGAACTTAGGGATCTCTAGAGACTCAAGAGCTAACTTTTGAATTTTGAATTTTATTTTTCTTGCTTGTGTATCTTCTTTTTTGTGAGCTTCTATGTATGAATGAGGCATGGAATGTGTTTCTAGCGGTGTTCTCTACCCATTCCCCATCTCTTTCCAATTATATTGTGTGTGTGTGTGAGAAGTGTAAAGAGTCTTTTGGTGTGAGTAGGTGATTCTTACCACTTTGTTTTTTTAGCATAACTTGGAGAAAATATGTCTAATCAAGCTAACTATTGGATGCGTCTCCTTGAGAACTCTAAAATAAACCCATAATTGACTATATTCAAGTATTGGAGCTAAGAGATATTGCTTGTTTTGTGTCTACAACTACATCAAGTATAGTGATACACACTTTTGTGTAAGAGATGTTGTGTGTGGTGGATATTTCCCTTTTCATACATTACTTTTCCCACATTAACCATCACCTAAGCACATGTTTCCATGCACTTGACCATATCATACTCTCGTTTTGATAATTTAATGTGTGTATCAAACCACTACTATATGCATTTGTTGGGCATGTGAGGACTTGAGACTTTCCACGAGTGCATAGGACTATGTGAGCCCATGTACATGTTTTTGGTGCCATTGTTGGGGATGAGGGCCTAAGTCAAGGTGCCTACATGATGGTTAGAGTGTTTTTGTGAAGATAATGATCATGAGGAGGGAAAATCAGTAGCTTGGCAAGTGACAAATCACTTGCACTTGTTGCTCAACCCCCCCCAAAAGAAACCACATCAAAACTCACTTGTTAGTTTCAGGTATCGTGGAAAGCATCCAAGCGATCAGTATCGTCAAAGCATGTATTGTGCAAAACTCAACTTACAGTGGGAGTCTCGTGCTAGAAATTGAGTGAGATACTCTTTGAGGTGAGATCCTCACATCAGGAGTGTCATTTTCATGCATCATCACTCATACAGGGAGAAACGACACCACCCATGTATCATAGGTGTGTTATGGATAAATACCAAGGTATTTTCAAGGTATAGACACATAGGGGTGACAAGGAGAGCACAAGGAACTCACAAACAAAAAAAGAAATTCTAATTTGGATTTTTAAAAGTCCAAGTATCACCATCGATTGAGTTTGGTATCATGATATCGAATTTCCATGTGTCGTTGATACTTTGGCAGGTAGCATGTATTGCCAATACCTTGCTCCTAGTGTGTATCATGATACGGTATTGTGAATTGCCTAGTTGAGTATCATCATGCAACCCAAGTACCTTGTGTAACCAATACCATCTTGGTATTGTGTGTTGCCAATATTGGACTTGTATTGTGTATCATTTATAGTGTGCCTTTGGTATCCTATCCTTAAAAGGCTAGTATCATGTATTGTGTGGATTGAAAGTATCATGTATTGCATAATGTGCCTCTAGTATCATGTGTCATATATTGTGTAGAGTCCTATGTATCATGTGTTACCTAGATTCATGTATCGTATCATGGAAGATCAAGTATCGTGTATCATATTTAGACTTGTATCATGCATCATATATTTCCCTATGTGGCTAAGTATCATATCGTCAAGGATCAGTATCGTATATCATTGAAATCTTAAGTATCGAGTATCATGGAAATTGATGAGCAAACCCCAATTGTTTCAAAACCAAAGTTTTGGAATTTCATTTCTCAATTACTAATTAAAACCATTCCCTAGACTCAAGAAAATACTCCAAAGTGAAGACAGAGATCTTAGGGTTACAAAACATGAGAAGGCCCATAGGCTTTGAATGAATGTGTGATCTGGATGTGTGTTTAAAAGAAGTGTGATATCATCAACCAAGAGTTTGACCTAGAGAAGTATTCAATCCAGCTACTCAAACACTTTAATGATTAATAGAAAGTGAACTAATGATGAATTCTAAAGACATGCATAATTCTTTCTACTCATCAAAACTTATGTCCTTGATATAAGGAGAATATAGAACTTCATTGCAGTATGTTTCTACAAACTTGCATGGAGTATCTATATATCCGAATCTTAAGTTTTGCAACGAGCAACTATTAAATTCGAAGTAGGATTTTACATGGACAAACAAGGGCAATTGTATTTATTGAATCAACACACTCATACGATTAACAAAAGAGGAGAAATTGAGGAACCTAATGACCCAACTGACATTGACAATAGAGAAGCTATGACAACTCTAAGAGGAAGATCGATAGTAGTTAATATTTGGAGAGGAGATAGAATCCCCCAAGACAATGATCTAATGGATGCTTATCCAATAGCTCATATTGATAAATTGTTGCAAGCAGCTTCATCTATAGTGGGAAGCAGTATCAAACTTCCTTCTATCTATGAATTGTATGATCCAGAAGACTCTTCTAGAGTCACTTATCTAGATCAAAACAAAAAAAGATATTGGTAAGTCACTGATTCAGAGAGAGATCTAGACTATAGTACATGGGTTTGCCAGTATTCCCCCCAAGGGATCAGACAACCACTTCTCAATACCCTAAAAGTCAAGAATAAAGCTAGGGAAACCATATCTTAGGGAAAATTAGTTGACAAAGTGTTTCACTCAGACCACATTTTCATTTCCCTATACCAAATGCTAGTAAAATACCTAACACTCAATTGGGAAGTGAGATAATGAACAAACCAACCTTTCCTCTAAGACCTCCACAAGGAACAGGACCAAGTGTGCATCCTCTAGTTCAAGTTATTCCTTGACCAATTGAAGTGGGTAGAAGATACAAGTACTTCGAGCACAACAAGTAGATTAATTTTTTATTCAATACGAATCTTTTGGACTTACATTGACTGGAAAAGTTTAACTTGGTTCCAACCCTTGGACCGCAATAGATTTGTAAACATAGAGAAATTCGTAGAATAATTCATTGGTGAATTCACGAACGAAGGAATCAAACACAATACTTCTTCCTTGATTCATAGCTTCAAACAAGCTCCCAATGCATCAATGAGATTAGTTGCCAAAATATTTAATCAATATGTGGATTGTTGTCCAATGGAAGAGAGGCCCACCCAAAAAAATATGATATCATTATTCTTGGATAGTTTAAGTAATGAAAACCTAAGAACTTTGGTGTATGTGAAGTGCTTAAAAACTCTAGAGGACTGCCTTAGAGAGTGCATAGATCTAGAAGATAACCTAGCAAATGATTTGAAGATTCCTTGGACCCTGACCAAGCCTGATGATACTTCTAGTAGTGTATATTCCCAATTTAACAAAATGGAGAAGTTGGCTAAATTAATCGCCTAGAACATGGGAGTCCAAAATCAAAAAGGAAAAAAGCCCTATCAGGCTAAACCTATGCAAGTGCTAATGTTTAGAAGATGTGTGCAATGCAGAGGAGACCACCCATCTCATGCTTGTGGACCTGCCCCACCACAACCATATCAGTATACTAAACCTATACAGGGACCAAACCTCTATTGTCATATCAAGTAGAGATATACTAATCACAATGCTGATAATTGTCCATATAATCGACAAGCTAGGCCACCACAACCTCCACGATACAAACCTCATGGATACTTGCCAAGAGATCAAACCAAGGAGACTCCAAGGTATGCCCCATCTGAAGGAACTCCCATGGCTCAAAGGCCTTATGAGTATCGATGATATAAAACCTCAACCCGTTCAAGGAAAACAACCACCACATCCTCAAAATGCAGTACCATTCAAGTATGCACAACTGAAAGAAAACTTGGAAAGAGCTATAGTACCAGTGACCCCATTGATCAACCCTAAAAACCTAAGTGAGACCTATGAGTAGAGCTATGGTGTATGCCTATGACCACAATCTCAGAGAATATGAGTCCTCCTACAAACAACAATATTATGAACATGATAATTATGGAAATTCATATGGATCTGAATATGCCAATCTAATGTATGCGACACCTAGAGCTCAAGCTCTAGGAAGATGGATGGTGTGAACACCTGCACCTAAAGGACCATGTTATAGATGTGGAGGAGACCATTTCATTAGGGAGTGCACAATGCTCCATCACTCACCACCTTAGAAGATATGGGGAGGATATATCATGATTGTGGAAAAGAACATCTATCCAGAGACTATCCCAAGAAGCTGTCGAAAACACCTTCCTTTTCTTAGATCAATGTGATTGAAGTAATAGAGTACTCAAGTAGTGACAAAGAGTACACAATTCCATTAAAGCCATCATGAGAGACAAAGCAAAACAAAGCTAAAAAAATGGAAAACTAGATGAGAGATGATAAAAAAACAAGTGGATTAAGAAGTGGTCCAATGAAAAGAAAACAATATGCACAAGACATTGAACCTAATCAAACTAGTCCAGCCAAACAAAATATGAATAGGGTGAAAGGAGAAAGAATAGACCAGTCAAGATTGATTCTAGCAAATCCTATGGCTGAGGACTCAAAGATGTGGGTGAAAGCTTATCAGTCTAGAATAGAGACAGGACCTAGTCTAGAGCAACATGAACGAAGTTACCCAAGAGGAGATCTAGAGAAGGAAATATTGGAAATATGTAAAAATCTGATCAAAATTGCTCAAACCATGCTAGAACAATCAACACCAAACATTCTTGAGATGAGAATTCCAAAAGAGGCATTTCAAGGATGTTTAGGAAAGAAGCAAGAACCAAACGAGAAAGCTGAAGAAAAGTTAGAGTTTGAAACCATAGAAATAGACCCTGTGATCCCTAAAAGTTTAACCTAACTAACCACATGACTTGTGGGCCAAAGTTCAAGAAAGGTGGAGAAAAATTGAAGATGAAATCCCTCCCTTTGCAGAACTAGATGCTTCTCTGAATCAACCCATGATGGAGCAAGAAGAAAACTTAGAGGAGCTATTCAACCATGATGAGGAGAGAGATGAAGCAAATAGCTTGACTACACTTCACAACTACACATGTGAATATGAACAAAAGTCGGATCTCGATGCAAGGAGAAGAGAGCTTTTGAGGAAGTGGCAACTAATCTATAGGGATTGAAAAAGGCTAAAGGTCATTGCTCTTTAACCTTAGAGAAGCTTTTGCAAGTAAAGCCCCACTTGTGGAATAAATTAACCACCTAGTTGAATTTGAAGGAATAGAGTACATCATTCCAAGAAAAGATGATTGAAGAAGCACTAACTATTAAAATACCAGTGGATAAGGTAGGATATCTCAATGAAGGTAATGAAGGAAATACCTGTGTTCCAATTACTTTTCAAGGGTACATGACCAAACAATACTAGATACTAGCATTGGAGTGAATAACTACCAATGCAATTTGGGAAAAATGAGGAAAACTAGCATTAAGACCAACACGGATGAAGTTGCAATTGGTAGAAATTCATGTAGGACACCCTTTAGGACTCCTAGAAAATGTAATGTTGACTACATGTGGAATAGAATTTGAACACACCTTAGCCACATGCCATTCTGGCAAGGAAGTTAATTACAAGATGATTCTAACAAGACCTTTCATGCAAGAACTAAAGGTAGTTCAAGATTGGGGATGACATGCATTTTATCTTCAATACCAAGGGACAACCACTAAAATAAATCTTTGAAAATTCTCTTATAGAGATGTTCCACCTCTTCAATATAATCCTATCCATAAAGAGGAGGATGATGTATCAATCCATAGTGCAAAGATTAGCAAAGATACCCAACTATGGATTTGCAAGGTGGCCCAAAGGGAGGAAACAAGGCTACAAAATTGGAAACCTGGGCTAGAAGGAGAATGACCTATAGAAGACCCAACATAAATGCCTCAAATATTTCGCGATGAAGATTTTGAACCCCACATATGGATGGAAATATTAGCTGCCTTAGATGTGTGTGTATATGAAGAAATGCTAACCATGAATGGGTGTGTAGATAAAGAAGGGTATGATTTGAGCTTGTACATGGTAGTACTCTAGGAGGAAAAAGAAGGGGAAATAATAGAAAAGAAATCGAAAGAAGAACACGAAAGTATAGAAATGAAACCCGACTTTAATTTAGAGCAAGAATATTTAAAAGAAGTGGAAATGAAAGACTCAAAGGAAAATAGAACTAGAGCTTATAGAATTGCTACAAGAGTATAGGGATGTGTTCACTTTGACTTACAAGGATTTGAAGGGAGTAGATCCTAGGATATGCTCTCATAGAATTCTTATGGCTCCTAACACTGCACGCTCTAAGCAAAGACCTTATATTTATTATGATGTCTACTCTACCAAAATTGAAGAGGGTATAGACAAATTTTTAGTAGTTGGATTCATATATGAGATTGCCTATTCATCTCAATGTTATGCTCACATACTAGAGTTGAGATTAATATTTGAGAAATGTAGACAATATTGAGTGTGCTTGAATCCAAAAAAATGTGTCTTCATGGTAAGAAAAGGCAATATATTGGGACTTATAGAGTCCAAAAATGACATTTCAACAAATGAAGATAAAATCAAAGTAATTCTTGAATTGCCTAGACCAAAGAATGTGAAGGAAGTGAAAGCCTTTATGGGCCATTGTAGATATTATCACATATTTATTCAAATGTACACAATTATAGCAAAACCCTTATATGGACTACTCACCCACTTTAAGTGGAGTGAAGAATTTGGTCAAGCATTCAATGAGTTAAAAAGAATATTGAGTTCAAAACCTATTCTAAAAGTGGCAAATTAGAGCAAACCATTTCATATTCACATTGATGCATCTAACTTCACCATTGGATACATCTGGGCACAACCAACCAATGAAGGAAAATTAGATCATCTTATAGCTTATGCAAGTAGAAAACTGAACCAGGCTAATCAAAATTACACCATGATTGAGCGAGAAGGATTAGGGATTGTCTATGTAGTAAAGAAATTTAGACATTACCTACTAGCCAACAAGTTTGAGTTCTTTATTGATCATTAAGCCCTAGTACACTTGGTCAATAAACCTTGTAATACTAGACGACTAGTTAGATAGTTCCTGTTACTTATGGAATTCAATTTTGAGGTAGTGGTCAAGAAGTACAATATGCATGTTAGGGCTGACCATTTATTGAGAATGACTTATGAAGAACCACCACCTAGAGTAGTAGACAAGCTACCAGACACATATCTATTTAATTTAGAAGTATGTCCTAAGTGGCTGAAAATTTGGTGCCTATGCTCACACATGGACCTAGTCATAGGATCAATTAAGCAAGGGACAAGGAACTTTGGAAAGTAAGAAACCTTCACATTGTGGTAGGTATCTTATATTTCAAGGATTCCAATGGAATACTTCTAAGATGCATTGAAGATGAAGAGCAAATTAATATACTCTAACCGCACACGGGTTCTTCTACCACTCTTGATCTCAAGAGAGAGAGGGAGTGAGTAATAGAGGGCAAGAGAGAGAGTGAGTAGGGGGAAGAGAAATTGATTTTTCCCCACTCACCAACTTCCCTTGACATTTGGACACTCTAATCGCACATGGGTTCTTCTTTATATTATTTTTCTTTTTTTATTTTCATTCTTTTTGTATGTTTACTTTTGTTTTTTTCCTTCTTTGTTTCCTTTATTCATTTATTTATTACTTGTTATTCTCTAGATTTTTTCCTCTTTTTGTTTTTTCTTTTTCTCTCTTTTTTGTGATTATGCTTATTTCATGTTTTTTCTCTTTTTTTGCCAAATATATTTTTTCTTCTTTCTGAATGGATTTACTCTTCCCTTTTCTCTTCTAGCATGTGCTACCTCTCCTTTCCACAATTTCTCTTAATATAGTGAATAGGCCTGCAACTTCCTCATCTTATGATGGAATAATAGTCCTTCTTTTCAATCTTCCCAAATTCCTTCTCACTTCATAAATAAAGCCAACAATTCTCTAATCATAAGGATTCGATGCATTTCCTTTTCCCAAAAGTCAAACTTTTTTTGCCTCAATGTTTTGATGCTCTACTCACCCTTTTCATTCCCAAGTAACAGTGAGAATAGAAGACTCTAGCACCTACATGTTGTTTCCCCTTCCAGCTTTAGCACATCACTTTGATCCCCTCTCCTCTCATTTCTTCCTTTCTGAATACCTGAAGACAAAGCCTCCACACTGCTCTTGTCTCTTCATTCTCCTTCTCATTCCTCATTTGCATGAGAAAAAACACAAAAAAAAACCACCTTTCTTTGCATTCCACACTATTCCTTGCCTTCTTTCTCCCCTCTCAATACAACAAGTATTCACGTCTCCTCCCCAATTCTCTTCTCCCTCACCTCCCCCTTCTACCATTGTGGATCCCCAGAGAGAGAGAGGGAGTGAATGAGAGAGGGCAAGAGAGAGAGTGAGTAGAGGGACGAGAAATTGATTTTTCCACACTCACCCACTTCCCTTGACATTTTGACACTCTAACTACACATGGGTTCTTTTTTCTCCCCTCCCAGTACAACAAGTATTCACTTCTCCTCCCCAATTCTCTTCTCCCTCAGCTCCCCATTCTACCACTGTCGATCCCCAGAGAGAGAGGGAGTGAGTGATAGAGGGCAAGAGAGAGAGTGAGTAGGGGGAGGAGAAATTGATTTTTCCCTAGTCACCCACTTCCTTGACATTTTGACATTTTAAGCGCACAAGAGAGAGAGAGAGAGAGTAGGGAAAAGAGAAATTGATTTTTTCCCCACTCACCCACTTCCCTTGACATTTTGACACTCTAACCACACATGGGTTCTTCTACCACTATCGATCCCTATAGAGAGAGGAAGTGAGTGAGAGAGGGCAACAAAGAGAGTGAGTAAGGGGAAGAGAAATCGATTTTCCCCACTCACCGACTTTCCTTGACATTTTGACACTCTAACCGCATATGGGTTCTTTTATATTATTTTCCTTTTTTAAATTTTTTTTCTTTTTGTGTGTTTACTTTTGTTTTTTTCTTCTTTGTTTCCTTTATTCATTTATTTATTATTTGCTATTCTCTAGATTTTTTCCTCTTTTTGTTTTTTCTTTTTCTCTTTTTTTTGTGATTATGCGTATTTCATGTTTTATCTCTTTTTTGCCAAATATATTTTTCCTCCTTTTTGAATGGATTTACTACTCCTTTTTCTCTTCTAGCATGTGCTACCTCTCCTCTCCACGATTTCTCTTAATACACCCTTTTCTCTTCTAGCATGTGCTACCTCTCCTTTCCACAATTTCTCTTAATACAGTGAATAGACCTACAACTTCCTCATCTTATGATGGAATAGTAGTTTTTCTTTTCAATCCTCCCAAATTCCTTCTCACTTCATAAATAAAGCCAACAATTCTCTAATCACAAGGATCTAAATCATTTCCTTCTCCCAAAAGTCAAAGTTTTTTTGCCTCAATGTTTTGATTCTCTACTCATCCTTTTCCTTCCCAAATAACAGGATAGAAGACTGTAGCACCTGCATGTTGTTTCCTCTTCCAGCTTTAGCACATCACTTTGATCGCCTCTCCTTTCATCTCTTCATTTCTGAATACCTGAAGAGAAGCCTCCACACTGCTCTTGTCTCTTGATTCTCCTTCTCATTTGTCACTCACATGAGAAAAATCACAAAAAAGAATCCCCTTTCTTTGCATTCCACACTAATATATCCACTCCTTGCCCCCTCGTGAACCTTCCTTCTCCCCTCTCAGTACAACAAGTATTCACTTCTCTTCCCCAATTCTCTTCTCCCTCACCTCCCCCTTCTACCACTATCGATCCCCGAAGAGAGAGGGAGTGAATGAGAGAGGGCAAGAGAAAGGGTGAGTAGGGGGAAGAGAAATTGATTTTTTCCCACTCACCCACTTCCCTTGACATTTTTACACTAAGTACACATGGGTTCTTCTTTCTCCCCTCTCAATACAACAAGTATTCACTTCTCCTCCCCATTTCTCTTCTCCCTCACCTCCCCCTTCTATCACTGTCGATGCTCAGAGAGAGAGAAAGTGAGTGAGAGAGGGCAAGAGAGAGAGAGAGAGTGTATAGGGGGAAGAGAAATTGATTTTTCCCCACTCACCCAACTTCCCTTGACATTTGACACTCTAACTGCACAAGAGAGAGAGAGAGTGAGTAGGGGGAAGAGAAATTGATTTTTTCTCCGCTCACCCACTTCCCTTTAAATTTTGACACTCTAACCGCACATGGGTTCTTCCACCACTATCGATCCCAAGAGAGAGAGGGAGTGAGTGCGAGAGGGCAAGAGAGAGGGTGAGTATGGGGAAGAGAAATTGATTTTTCCCCAATCACCAACTTCCCTTGACATTTTGACACTCTAATCGCACATGGGTTCTTCTTTATATTATTTTTCTTTTTTAATTTTTTTTCTTTTTGTGTGTTTACTTTTGTTTTTTTTCCTTCTTTGTTTCCTTTATTCATTTATTTATTATTTCTTATTCTCTAGATTTTTTTTCCTCTTTTTTCTTTTTCTCTTTTTTTTGTGATTATGCATATTTCATGTTTTTTCTCTTTTTTTCCAAATATAGTTTTCCTCCCTTTTGGTGTTTTATTTTATTTTTCTTTGACTTATTCTTTGTTCTTTTCATATTTTCTTTTCCTATATTGCTTCTATTTGTTTTGATTTGTTTGTTTGTAAAAAAAATTATCAATTGAAATAACAAAAATTATTAATTGTTTGTGTTTACCTGCATTCAAACATATATGTACATGAAACAAGTTAGTTGATATACAAAACACATATTATTCTCGCCCTAGCAATTCACATCTCATCTAAAGGTGGCCCAAGCTGATCTACAATAGGGAGAGAAGTCTAAAGGGAAATTCGACAAAGTATTCAATTTCTATTTCATATGTTTTTCCTTTTTGAATTAGGAATGACTATTTGATTGTTCTCTCTTTCCAAAGTATTCATGGAAGGGGACTCTTACAGTAGTAATATGTCGTTAGATGTGTTGCGATATTAAGCTCAACATGTGATGGTCGAGGATGAAATGTACCACTTTTAATTTCTGTGACATGTATAGTGATTACTTCGATATATCACAGGGATACTTTTAGTGAGCTTTACCAAATTTTTCTACTAAGAATGATGGCACATTTTTTTTCTTGCCAACTCACTCATTTGTTGACATTAGGGTTTTCTTTATGTGTTCTTCTTTATATATTGACTTGGTTGTATTGTTGTATTAGGTCATTCTTGTATATTCTCTTTATGCAATATAAGAAGAAGAAAAAGATCATTCTTCCTTGCCTCAATCTGTGTGTGCTCCTCTCTTGTGAGAGTGTGTCAAAGCTCTCTTCCTTATCTCCTTTCACTTGACATGGTATCAAAGCCAGTGTTGCTATAGAGAGCTCATGGAGAAGGCTGATAGTGAAGAGTATGCAAGGTGGGACCCATGAAAAATATAGGTCATTTTGCAAAACTATAACTTGAATTTTGTTTGGGATCTCTCAAATTTGGGATCCAATTAAGCAATTACATGTACTTTTGATACATGAAAAGTGTGTTTTTCTGAGATCAAATTGACAAGTCATAGTGTAACAGTTTTCAAGTAGAGGTACTACTTCACTAGTGCTTTTACAGTATTATGGGTTTTTGTAGAAATGGAAAAATTCTCATGGAATGAATCAACTTATGATTGATAAGTTGGATAAGAACAACTTTCATGCTATGAGATTCAGAATGATAAATTTCGTAATGCGAAAAGTCTATTGGAAGTACATGGGAGGAGACAATGAAAACCCTCTGCAATTACTAGAGAGGAATCAGAGTGTAGACCAAGCAAAAGCATATGAAGAGTGGAATCAAGGCACATAGAAGGTAATGTATTGGATGTCTATTAGCATACAAGATAGTCATGATTGGGCACATATAGGATGGTAAAACTCATAAAAAGGCTTGGAACAATTTTTTCACATTTTATGAATCCAATACAAAGGCACAGATGTTGCAACTCAAGAATGAAATTCATACACCGGAGAAATGTTTGAAAGTGATTGCACCTTAAAAATCAAAACTGTATGTGAGTCCCTTGCATCTATTGGCATAAATGTAGATGATGATGATAAGGTTGAAGTGTGCCTTCATGTTTTAGCAGCTGCACATAAGCAGTTCACAACTTCTATTCATACCATCATATAGCTCCACACATTTGGTCATGTTCTACATCAAGACAGACATGAGACACTCTTACTTCTTTGTATGCCATGTGTAATGAAGCATGTATCCCATACTTTAGGAAGCAAATTGAGGATGTATGTATAGTTAAATATCATTCTGTGGATGTGTATGTGACATGCATCAAGGACTTGAAAGATCAATTGGCAAACATAGATGAGATTATTCCGAATGCATCACTCCTCTTTACATTGTTGAAAGGATTACCATAATCTTTTCAAAGCTTTGCCACTATACTCCAATTTTTTGCAAAAGGTAATCCAAATATGTATGCATTTGATGATTTTGTAACTCTTCTTTTGCAATAAGAGCAATCTAGAGTGAATAGGAGTGGTTTGATTGAGGGAACACAAGAACTTGCTATCTCACAAAAAAAGGAAAAGCAAGTATAGTTTAGATTTCCACTCATCAAACCCAAAGCCTTAACCTTCATCTTTCACTCATTCCTCTAATGATGCTAATGTGCAAAAGAAGAAGAGATGCAAATATTGTTGAAAGGCTAGTCATACTATTGATGAGCGTAGAAATTTTGCTAAGTGCAATGAAAAGAATAAGGATTCCGGCATGTTGATTAATGAAAATTCTTCAAATGCAAAGAATGATGAAGCCAACATGGCTCAATATTTTTGGGCATGTGTTGTTACATTTCATTATGATGCATCATTGCATTCTGAATGTATGGTTGTGAGTGAGGCTTATTCGGATTGGTTCTTTGATAGTGGTGCTTCAAAGCACATAACTTCATGTAAAAGGTTTTTTGCATCTTTGAAAGATGCACCCAAAGGAGGACATGTGGTGTGTGCAAACAATGCCTCTTATGCTATCATTGGATAGGAGAAATTGAGCTTACGGCTACAAATGGAGGTGTGATCCTCTTGAAAAATGCATTGTATGTACCCCATATCAAGAAGAACTAAATTTCAGTTCCTTTGATTGCCAAAGCTAGTCTTCATGTAAACTTTGTTGATGATAAGTGTATGGTTCATGGTTTCAACAATGGTGATATTATCATAATGTCCAATACATTATGTAATGGTTTGTGTCTCTTGGATACATACAAGAGGGATGCCTCAAATGCCTTGGTTAATAAGAACCTTATTTTGTCCCTCAGGTTGGCTAGATTGAGATGAAGGGCTTAATTGAGAATCATGTGTAAGAAGATTGGGGGTTTCTGGGTTTGGGTCAGAATTGGAAGCTAATTGATTAAGGCTAGAAAATGGTATAGACTCACATGCATGCATACATTTGCCATCGTCAAATTTTAGACTGACCTTCTTTAGAGGTTTCTCATCTAGTAGGCTAAAGACTTCTCTCTACCCAATCTTAGCAGATATATAGCCTAAGGCTAATTGGATTGTCACCTCGAATTTGTATATCCAGTCTTGACCTAGCATGAATTCCTCTATAAGGTCCTCATCCTCACAGACTAGAAGCTTTTGTTGCATTGAATTGTTAGGTAAATGTAAGAATAGGATAACTTCTCCTAAACATTCAATGGTGTTTCCTCTTATCCCCATCATATATGCCTTATTTGGGTTAAGTGGTGCATTTAATTGTCATGCTAATGAAAAGCGTATGCAACTTAATGCTGCTCTTATATTAATTAATGCATCTACTAAGTAATATTCCTCAGTTCCCACTCTTAGATTTAAGTAGGGTTTCTTGATTTGTCGTCCTATAACTTTGGCCTCTGATGTCTTATAGTTGGCCATGGGTATTGGTTCCTCTCCTTGTCGATATCTTTCATCTCTCTCTCTTTCTCTCTCATCCATTCTTTTTGCTTTCGTATTCATTCTAGGGCTTCAAGTCTCACTTCTTCTCTAATTCTTTTGTCCTCTTCCCTCGGTTCCTTGCATTTAGAAGTCTGCTCATTATCTCATCCATCAAGGGTTCTAAATATTTCTTCAGTGATAGCCACTTATATAATTAGGTAGAATTTCTCCATCTAGGGTGGCTAAGAGGTACTTTTTTTTTGGGGGGGGGAATCTACCTACCTAGTCCTTCCTATCTACTCTCTACTCCTACTCACTCACTCTCACTCCCCTAGGTCTAACAACTTATTACACACACTTTCTAAGTGTGAAGTAATAAGTGCAATGAGAAATGACTCGCCAAAGTAGAGTTCTCACCTCTACAAAACTCGTACCTTCACCTACAAGCTCTTACCATCATGCAAGTACCTCAGTTGGACTCGTACTTCCTCGGCAACGGTGCCAAAAAAATTGTGTACCTAAGTGACGACTTAGGGACTTGTGACAAAAGAGACTATTCCTCTATCACCAACAAGTACATATAGTCGGGATGAACACACATTTAAATTATCAATTTGAGAAGTATCTTGAACCTAACTGAGTGTGTGAGAACATGCGCTTACACAATGGTTTATGAAGTGGAATAGCTACCGTTGCATGTAGATAAGTGCCATCACTCACATTCAGCACTTACACAAGTGGAAATGGTGTCACAATACATGAAACAAGAGTAATCACAAAAACAAACTTTTCTCTCAGCTCCAAACTCGAAATATGGTGAATAGCGGGTTCATTTCGAAGCTCTAAATGAGACACATCCAATTGTGTTGTCCGATTTGGACAAAAGTGCTTCAAGTTATGGGCAAAAGACTGATCTATACAACTCTCCTAGTCTCACCACACACCTCCTCAAGCTTCACACACACATTACACACTTCAAAAAAGTAATGGAATGGGTAAACAACATTTCCATGCACTCAATTCAAGCTACAATCACACATGCAAGCTCTCAAGCAAGGAGATACAAGAGGAAGAAGAAGCAAATTCAAAAATCTCAGTTCTGTTCTACTCACAATGGCAAAACTTCCTTTACAAGAGTCACCAAGTGACTTATATACGTGTGCCCTAAAAATGGTCCTTTCACACAAGAGATCGGCACTTTTATTGGAAAACTCTGATCTCCTACTATGTTACAAGGATTATGATACAATCTTTGGGATCTAGAGGACTCCTCTAGTGCATTTACATGGCTTCATGAGGTATTTCATAGTACATTAAGAAGAAAATTTATGCCCATGATTTGAAAATTTTTGGGGGCTCCTTTTCTATGCTCCTTTTCTCTGCAATAGTCTCTCACACTTCTACACACACCCAACATTAGAACCTTTGTGTGTATATGCTACACACATGCCACAAAAATTGAGAGGTAAGATGGATGCAAGGGCTGAAAGATGTATGTTTATTGGTTATTCTATGGAGCAAAAAGGTTACACATGTTACAACCCTAATACAAAGGAGTTAAAGATATCAAGAGATATAGTTTTTTATGAACTCAATCCATGGCATGCTTCCAAAGTTCCATTGCAAGATGAAGATGTTGAAGAGGTAGAGAAGAGATATGTAGCAAGGGTTCAAGGTAGCTTGGATCAATGTTCCAAGCATACAAACAAGTTCAAGCATAGATTTTTTCCATCAATTAGTGAATAAAGGAAAGGAGAGATTGGTAGAGCTTGATGAAGATGGACATGAAGTTGAAGAATTTGAAGAACCTATTTTAGAATCGAGAGCTATGCCAAAAGCAAAGATCAAGGCACCAAGGCAAGGGAGGTTTATCTCACTAAAGGTAGAAGAAAGGAGGTCAACAAGGGTAAAACATCCAATCTCAAGGCTTTTGTGTAATAGTTATATTGTTTGGTATCATGCTTTCATATGTAGGGTTATCAATGACCATGAAACTATTAGAATAAAGAAACAAACTCCTAATCTACTATTAATCACATACCAATTAGATTAAGGAGGAAGAAATAAAAGATATGAAAACATGATGATTAAAATAAATGGAAAGGATTTACATAGAATGCTCCAATGCATATGGAGATTCCATGAGGAGAGAGTGCCACTCTTGGCAACGGATAGAGTGAATGGCTTGTGAGGAGTGAAGGGAGGCCTTGCTTATATGGAGTTTGGGAGAATTCCCTTGCATGTGGGATAAATGAACTTGCATGAGAATGAAAAGTAAACTTGGACAAAAGGGTGAGGCATGGAACTCCCAACACCCCCCCTCCATGTGGTGACCCTTTTATTTCCAATGTGGGGCATTGGTGACATATGGGATCACTTAGCCCATGGGGTTTTTATATCTAAGGACATACGTGATCCTTAGAAATAGCTTGGACATATGGCATCTGTGTGAGACACATGGCATCCCTTGGTTTTTAGTTCCATGGAGATATGGGATCCATGGTTTCTGGGACATATGACAACCCTAGGATCTTGGGACATATGGGATCCCAAGACATATACTTGGACATTTGGGATCCAAGTGGTTTTGGAGATCTAAGGACGTATGGGATCCCTAGACATACAAGAGGGTTTACATCATGGGCTAGGTAGTGCTTTCGATCCATTTGCATATTCTTCTTCTGCACTCCTTTTGCCTTGTTGTTGGTTTTAAACTTGTCCTTCAATTTTGAGTGTCATGTGTTCAAGCCATAAGGAAGGTCTTACTCTTTTAAAAAGCAGTTTCTAGTACCTTTACATGGGGCTTGGAATAATTGGAGCTTAATGAGATGAACTCTTTGGAGAGCTAGTACATTTTCATTTTGGGGTATACATGGCATCAAGACTTGATGGCTTCGGGAAGATCCTACCTTCTTTATAGGAAGGTGGTATCTAATCCCATTACAAGAGATTTTTTTATATATGTGCACTAAGGAATGTTTGAATGAAGTTGTTATAAGCTTGAGTTATTTTAAAATTTGAACCCAACACTATGAATACTCAAGATTTGTGTGCCACAACGAATTACATGTCACCTTCCAGAGGTAAATAGAAAGTAATACAAATGCTTGTTGTAGTGAATAACGCAAAAAGTGCCAAATTCAATCATCCTTCCGAACTCACTCAAAATTTACTCGTGCTTCCTCTCTCAAACATACAGAAGCAATGTATCTACTATAGCTCACCAATGAGGCCTCGGATTATTTAGATCGACTTAGATTTTTATTGATTGACATTGATTGTTCTAAGATTATAACTGCTCATTGGTTGCCTTGTACTTGAAATTTTTGCACCACACATGGTTCGATCATCCGTGATGAGTGTGTCTCTCTCAAAAAGCCATATCATGTCAATATGTCATCTTCAACTAGCATGGGATGACATCATTGCTTGTGTAAATGAAGCTTGTAGAATCTTCTAAGTATGGTGGCCATTTTGGAATGCAAGTAGAAGATGTTTCCGTGCACTTGCAACTTGTCATTCAACTGATCCACCCCTTTCTCCTTCTTGCTGCTGAGCAAATAGATTCGCACATGTGCTTGTAGTTGTTGGTGTTGATGCTTGTAATTGTAGCTCTGAGGAAAATCAAGGTACAAGAGCCCTGAATGTAAGCAACTATCCTAGTCACTAAACAGAGGCGATGACTAGAGAAAGGAGCAGTTCTTTTCTTTTTCCTCTCTCTCTCTCTCAATGGAGAATTAATGTGCAATTTCTGTCTCTTATAAACTTCTTTTGGCGGCTTTGATGTAGCATCCTTACTATGCTTGGAAGACGTAGACTTTTTTAGCTCATCTTTGGCAAATCTGGGAGCGGACCTCTTAGTCAGAAGCAACACAATACATTAGGCATAATTCTATTATTGATAAGGGCAATGTGGCCAAGTAATTTTCTCACCAATTCATATACAGTTGTGAGCTTTCAGAAAAGTGGACAAGCTGTATAAAATCATTGTGTTGCTAAGACGTTTGGAAAGTCCACTAGATGGCATCATTAATGTCTCTGATGCACAAGTTCAGGTCCAAAGATGAAAGCGATGTCGAAATTACACCAAGATATTAGCAAATGTGATTGATGACCTCTGTGCCACTAGAGGGGTACGAAGTTGAGGGAATTGGCAGAGAGGGTCACCCTCCTCTCTCTAATCTCTGAAACTGGTCATACATGGGTTGCACAAGAGGGAATGGATATCTACTCACAATCAAATCTCTGACCTGAAACTCTATGTTTGGAGAGTTCTTCTACAATCATATTCTCCTCTTCTCAATGAGGCAGCAAGCGGATCTTCATGAATCATTGTCCCTTACTGCTAGACTCTCTTGGAAGGTCACCCCTAATCACTTCATATGATTTTAAGGAAGAGAAAGTTGTTACCCAAAAAAAGTAGTCGCCAATGCCTTTATGTAGTTGTAACCACAAATACATGGCGTACCTCCTCAAGCGAGGAAAAATATGTAAGAAACGGGTTCAAAATCAACATATGCATGGTGTTGGTGGAATCATTGTGATCCTCCAGCCATTTTTATTGAGCATCTTTCACATGAGCCATGGCTCTCAATGACCTTCTTTCTCCTAACAACTTGGGTGACCACCCAATGATCCATTTTGTACACTATTTGCTTCTTGATACCAGTGCTCAAAAGCATTATTATTAGAGTTCTCAAGGGCATGATTATTACAAATAAGTGTTGAAAATATGGTATTTCATGGAGCATTACAAATAGAGTGCACTAAAGAAGACATGAGAATATGAAATGTATGGAAAAGAAAATATGTCATGCACAGGAGGGAGGGAGGGAGTAAAAGAGAAGGCATGAAGATCAACAAATATTAACTAGAAAATAATAATAACCGAGATCTAAGAATGGAAACAAAACAACTTATGCTCTAATACCATATTAGAATAAAGAAAGAAACTCCTAATCTACTATTAATCACACACTAATAAGATTAAGGAAGAAATAATAAAAGATATGAAAACATGATGATTAAAATAAATGGAAAGGACTTACATAGAATTCTCTAATGAGCATGGAGACTCCATGAGGAGAGAGTGACACTTTTGGCAATGGCTAGAGTGAATGGTTTATGAGGAGTGAAGGGAGGCATGCTTATATGGAGTTTGGGAGAATTCTCTTTCATGTGGGATAAATGTACTTGCATGAGAATGAAAAGTAGACTTGGACAATAGGGTGGAGCATGGAACTCTCAACAGAAACTTCTACCTGTGAAGAGGTCAAGAACAGAAAGGAGTGGCAAGAAGCTATGGAAGAAGAATACAAATCCCTTTAATATAACAACACATGGAGTCTCATTCCAAGAAGGGATGAAGTCGATTGGCAACAAGTGGGTCTATAAAGTAAAGAGAAATTTTGACGGTTCAATTGCTAGGTACAAACAAAGGCTTGTGGAAAAAGGATTTGCTCAATCTTATGGGATCAACTATGAAGAAATATTCAGCCTAGTTGCAAAGGTGACCATAATTAGGGAATTCATTGGGGTTGCCACATCTAAGAGGTTTCCAATATATGAATTGGATGTAAAGAATGTTTTTCTTAATGGTGACTTTTAGGAGTACAATCTATTGACTCACCCATTAGGGTTTGAAAGCCCTAAATGTTCAAATATTATTTGTAAACTTAGAAAAGCATTGTATGGTTTAAAGCAATCTCTTCAAAGGCTTGTGGAATATTTGTGCAGTTGTGGATATAATGAAATTGATGCAAATCCCTTCCTATACCTCAAGAGGGAAGGATGACTAGTTGTCTACATATGAATATATGTGGATGACTTGGTCATAACACAAAGTGATGATGTAGGTATCGAATGGATCAAGGCCAAGCTTGAGAATGAATTCAAGATTTCATATCTTGGACTACTCACATATTTTCTTGGAATTGAACTTATTTATGCAAAAAATGTCATTTACCTAGATCAAAGGAAATACTTGCTAGATGTACTTTATAAGTATGGTATGAGTGGATGTAAGCCACTCATACAACTTGTGGATCCAAATACTAAGTTATGTAGAGATGAAGGGTGGTCACTTGAAGATATCTCAACATATAGAAGCATAATTGGAATTCTTAATTATGCTACAATAACAAGACCTAATTTGTGTTCTTTCTCAATTTTTGAATTCATCAACTGATGTTCATATGAATGCAACCAAGAGAGTGCTTAGGTACATCAAGCATACTATCAATCGAGGGTAATACTACCCTTATGGACATGGATTACAACCACAAGGCTTTACTGATGCTAATTTGGCTAGTTCAAAGGAGGAAAGAACGAGCAAATGTGGCTATCTTCATGCTAGGTCAAAGAGTCATCTCATGGATGTCCAAGAATCAACCTACAATTTCATTATCATCTGTAAAGGTTCAGTATAAAGCCTTAGCACTTGCTACATGTGAGATCATGTGGCTCAAGACCTCTTCAAAGACATGGATGTGGAGGTCAAAGAGTTTACTCTATTTAGAGATAACATATCAAGCATTCATCTAGCAAGCAACCCTATGTTCCATACAAGAATCAAGCACATAGAGATCCATTATCACTCCATCAGAGAGAAGGTACTAGCAAAGGAAGTGGATGTCACCACAAAGGAGCAACTAGTAGATATCATGACCAAGTTCATGGATGTAAACAAATTGGAGAAGTTCAAGATCAACCTCAACTTGAAGGATATCAATGGAGATTAGCACTTCAGCTTGATGGGGAGCATTAGAAATTTAACAAGCTCAAGTGTGTGTGCACCAAGGCTAAATTCAAGTTCCATGTCACTTCACTTTTTGGTAAAGTATACAAGTAATTTTCCACAAGTTTTCAGCTCAAGATTCCATCTAAATCGATGGAGAAAATTCGGGGATTTTGTAGGCATCATTTGAATTCAAATTGTACACCAACTTTGGAGCATTACATAAGCAAATGATTGGAAGAAAATTGTGGCCATCCTCTAGCATGATTTGAGCGCTTTTAGGCTGTCATTGAGAGTGTATAATCCAAGTCTAAGCTACCCCCTAGCTAAGCTAGCCCCTTGCTAGCTAAAATTTTCTCTTAGGTAGAGATATTTCTTAATCTATATCTCATTGTGTAGGTGCTTGTTTACAAGCAAGATAGCTTATCTTGTAAGCTTTATTTTGAGCACAATCTTAGTCTCAAGTGTTCATCATCATTGAGTATATTAAGCTTGAAATCTCACTTGTCTGATATTTGCATATTTCCAAGTGTATGTGTGTGAAGATTATACATAGGTACAAGCATTTGTTTGGAGAATTACTAGTACATTTTGTGTAAGGACCTTGACATATCTCACAATGTCCAGATTGAATGATTTATGGCTTGTTGGAAAGCTTTAAGAGTCTATGTACAATATACAAAATTTTAAAGGATAAATTCTCTATTCCAAAGAGCACTTCAATTGTTGGTGGATTGTGGTTGTGAGAAATTTGGTTATGTGAAAGGCCCATCAATCTTCTGTGCAACTAGGAGTGGATATACTCCATCAATCCTTGCATCCATAAATGTTCTCTATCTTTTGACTACATGATTTTGAAATATTTTTCATGATTTCAAGTTGATTTTGTGCTACTCATGTGTGTCTATTGACATGCATCAGACTTTTATTCTCTATATAGTACATGCATTTGCTCATTTGGAGTATTTGCGAGCCTAGAAAACAAAATCATATTTTTTGTTTCTCTAGCAAAAAATAACCTCCTCTAAACTTAAATGCATGGATTACAAATAGATGTTCATTTTGTCTAATGAATGAAAAACCTCAAAATTGAATCTTTACTCTTCTCTATAATTTCACCCAAGAAACTTCTAGACCTTCTTGTTATAGCTTCATAATAAGCCATAATATGCTTGATTGAGATAAGTGACAAGGGAGATACAACCACTTTTCTCTGTGGTTGTTTTTAGCTGATTGCTTATGAGCCCAACTTGGCTTTTTGAAGAAGGAGATGTATGATCATGAAGTATTTCTTTGATGATGCACAATGGTAGACTCTCCTTCTCGAGAGCTCCTCAACGATACCGGTGCTTTAGAAACCCGAAATCCTATGCCGCACATAGTACTTTGCATAGGGGTTGCAAAATACACGGAAAACACACAATACACAAACCACGAACATAGACTTCTTAGTTCATAAAAAATGTGGTCGAACTTAGAGCCTATGGATGACCAGGCCACTATATGTTTTATTAAAGAACGTATACAAAAGTGTCCAGTAGCCATTTGGCCTTTCACATGTATACTAATGGTAAAAATCTCCCACTAAAGGCCAAAATGGCCAAAGTGGCTCTAGGAGAAAAATAAAGAATGATAGAGAATACCTGAGTGTAAGTATACAAACTATACTCCCACCTAATGGGCATGTTACACAATATACAAGTAACTATGTAAGATCATGAATCAAGTAACCTCTATCAAGGGACAAAAGTGTTGAAAGCTATCATGTGCTAGAGCTTTAGTCAAAACATCTACATCATTATCTCAAGTATGAACCTTCTCAAGAATAATGTGCTCAATGGCTAAGCAATCTTTGATGAAGTGATACTGCACCTCAATGTGCTTGGTCTTTGCATAATAGACCGGATTATTAGCCAATGCAATGGCACTCTGACTATCAATGAGCAAAGGAGGTACATCCTGAGGTAAACCCATATCACAAGCAAGATGAGAGAGCCACAATGCTTCCTTACATGCCTCACTTGCTACAACATACTCTGCTTCTGTCATGGAAATAGATGTACATTCTTGAAGTTGAGATCTCTAAGAGATAGCACCTTTAACAAAAAGAAAAATGTACCCTGATGTAGATTTATGATTGTCTACACAACCCACATAGTTAGAATCTATGTAACCAATAATGAATGCTTTCCCTCTACCTAAGCATAAACACTTGTCCTTAGTGCCACTCAGATATCTCAAAATCATTTTGACCGCTTCCCAATGTTTCTTGCTAGGATTAGACACATATCTGCTCACAACTCCCATTGCAAATGCAACGTGTGGTCTCGTATCTACCATAGCATACATGAGACTCCCAAAAATAGATTGATAAGGAATTTTGGTCATGAATTCCTTTTCCTCATCTGATTTGGTGAAATCATCCTTACTCAATTTCACATATGTGGGTGAAGGTGTACTCAATGCCTTTCCACCTTGCATATTGTACATGGGAAGTACTTTAGATATGTACTTGTTACACTTATGTGTTCCTTGAGTAGCTTTGATGTGAACCTTTTCCCTATACATGGGCACTTTTTACTCTAGTGCTGGCTAGAGGTTTTTTCCCTATGTTACCACATACTTGATACTCTCATATGTGGTGGTATTAGGGATATTATTCAGCTCTTACTTCAGTTCAATTCATTATCAATAGAGGGAGCTATTCCAACCATCATCTTCTCTGTGTGTCTTGCTTCATTTGTGCTCCTTGTGTGTGCTTCTCGTGTGTCTCTCGCACTTCTACACACACCCAACAGTAGTATCAAAGCAGGTTCAACTCTTTCTCAAGTTTTGGTTTTTCACATCATGGAGTGCACACTTTTAACGGTGCAAATTGACTTCCGAGCATAGAACAATGAATTTCAGTAGCCAAGAAGATTTCCACCAATTGCACTATGGTTTTACCCCCATTTCAAAACCATTTGTGCAGTTAGAATCACCATCAGAGTGATGGTTTGTGAGCTGAAATTTCAGCATTCATTTCAGCTTTTGTCGAAGTGAAGATTGTCACATTCTTGTTCTTTTGTGAAATGTCGGGAAGCAATGACTTGTTTGGCATGCTTCAAGATGAAGATAAGCTTGAGGGGACCAACTATCCGATGTGGTCTTACATGATGAAGCATGTTCTTGTTGCCAAACAACTTTGGAACATAGTGGCACATGTAGATCAAAGACCGACATGTTCTTCTACTTCACAGTCTATTGTCACATATGGAGATTCTTCTTCGAGTACAGTGGTTTCTCCTTCTCCACCTACACAGGAGCAGCTTAGATGGGATGTAAAAGATGATCAAGCTCATGCTTTGATTGCACTTTCTGTGAAGCATCATATAGTTCCACACATTCGGTCATGTTCTACATCGAGACAAACATGGGACACTCTTGCTTCTTTGTATGCCGTGCCTAACAAAGCACGTGTTGCATACTTGAGGAAGCAACTTGAGGATGTATGTACAGTTGAAAATGAGTCGGTGGATATGTATGTGACACACATCAAGGACTTGAAAGAGCAATTGGCAAACATAGATGAGATCATTCCGGATGCATCACTCATTTCTACATTGTTGAAAGGATTACCATAATCTTTTCAAAGCTTTGCTACTACACTTCGTTTGGTTGCAAAAGGAAATCATAATATATATGCATTTGATGAGGTTGTGTCTCTTCTTTTGCAAGAAGAGCAATCTAGAGTAATAGGAGTGGTTTGATTGAGGGAATGCAAGCACTCGCTATCTCACAAAAGGTGAAAAGCAAGTATGGTTCAATTTTGGGTTCATCAAAACCAAAGCCTCAAGCTTCCTCTTCCACTCATTCCTCTAATGATGCCAATTTGCAAAAGAAGAAGAGATGAAAATATTGCGAGAAGGTTGTTCATACTATTGATGAGTGTAGAAAGCTTGCTAAACGCAACGAAAAGAAGAAGGAATCTGACATGTCTATTGTTGAAAATTCAGCAAATGTAAAGAATGATGAAGTTAACATGGATCAAGATTTTTGGGCATGTGTTGTTACATGTCATTATGATGCTTCTTTGCATTCTAAATGTATGGTTGTGAGTGAGGATGATTTGGATTGGTTCTTTGATAGTGGTGCTTCAAAGCACATAACATCCTGCAAAAGATTTTTTGCCTCTTTGAAAGATGCACCCAAAGGAGCACATGTGGTGTATGCAAACAATGCCTCTTATCCTATCATTGGAGTAGGAGAAATTGAGCTTACGACTACAAGTGGAGGTGTGATTCTCTTGAAAAATGCATTGTATGTGTCCGGTATCAAGAAGAACTTAATTTCACTTCCGTTGATTGCCAAAGCTGGACTTCATGTACACTTTGTTGATGATAAGTGTATGGTTCATGATTTCAGCAATGGCGATGTTATCGTGATGTCCGATACATTATGCAATGGTTTGTATCACATGGATACATACAAGAGGGTTGGCTCAAATGCCTTGGTTGCTCATACTTCTTCCATGGCTGAAATGGAGCTTTGGCATGCTCGTTTTGGTCACTTGAACTTCAATAGTTTGTTTTACTTGCAAAACAAGGACATGGTTATTGGTTTGCCTACAATTGAGTCCATTAAGCATGCATGTGAAGGTTGCATTCTTGGAAAAATGCATCATGCTTCTTTTCCAAAAGATAGTCATACACAAACTACAAGAAAACTAAAGCTTGTTCATAGTGATGTATGTGGTCCCCTCAAGACTCCATCTTTTGGGAAGCATGTATATTTTGTTACCTTCATTGATGATGCTACTCAGCATACATGGTTGTATCCTATGAAAGCAAAGAATGAGGTATTTTCTTGCTTCAAAGCATTTTTAGCTATTGCTGAAAATTTCTCTTCACAAAAGCTTTTGACTCTATGCACGGATCGTGGTGGTGAATACATGTCACATGACTTTAATGCTTTTCTTCATGAAAGAGGTATTTCACACCAATGTACGGTGCCATATACACCTCAACAAAATGGTGTTACCGAGCGTAAAAAAGAACTCTACTTGAAATGGCACAATGTATGGTTAAAGGAAAGCATCTTCGTCATAAGTTTGGAATGGAAGCGGTCATCTGTGCAAACTATGTGTTGAATCGCTGCCCTACAAAAGCATTGAGAGTCATCACTCCATGAGGCTTGGAATGGTCATAAGCCTATGGTTACTCATATGCATGTGTTTGGTTGTTTGGCATATGCTCTTGTGCCCTCACAACAACATCATAAACTTGATGACAAGGCAAAGAAATGTATATTTGTTGGTTATAGTGCTAAAAGTAAGGGATATCATTAGTTGAGATGTGGTATTTGCTGAAAATTCAAATTTTTCTTTACTTGAATGCAAAAAACAGCCAACAGTTAGCTCATAAGATGTGTTCAATACACTCATGCCTTTGTTCCAAAATGGTGCGCTTGACTATGGCCATGTAGACTAGCCAATTGAGGCTCAAAGGGCTGAAAAATTCCAGCCAAATAGAGCCAAACATGGTTGAAAATTTTTAGCCAAAATTTGTCAAAACTGTTGGAAATTTCCAGCCACATATGGCTAAACATTTTCATCAAAATATGGCTGAAAATGAGCATGAATTTCAGCCCATGCATAATGTACATGTTGAAGATGTATTGCATAATGAAAGCATGTCTATCAAGAGTGCACAATCTATGCCAAAGTGGCTAAAACAAACTTTGTAGGACATCAAATTGAGTGCATCTTTACTTGGTAGAACAAGATCAAGCTATCACCATGCATCAAGTAATTTTGTGGATTATTCTCTTATTGCTACAACATGTAATGAAGAGCCACTTTCTTTTGAAGATGCATGTGACGATCCACAATGGATGAGTGCTATGCAATCAGAAATGGATTCCATACATAGGAATGATACTTGGGAGTTATGTGAATTGCCAAAAGGAAAGAATGTCATTGGTACAAAGTGGGTTTATAAAATTAAGAGAAAATATGATGATAGCATTGATTGCTACAAAGCTAGATTGGTTACCAAAGGACATGCACAACAATTTGGCATTGATAATGAGGAAACTTTTGCACCTACTTCACGCATGACTACCATTCGTACCGTGGTTGCATTGGTTGCCCATCGTGGTTGGAAAGTGCATCAATTGGACATAAAAACAGCCTTCTTGAATGGTGATTTGCAAGAAGAGGTTTATGTGAAGCAACCTCCTGGATTTGCTATGAAAGGGAAAGATCATATGGTTTGTCACTTGCATAAAGCCTTGTATGGTCTCAAGCAAGCTCCACGTGCATGGTATGACAAAATCCATAAGCACTTGATTGCTCTTGGCTTCACATGTAGTCCGATTGAAAGCACACTCTATGTACACAAAAATGGGACTCATTATAGTGCTTGTTCTTTATGTTCATGACATACTCTTGACTGGGTCATGTGATGCAAAACTTGACATTCTTATGCCTGATTTGCAGCATACTTTTGATGTCACTTATCTTGGTCTTTTGAGCTACTATCTTGGCATTCAATTTGTATCTGTTGAGGGGGGGAATGTCATGCATCAAGCAAAGTATGTTGAAAAAATACTTCAACGTTTTGACTTTCAAGATTGCAAGCCAGTTTCCACACCAGTTGAGGCATGATTCAAGTTCTCAATTGAGGATTCCAATGATGCATTTGACATGTCTCTTTATCAACAAGTTGTGGGATGTCTTATATATGCATGCAACACAAGTCCGGATATACACTATGCAGTTTCCCAGTTGAGTCGATTCATGCATAGCCCTGGCACTAAGCATTAGCAAGCGGTAAAATGTGTGTTTAGATATCTTAGAGGCACTTTGAGCTTAGGTCTCTTTTATGGCAGAGATGTTCAACCATGCTTGCATGCTTGTATAGATAGTGATTGGGCTGGTTGTTATGATATTTGTGTGTCCACTAGTGGTAATTGCTTTTTCCTTGGAGACTCATGCATATCTTGGTTGAGTAAGAAGCAACCTACACTGGCGACATCCAGTTGTGAAGCTGAGTATAGGGTAGTTTTCACAGCTACAGTGGAGTGTATATGGCTGAGATGCCTATTGATGGATCTTTGCATGGATATTGATGCTGCTATGCATCTTCTCACTGATAGTCAAAGTGCTTTGGCTGTTGCACGAAACCCAGTGTTTCATGCACGTACCAAACATATTGAGGTGCATTATCACTATGTGACAGAGTGCCTTCATGCAAGAGATATTGATTTGGTATATGTGCCTACACAAGATAATGTGGCAGACATATTCACCAAAGCTCTTCCACGGGAAAAGTTTGAAGCTTTTCACAAAGCTTTAGGCTTGTTACCTTGGGGGGCTGATCTGTCACTTCTGTATGTGTTCACATCATTCGCTCCAGGGGGGTTTGTTACACTTATGTGTTCCTCGAGTAGCTTTGATGTGAACCTTTTCCTTATACATGGGCACTTTTTACTCTAGTGTTGGCTAGAGGTTTTTTCCCCATGTTACCACATACTTGATACTCTCATATGTGGTGGTACTTTGTACTTATGGATATTATTCAGCTCTTACTTCAGTTCAGTTCATTATCAATAGAGAGAGTTATTCCAGCCATCGTCTTCTCTGTGTATCTTACTGCGTTTTTCCTCCTTGTGTGTGCTTCTCGTGTGTCTCTCGCACTTCTACACACACCCAATAATACTCACTTTGAGACAAGTATATGCATCTTTTATTCCTTTCACGAGTAATGAGCATGCCAAGAATATGTTTGGCATCCCCCAAATCCTTCATATCAAATGTATGACTCAACTTCTTTTTGAGTATTGACAAGTCATAAGAGGACTTCCTAGTAATAATTATATCATCAACATAAAGTATCAAGCATATCAAGTTGCCATATGAGCATCTCTTTGTGTAGAGACAATGATCCTCATTGCTTCGAGAATAGCCTTGATACCTCATAAAAGCATCAAACTTTTGGTACCATTGTCTAGGTGACTGTTTAAGTCCATATAAGCTCTTCTTGAGCTTACAAACTAGACTTTCTTTGGCAAGAACTACAAAACGCTCTAGTTGTTCCATATAGATCACAACTGTAATATTTCCATGTAAGAAAGAAGTTTTCACATCCATTTGGACTAGCTCTAAGTTCTCCATTGCAATAAAGGCAAGAAACATTAGAAAGGTAGTCATTTTTACCAATGGAGATAATATTTCCTCGAAATCAACACCATGTTATTGCTTAAAACCCTTTGCAACAAATCATGCTTTATACTTTGGAGAAGCACTATCTTATGTGAATTTCAGCTTATATATCCAATTACATGGTAAAACTTTCCTATCCTTTGGAAAAGTTAATAAATCCCAAGCACCATTTTTGTGAATAGAATCCAACTCACTCCATGGCATGCTCCCACTTGACATGCTCCTTTGTCTGCATAGCCTCTTTGTAGCAAGAAGGCTCACCAGCATCTGTTATCATAATAAAATCCAAACCTCTAAGGTGGATGTGAGATACGTGCAGAGCTTGTAGTCAATATTGCTTTTGGCCAAAAGCCTTGTGAAAGTTAAACTTGAAGTAGCAAACACTCTTGACTTCTTGAACTGAACTTTTCTCTTCCTCTAATGCTAAGAGTAAGAGATAAAACAAACATGGTATATAAATTGAAGTTGAATATAGAAACATGTTTTATCATCTCCTCATATCTCTGAATCAAAATTCTGCTTCAAATGTCTGAAATGACTAATTTCACCAATTGTTGTCTGAATGATGAATTACCCTTCTAGAGTTACCTTCTCTAGATACATTTGTACCTTGATATCCAACCAAGTTACAACAGAAAATTGGTTGAAAACAAAACTCATCTCATCTCTGCACTTGTCTTCTTAGATGAGCTTTCTTGCCATGAAAGAGATCTCTTAAAACTCTCTAGAAAAACCTCTAGATACCTGTTTTGATGTAGCCTTTAACTTTCAAAAGATGAAAGTGTATAAAAGCACTCCTTGAATTTCTTCAAATCTCTTCATAACTGCTCTTCTAAGATATGACTAGCAAATGATAATCTGATAGTAGAAACTGATACCTGTGATTTGATGTTGATCTGATTCCTTCATCTTCTCTAATCCATTGTTCTTCCTTGAATTTGAAGTAGTCTTCTCTTCATCAAGTCTTGGTATTCAAACAATACTTTTGTAAAGTATTTGCATACTCTTCCAAAAATATTCGGCTGCTAACAGATCATCAACTTCATACTCCACACTGATGAATACACATGTAACTCAATTGTCTAATTCTCAAATCTCTACCCATCTAGATTAAGTGTGTATGTCAAATGTCAAATGTTAGAAGATGCTTTCAAATCATATGTTGTAAATCTGGAATCCTGGGAACCTGAGATATGAATGAGCCTTAATGCATTGATGCCAAAGATCTAAAGTTTTGAAACCAAAACCTTAGTGCTCTGATACCAAATGTTGGAAGTGAGGTAGGCCCTTAGGCTCATGTCACAGGTCCATGGTTCCATAGTTCCAATCATGTACAACAATAATTCCAGCAATCTTCCATATTGACAAAACATGAACATACCACAACTTAATCATACAAATGATGAGATAAAGATAGAGAAAGAATAGACGACATGTGTAAGGTGTTACGTAATCCATCGCTTACTCATAGTATCATATATACAAATGTTCAATGTACAATGTGGGAGCAAAACTCTCAACCACTCTATGTGATGAGAAATAGATGAATGAGTGAATGTACAATGTAACAAACATATTCAGATGTATGGGCAATAATCTGAATATATATAAGATGTGTGACCTTATAGGTTATAGAAGAGTGAATATGAATGACTAAAAGAGGAAGGATCAGTGTGAAGCTGATAGTCAACAAACCCTCATCTGAACTTAGGCTATGGAAGACCCTAAGTTAGATACGTGTGTGAAAAGATCACATACTTATAAAGTAGCATAGAATGCTAACAAGTTTGCTGCTAGAAATCCTCAAACTCATGTGAACACACCTTCTTAAACATCTCATCAAAATATGCATAAAGCATATACGTATTGTTTCTCTTGTACCTATGCTGAATAGGACTCCTCCTGATATGAACGCTATTGCCTCCATAAAATTCAAGTAGTACCTGTGTGCATAAAGAGAATATGTACTTGAATACTTAACATAAGATGTAAATCTTATGTTAAACACCATCCAATGTCTTTGAAGTAGCCCGACATCTTCTTGTAGAAGACAATCTTCAACCTGATATCTTCTTGTAGAAGATAATCTTCAAATACACCATGTAGATGGCACCATCCAATGTCTTTGAAGTAGCCCGACATCCTCTTGTAGAAGACAATCTTCAACATAATATCTTCCTGTAGAAGATAATCTTCAAATACACCATGTAGATGGCCGATCCTCACCATCAAGCTGCTAATGACCAAGTCTTCTTGCCATGAACAAGAGATAACCTCATCTCCATGAGCTAGAGTGTGAGCACACCCTTCATCTTCTCCAACAAGAATCATTAAGAAGAACTCCATAGCTACTCCTCAACATGCTTCAAGTTAGCACCATGGTTGCCCCATGTGCTAGAAGAAACACCACCTCTATTGAGGTCCAAGCTCCAAGCTTGTGTTGAATACTAGGTGAAGGATAAAAGATAGTGATTCAGGCTTATTCTTATATAGTTTTAGAGTAGCCTCCAAAAGCTCTAATAAAACACAAATCTCCACGATCGCATAAAGAAAGCATGATCGTAATAAAGCAAGATCGCGCCGCTCATCCGTTAGTGTTTTTATAATAAAAGCAAAATCATAAGTTCTTCTGCATTACGTGATCTGCTGCCGACGGGATTTGATCCCATGTTGGTTCTTTGGGAGGTCATTGGTCTAGCCACGCTGCCCCACACTTTTGGATGTAGGGAGTACTAAGAAATACGTATAAGTCTTGGTAGCGCCCGTCAATTCTTGAATCAAAGACTATACAAGATGTCTACAGATGCTGTGATCTGAGAGCAAGATTGACCAACCTTTGACAAATAGGACATTGTTTCCAACATCTTGGTACCGTGAGACTTGGTGACTCTTAAAAGTGTCACATTGTGGGGATTAGAGATGTGGTTGTGTAGCTCACTGATGGTTCAAAATTTATTATGCATAATGTACGCCATGTACCTCAGTTATCATGTAGTTTGATGTCAGTTGGTCAACTTGATGACCTTGGTTATAAGGTGATTTTCTATGCTCAATCCTTTCGCATATCAAAGGACAATAGGCTATTGCAAAAGCAGGCAAAGTTGGCTCACTTTATCCTTTATTTGTATCACAAAAAGAACACTTGTTAGTTGTGATTGAACAACCTATGGCTTGTATTTGGAATGGTCATTTGGGCCACATGTCTCGTAGTGGAATATTTCTCATTCTGGTTACTTACTTGTGCTATCTTTCTCTGATTTTTCATCATGTGCTATCTTTCTGGCTACTTACTTGTGCTATCTTTCTCTGATTTTTCATTATGCACATTGTCAATATGGAAAGCAAAATAGGAATGTGCATAAAATGCACATTGATTCTTCAATTCAGCCTTTAGATCTTGTTTATACATATGTGTGTGGTCCTATGCCGACAAGGTCATTAGGTGGTTCTCTTTACTTTGTCACTTTCATAGATGCTACTAGCAAAGTCTAGGTATATCCTATCAAATCAAAGGATGAGGTGTGAGGTATTCCCTACCTTCAGAAAATGACTTGCTTCAATTGAAGCTCAAAAAGGAACGAAGCTCAAAGCTTTATGTTTAGAAAATGGGGTGAGTAATATACCTCACATGAATTCAAACTTTTTTGCTAGTCTAGAGGAAACTATAGAGAGTTTACAACTCCTTATACTCCAGTAGCGAATGTTGTAGCTAAAAGGTTGAATACAACTATTTAGGATTTAGTAGTTTCTATGTTGTATCATTTTGAAGAGAACAAAAGGTATGGAAGAGAAGTTTGAAAATGTTGACATCATCAGGTGGAAGAAAGATGCAGAAAAAGAAAGTCCATCATTTCCAAAAGAAAAGTAAGGCTTCCTTTTCTCATATATTTTCCATATACTTTTCCTATTTTATCCTCTACATCCAAAGACAAGTCTACGAGAACATCTTGTTTAAAGAAGAAGCAATTTCTTGTTTTGTATTACACTTGGTCATGATTTAGTAGATTGACAAAGAATTGCATTGAGAGAAACAAAAGCACTCATATGTGTATGAGTTATGTTGAAGCTTTTTAAGCGGGCAGCTTATATGTTCCCTCAAAGAATTCTTGGAGTGTCAATATAGAGCTACTTGGTATATGACAAGTTGCAGAGAAGTTTATTTCTTCTTTATCTAACTCTTGAGGTAAAAGAGTTTTTTTGTAGCAGATGTTGAAGACTTGGGTTGAGGTTTTATGTTTGGAAGAGGTTACCTCATATTCACTATTTTTAGAAAACTTCAGAAAATTCAGATTGTTGATGTACAAGTCAATGAAGAATCTACTCTCTATGATTGTCTAGACTTTTGGATACATGTTTGTATTCAAAAGGTGTTCCATCATATCCTATCACTTGATTAAGAAGTGGAGTTAGCCAAAAGAAAGTCAAGCAGGTACTATCACATTTCACCCGGGTAAAATATGAAAGTTATGAAGTATCAACTTGCAGCTTTTGGAATTCTCAAAGTGAGAAGTTTATCCACTTATGTTTCAAGTAAGAATTGCAGATTCTTGGAAAGGCTTTGTTTAAAGAAAAGTTTTACAACTTTTTAAGAAGCATGGACACTTGGAGACATTTAGGTAATAAATCAAACATTCAGACATGAAGGTTTGATAAGAGCAGATTCTACACAGGAGAGATCATTGATCTTGTATGATCTTGTATGATCTTGAGTATTTATGATTCAGTTGTCTATCCTTTGTTTGTGAAGATTCTTAACATTGGAAGAAGTAAGTCAAAGATTCAGGTTCAATCATATTTGTGTTGCAGAGAGATAGAAGATACTTGTTATGTTACTAAAGGTTATGAATCCTATACAGCTTTCAGCAAGGTTTTGTTATGTTAGGATCAGCTAACCTTATTCTAGATTTTGGAAAGCTGAGGAATGACATGGAAAGCTATTGGCATCTGATCAATGCTAATAAAAAGGATTCAGAATTTTTGTTTCAGATACAAGTATTGATCATTGAACATCAGATTTATGAAGGAAGACGTTCCAGATTTCATAAAGTCTGATGTATTTGAAGAATACTGGATACTAGTGTTAAGTCATCCAGGGGGGTGATGAAACATGAAGACTTATTTTCAAGCCATATGTAAAAGAATGCAGATTCATACCTACAGGTATTCCTATATTTCCTTTCTCAGGTTCTCTTTATGTTCCAGCTTTGAAAGAAGAAGGAAGAAGAAGAATATTTGGAGAAAGTTCCTATTAGGATGTTCCTGTTCAGGAGAAGGTTCCAGAGTTCTATTTGAAGAGAAGCTTGATATTTCAGAAAGGTATATTTCAGAAGTGCGCACATATATCTTTATACCAAGTTCTGAAGGAAAGAGGTATGAAGGATTTAAAGGATGAAGACATGATGACATCATAGATTTTTTACTCATATTTCAGTTGATTTTAGTTGATTTCAATTGAGTTGAGTTGATTTGACTTGAGTACAGTCAAAAATGAACCAGCAATGTTCATAATACACTAAGTTGTGAGTTTTTAGTCACAGGTTCCAGGATTCAGTTCCTGATTTTGGTTAGTGTATTTACATGACACAACAGAAGTACGTTGAGAAACCTTTTTGAAAGGTAAATGCAAATATGTGGATCCTAGTGTATGTTTTCAAGTTTTTGAAGACAGGAGATAACAGGTGCAGAGTCAGTTCTGAAGTGCAGGAGTACAAGCTTTGTGGTAATTTGCAGCTTTGATAGTTTGCAGATCCAGTCCAGGATGTACCAATATGACATTGCAGGGGGGACTGTTGGAAACAATGTCCTATTTGTCAAAGGTTGGTCAATCTTGCTCTCAGATCACAACATCTGTAGACATCTTGTATAGTCTTTGATTCAAGAATCGACAGGCGCTGCCAGGTACTATAGCTATTTCTTAGTAGGCCCTACATCCAAAAGCATGGGGCAACATGGCTAGACCAATGACCTCCCAAAGAACCAATGCGGGATCAAATCCCGTCGGCAGCAAATCACGTAATGTGGAAGAACTTATAATTTTGCTTTTATTAAAACAACACTAACGGATGAGCGACGCGATCTTGCTTTATTACGATCATGCTTTCTTTATGTGATCGTGGAGATTTGTGTTTTATTAGAGCTTTTGGAGGCTACTCTAAAACTATATAAGAATAAGCTTGGATCACTATCTTTTATCCTTCACCTAGTATTCAACACAAGCTTGGAGCTTGGACCTCAATAGAGGTGGTGTTTCTTCTAGCACATGGGGCAACCATGGTGCTAACTTGAAGCATGTTGAGGAGCAGCTATGGAGTTCTTCTTAATGATTCTTCTTGGAGAAGATGAAGGGTGTGCTCACACTCTAGCTCATGGAGAGGAGGTTATCTCTTGTTCATGGCAAGAAGACTTGGTCATTAGCAGCTTGATGGTGAGGATCGGCCATCTACATGGTGTATTTGAAGATTATCTTCTACAGGAAGATATTAGGTTGAAGATTGTCTTCTACAAGAGGATGTCGGGCTACTTCAAAGACACTGGATGGTGCCATCTACATGGTGTATTTGAAGATTATCTTCTACAAGAAGATATCAGGTTGAAGATTGTCTTCTACAAGAAGATGTCGGGCTACTTCAAAGACATTGGATGGTGTTTAACATAAGATTTACATCTTATGTTAAGTATTCAGGTACATATTCTCTTTATGCACACAGGTACTACTTGAATTTTATGGAGGCAGTAGCGTTCATATCAGGAGGAGTCCTATTCAGCATAGGTACAAGAGAAACAATATGTATATGCTTTATGCATATTTTGATGAGATGTTTAAGAAGGTTTGTTCACATGAGTTTGAGGATTTCTAGCAGCAAACTTGTTAGTATTCTATGCTACTTTATAAGTATGTGATCTTTTCACACACGTATCTAACTTAGGGTCTTCCATAGCCTAAGTTTAGATGAGGGTTTGTTGACTATCAGTTTCACACTGATCCTTCCTCTTTCAGTCACTCATATTCACTCTTCTATAACCTATAAGGTCACACATCTCATATATATTCAGATTACTGCCCATACGTCTGAATATGTTTGTTACATTGTACATTCACTCATTCATCTATTTCTCATCACATAGAGTGGTTGAGAGTTTTGCTCCCACATTGTACATTGAACATTGGTATATATGATACTATGAGTAAGCGATGGCTTACGTAACACCTTACACATGTCGTCTATTCTTTCTCTATCTTTATCTCATCATTTGTATGATTAAGTTGTGGCATGTTCATGTTTTGTCAATATGGAAGATTGCTGGAATTATTGTTGTACATGATTGGAACTATGGAACCATGGACCTGTGACATGAGCCTAAGAGCCTACCTCACTTCCAACACAAGAGACTTTGTTGCATAATTAGAGAACCATTCTTTGTGTGGTGTCACATGGAAAAAGGCACTAGAATCTAGCAGCCATGTGTGGGAAAGGGAATCAGCCATAAGAGCCTCAGTGGGCACAATATTGTCAAGTGTCTTCATAGTCGAAGAAGATGGTGCAAGTAATTGTTTGACATGCCCATCGACATTCTGTCCTTTACCTTTAGCATTCTTTAATGCATAGCAATATTTCTTCATGTGTCCTTTCTTGTGAAAATAATGGCATTCAATATCTATCTTCCTTGATTTACTTCTACTCTTATTTTGTTGATCACTCTTTTCCCTACCACGTTGCTGATTCTTTCCTTGGTAAGAATCATGAACATTATATACATCTCCACTCTGAGCACCAACCATAGATTTTCTATGAATCTCCTCATTCAAGAGTGCTCCACATATGTTATCATAGACTAGTTTACCACTAGGTGCCCTATTGCTAATAGTTGTGTAAAACGTATCCCATGATGATGGCAATGTGTATTACAACAAGAGTATTTTCATTCCATTATCCATATCCATTTTTTTAGCTTATAACTTGGAGAATATAGGCTTAAGCAATACAAGAGGGCTAGATGTGTGAGAACAAAGATTTATTCGAAGGCCAAAAGTTAGAAAAAGGTAGAGGTTGAAAAGTTGAAAAGGGATAACTTCTTCCAAAGCTCCTCTACAATTTCATAGTCTAATACTGTAAAGTAAACATTATTTTCTACGTGTAATCAAATGGTAGACCTAGTTAGTTCATCTAAATCATCCCAATCACCTTCATCCATGTCAGCATGCTTCTTGAGATTCCATTTACTGGCTTTCATTGCCTCCTCTGAATGGGCACATCTTTAATCTGATTCTTCCATAGGGCAAAGTTTGTTTTGGATCTCAAAATGGCCTTTGCTCTGCAATTTATAAATCCTCGTGAAAACACTGGCACTAGACCTTGATCCAATAGACGTGCATGAGACCTCTGATGCCATGATGATAGAGAACTGAATAGAATGATAATGAGATAGAAGAGTCCAAACACCATTAAGCCTCAAAGAAGGATGACCAAGTGTCAGATTCTAGGAAAAAATTCAGCAATCTTCTTAGAAAAATGAATCAATGAATAGTAATGACCAACCAAAAGGATTATGTGAGAATAAATGTGCTCACACCAATAAGTGTGTTAAAGAGTAAAATATCGACCATTGTATAGTTGACAAAACCAAAAAATATGGAAAATTTTGACAGAGTATCCTCTGCAAAATGAGCATATGACCAATGCCAAAATCTCATAAAACTGCAAGTATTGACATGTTAACATGCATAGTGAATCATTGACTCCACTGCATATAATCAATTACCCGAAAGAAGCCAACTAGGCTTATCGAGCACCTATGAACAACTGTCATACATCTCCTAAGGTGAGGCTTGGTAAGTCTTCCACTTGCGTCACCGAAGAGACCCCGACATTTGGGTGTCTCCCAATTAAGAAAACCTCACCACGACCCTCTTTATCAAACATAAAAGGCTTATGCAAAACATAACTGCTATATCAATGACCACATGGACATACATAAGTTGGTATCCATAGAAGCGTACATAATGTGTATGTGCTCAATATATGCAATAGAATGGCACTAAAAGGCTGAATTCACAGCCCAAACACTGGCCAAGAACACCTGCAAGTGTCTGTCAACTCTGCTCTTTAGGCTCAAAAAACTGCATAGACTTGTGGTGGCTTCTCCCACCACAACTAAAACCTTTCAAGAAATTTGTAGATTTACTAGTGTGGTTGACAACAAAGCCCCAAAACGTGAACATTCATTATTGAAGAAGTACAAAGAGCACTCTTCTTGATTTTCTTGAACCTGTGTAAAGAGAACTATGCACAAAAGTACTCCAAAATGGCTCCAAGAATCACCCCAAAATTGCTTCAAAATAGATTTTGAAAGCAAAGAATGAAGCTTTGAGAGCCCAAAACATGCTCACGGTAATGTTAACCTTAATCTTTCCCCTTCTTCAAACACCACAAGACTGTAGTTTAGTGGCAAGAGATTGCGAGTTAAGTGAGCTCCGGGGGGAACAGTACTGGGATGGGTGACCTCCTGAGAAGTATCGGGAACCTTTGTCTTTCTTGATCGTTGAGGTCCTCCCTCGTGCGCAGCCAATGGCACCAATGGTGACTTCAGTGACTTGGATGACAAGGTATTCCAAGATCTATGCCTTGGTCGTCGCCTTAGTCGTAAGCTTTCAGTGGGTGGGAGAGCAGGTGCTCTCTTCTCTTGCACAAAAGGAATAAAGTTTTTGCTTCAAAACGCTTTGATACCATTGAAGTATTTCTTTGACGACGCACGATGGTAGACTCCTTCTTGAGAGCTCCTCAATGATACCCGTGTTGTAGAAACTCGAACTCCTGCATACTCCACACAGGGTTTGCAAAATACACAAAAAACACATAGTACACAGGCCACGAACACATATTTATTAGGTTGGCACTGTTGGGATCCAGATCAGAAGTGTAGAGCAAATTAGGCAGGCAATTTTGAACCCACATTGACCACCGATGGAGCATTCCGAGGGGAGCTTCATTTTAACCTTTTTTTCTTAGTTTTTGAGAGGCACGATCTTATGAATGACATGGTAGCTTTAAAACTTCATCAAATCGTTCGTAAACCGTGGTTAAGGTAGAAGAAGGCGTATGTGCAAAATACGCAGAAAGGGACGTACGGTCCCGGGGGTCGATCCTGCGCTGCAATATTGTCTGATGCTTTGACAGTCTCGATCCCATGGACGCCCTCGTGGCGGTAGTGTTGGAAGAAGTGGCAGCTGAAGGAGAGCAAGGTGACGTTCACTATTGTATTATTCATTCTCACCCTTGCATGGACTTGAACGCGTAAAGCTTGCGATTTACAGAGTTTGTCTGTCTACTTGTCAGCAGGCTGCTCTTTGCCCGATCTGTGGAAATGGCTGGAAGCATCTTCATCGAAATCCGGCTTGCTTCTAGACCCCGCATTAAAGCAAGCCTTATGGAAACAGTTGATCTCAAGCAATTGTCTTACCTTCAAAGGCCGAAGCTTCACTCCATTAGCGGCCACAGAACCATCAATTCAATCCTACGAGGATGCCGAAAGGCTAGAAATATCTATAGTTCCTTCAGAAGACTTAAGGGACAGTTTCCTCGGCATTTACGACGTGAGACATTCTGATTCCAAGCTCTCAACTGAGCAAAGGAGAATGCTTGAGCGAATTGGACGAGCTAGGTATCCATCGATTAGATACTGATTTTCTAAAGCTTCCTTGTTTGTCATTCACATCGGGGAATCTCAGCCCAATGTCACTTTCTTGAAAAAGTACATTTGTTCTCCGTTTGGAATTAGTTCGTGGAGTATCTTGGCAACTAATGTTAAAAAGAAAAAAAGTCTTATATCACATTTTGAACTTAGGAGCAGAACTTGGCGCCGCTTTCGTTTGTAATGTAAGCGCACTGCACTCTTGGACTCTAATGGTTGTCCCTCCGCTCCATGTTCAAGTAGGCGATTTAACATAGCTGCAGTGAGTCAGAAAATATGTCTCAGTTCTGTGCAAGGAGCTCCATCAAGAATGGTAGTCTTTACTGAGTAAAGCTGATATTTGGGGTGGGCTAGGGACAGTCATGGGCTAGCTGATTAGATACTGACTTTCTAATGCTTCCTTGTTTGTCTTTCACATCTGGGAATCTCAGCTCAATGTTACTTTCTTGAATTAAAACATTTGTTCTCCCTTTGGAATCAGCTCGTGGAGTATATATATCAAGATGAGTTCAGGCAAACGCTAAGTTCATTCCCCCAAAAAAGTGCAATGATGAGCTCATGATAGTCAACTAGAAGATTGTATGGCCATTCATTTGACTACTAAATATCAGGACATCCGCACAAACATTGCTGGCACTCAATCGTGAGTTTAGAACTAGGGATGAATACATGCTTGCACACACATACCACAAGCATGAACTCATGGCTAGTAGACAAACCTGAAAATCAATTTTACCATGCAGAATGTGGGCTACTAGGAACATATTCCCTTTAATGTTGTTGGTTCCTGATGGCGGGTATAACGAACAATAAATACATGCTGACACATACACATGCCACGAGCACGAACTCATAGGAAGCTTTGCCAACTAAGTTTTTATCACTTCAGTGATACTATCCTTTTTCCCTTTGAAAAGGCAAGGTGATTGCTGGTCTTTATTTTGAACATGCATTATTCAGGAATGCATAATCATTCAAGCAAAGATAAGTCATCACGCATATACGTTTGCTGAAGTATATCAGCTGAATCACGATAGTAAGCTTGCTTTACTTGTCTCGCAGTAAGTTTGACTTATCTTCTTGTTTATGTGGACGGCGTGTTTCCAATTATTTCTCGTATAGTATTCATAGCAGCTGTCTAGGTACATGCTGCGAACTTATGATTTCATGTGTGTGAATAGGAGCATTCTCTCTTTGTAGAATAGAGATAGGAGAATAATTATTTCACTCTAAATAGCATTTTTGTTAGCCCAAATATGCCACACAATACGCACACTTAATTAAGAGAACAACGCACGAAACCCAGAATTTATGCTAAAAAAATGACAATACTCCATTAATGATAAAAATGTACAAGATCATGGTATGCTCCAACTAATACAAAAGAAATATAATCACAACTCATAAGTACCAAAAAGAGCAAGTGAGGGTAAGGGAAGATAGGCTATGAAGAGGCTTAGGCTGAAAATAGGAACTCCAAAGAAACCTCTCAAGAGAGTATGAGAGTCCTCCAAGTGTATGAGCATATACTACTCCAATTCCTTCAAGTCCTCCAAGAGTGTGAGACACACTCTCCAACTTCAAACTTCAAAACAAGAAGATCCTCCTCCTTATGTGTGAGAGATAGCACCTCAAACTCTGATAAGAGTGCATCTGAGAGAGAGTCACTGAGTCACCTCACATGTAAAGAAGAGCAACAATGAGATTTGCATGATAAAGCACTTTGAAAGTTCACGTAAGATTTGCCAAAAGGAAGGTGTAAGATCTTTTGAAAGCATACATGAATTTTTACTTGGTGACTTGGCAGTGATGAAGTGGCAATTTAGGTATTGTGTACACTAAAATTAGGCGCCAGGTTTTTATTCCTAATCATCAAGTTTGGTACAAATTTTATATCCATGGACCATTTTTTAAATCGACTTTTAATTGCTGTTGACTTTTTGACCAGAAATTAGGGATTCAAATTTAAGGCTGATCCAATGGTTTTTGGGGTATGTGCTGAATATGGTTGGATTGCTCTCCTCAACTACTTTATGAATATGTGATTGATTTCTCAAAGACCTAGGAGTTATTATTACCTAAATCGAATTTTCTCCTATGATACAGACTAACAATGTCATGCATATATATAATGATTGGAAAAATCTAAGCAAAACTATTTACAATTAGGATTTTTAATGTCATTTTTAAACTATTTCAAGCCCAAGGAGTAAACTGCTGTCGATTATTAACCGGAGGGGTGCTCAACTCATCTACACACGTGCTGATTGTGGAGGTGGAGCTTGTTATTGGAGGTGTTCTTCAGCTCATGAAGGTGCTCTAGGAGGAGTGTATGCTCATTCTCTTGGAGGTCTATGTACTCTTGAAAGAGAGATTGCTCCTCTCTCAAATGGCAATCTCCATCAGTGATACAGAGGCACCCAATATCTCCTCTCTCACGGCAAGCGTCCTAACACGCCTTCCACAAAGTATATATAATAGAAACATGTGCACAGATCCCACTCTAGGTGGTCTCAAGACAAATACGGCCTATGAGCCACCCTGTGGAAACCCTCTCAGAAGGTAATGCGTATGGATGTAGAGGCTGGCAACCATATCACGTCAATAATCATCCACCAATCCCTCAACTCATGTCGTGATCGCATACAGTGACCTATCAGAGAGAAACACGACCTGTCACACACAGAGGTAAAAAAACTGAACATGTATAGGAGGACCCATCTCTCTACCTAAGATTAGGTCTCATCCACATGAGACCATATAGGTCAATTGCCTTGGACCTCAAAAAAGACCTCCAGAGTCCAAAGAATACTCCCCAAGTCCATAAGATACCAATCACTCACGTGACTCTTGGTGAATCCATTTGGCACGAGGTAGAGGATTGTCTCCCTCTGTCCCATAGTAAGCCCATCATCGTGGAAGCGGCTGAAATATATCATAGGGTCACTAGGATGACCCTGATCCTCTATCATTCTAGCTGTAGGACTTGGTAGGCAAAATCATCCCCAAGGATTTCCTTGGATTGTCTGGGCTGTGCCATGATCAATACCTCTTATGTATGCAGCTGCACCCAGTGGGTCTGCAAAGCACTTCAAACAAATACTCCTGGCATCCGCACTCCATTTGAGCAGCTATAACATCCAATAGATACTCGAGGATTTGGGTCAATGCCCAAGATCCTAAGAATCCTGTGAATATGCATCCAAGGTCTCTCCCTACCGCTTCCCAATCAAAAAGGAAAGTGTGTGTACTCATGCCCGTCATCTCCAGCACACCATGGATATGCTCAAATCTTGGGCAAAGGACCCCACCTGACCATGAATAACTTCCATGGCTCATCGAATGGAGTAAAAAATCTGAATATCCCCACCTCCTAATCTGTACATCCAGGTATAAATCCTGATGTTAAGAAGACCCCTTCCGGGCTCCTGACCATGAATAACTTCCATGGCTCATCGAATGGAGTAAAAAAATCTGAATATCCCCACCTCCTAATCTGTACATCCAGGTATAAATCCTGATGTTTAGAAGACCCCTTCCGGACGTAGCCCATGTCTGTAGGGTATAGAAGTCGTCATATCTTCCATTGGCTGAACTGGACTGGCTAAAGTGGAAGGTTGAGAATTAATGGGCTGTGGGAACGTCTCCATGACAAAGAAGGTGGAGTGGCTGAAAGTGCAAGTATGGAGGCTGAGGTGTGAGGGACTCTTCTCTTTATGTGCAATCTTGGTGAATGTGTGCTATGCCAAGATGAAAAGAGGAGAAACCATTTGTATGTGCCTAAATTAGCATCCTCTTGCCTCCACTATTTTCGAGCTATATCGTTAATTAATTTAGAATTTTTTCAAAACTTTCTAATTGACATCACCCAATTAATACCAGCCATATGGAATGTATGGAGAAAACGCATGCACCCAATTTGATGAGGTGGATCCACCAAATTTATGTCATGTGGCAGATTTCTATTGAATCCAAATGAAAGTTTCCTTGATGCTCAAGTAATGCCTTGCAGCCCAAGTAATTGCCTTGCCATCCAAGTAATTGCCTGTCCAAGTAATTGCCTTGTTGCCCAAGGAATTGTCTTGCTATCCAAGGAATTGTGTTGCAGCCCAAGTAATTGTTTTGCTTCCCAATTAATCGGCTTGCGCAAGGTAAAAAAGCCATTGCCCATCTAATACAACTGCCCTAAGGATGCCTTGCTCCCCAAGGAAGATAGTTGTTTCCTTTCCATCAACCTCTAGATGAATGCAAAACTGTGCACTCATATGGAGGTGTTGCTAGGAAAATAAAAGCAAAGAGGGGACAACCGATAGATATTGTGACTGTCCAGCCCTTCATACAAACTCCATCCCATTCCTTTCATCTTTTTCCATCCAACCCCTTCATTTTTGAGTGCACATGTGATTCCTCATGCCAACAAATGCATCTTATAGTTCTTCCCTCTAGGCATGCATCATGTGCAAAAATCAGCAGTGCTCATCAAATTTTCTTTGCCCAATAGGGCTGAAGGGCATCCAGCAAGCCTCCCTCTTTTTAAGATGGCTGCATCCACACAGCTCCCCTTTCTCCACCCAACCACTCACAAGGGCAGCCCATGTTGCTTCCTTCCCTTTCCTGCAGTAGAGGAAAGGAAGCAGCCATGACTTCGAGTAAGGGTGTGGTTGGAGAGTACCTATCATCCAGCCACCTACCTACATGGACAACACACCTACCTAAATGGGAAACACAAAAAGAGAGGGGTTTACATGTATTCTCCAACCATCGGCTTGCATGTGCTCCCTTTGCTCCTTCCTCTTCCTACCTACACGGAAAACACAAAAAGAGAGGGACTTACCTGTATTCTCCAATCATCGGCTTGCATGTGCTCCCTTTGCTCCTTCCTCTTGCCCAACGTGTTCCATACTACGCCATGCGAGAGGGTGAGAAGCATGTCAGGTCGAGCCATGCCCAGATGGTTTTGTCACTTGTGCACCTTGTCCTTCCTTTTCCATACGAGCATACAGTTGCTCTGATACCAATGTTAGATCCTCCAAGATCCTCCATGCTAGACAAGATAAGACACAAACCATATTCACAAACAAAAGAAGGGAAGACATCAGACTCACCTTGCAGACACAGAGCCAATATGGGCTCACTCCCATGCCTGGGAACTTGCAGCCAAGCGGGTAGCCACTCCAAGGGACCGGTGTCCCATACCATCAGCCCTCCACCAATACGGGTGACAAGCTTTTGCCAAAGGGCCAAGAGTCCAAGTCCCTCATGTGATGAGTGTCTTACAAATGAGCCCATGGGTCCTATTTCTAGGATCAAATGGCGAGGTGAGCCAATTCATATTGGGTGGCTGATTCAAACATGATCAGATACTTTAACTACATATGCCCATCTAGATGTCCTTGAGTTCTCGGTATGTAAGAGTAGGGCATCTCAAGAGCAATGCATTTTGCATTCCCTACACCCAACATTAATTCACCTCCTACAAGTTCCATGTGTGTGGTATGAAAAAATACATGTTACTTACTAGAACATGGATCTCACTAAAAACACCTTGTATGTGAATCGTTTATCTGAGGTGCTAATATGTTGCTCATTGGTCCTAATGAAATGCATATTGCTGATTTTAAGATTGATTTGCATCATTTCGAAATGTCGTATTCGGGGCATTCAATTTATGCAAGTTGATTTGCTTTGTGTCAAACAAAAATACATTATTGTGTTGGATGTTACAACACTTGTGTGTCCATAACATGGTTGATGCGGTTCGGGACCCTAACCCTTGAAAGGTTCCATTTGGTTCGGTTCAAACCGAACCTTATGAATAGATGTGGTTACCGAACCAAACCTTATGAATAGATGTGGTTCTCTAGAAATTTTCGGTAGGATGGAACCGAATCATTCCGGTTTGATTCATCAGTAAGGTTCAATTTGGTGCATTTAGGCTTGTTTGTTCTTGCATTCGTTCTAATCTATTTTTGCCTAAGCTACTCACGAGCTACTCACGGGATGCTATCTACTACGCTCACACAGAGTTTCTTGCGTATGTTCTTCCTCCCAACCGCAGAGCTGTTCTTCTAAGTGAGAGTCAGGTCAAAGAACCCTCTTACTCTTCTACTACTATATGGAGTATAATCCCATATCATGCCATGTGGCATCCATCTCAAAGGAGATTCACACCCAATAGAAGTATCATGTGACATTTCCTTCCCCTTAAAAACATTTTCGTCCTCGAAAATGTCAATGAAATGTCCGTAATAGTAGAAGAAAGTGCTCGGACTCCCATGAACCCCATGCACTCTATGTACATGGTCACCACTGTGTGTTGTTTCCCCATATCCTTCCCCTTAATAAGTCTCATATGAGGTCATCTCAAAGGTGGGAAACCATCTGAGTGGTGTCTACTATCTCCCATGTACTCTCTACTTCCATACTAGCACTCCCATGCCATACAACTCATGACCTAAGTCGATATGATGTATGCTCTATGGAGTAATAGTATAAGAAGCAAGTGTAAAGTGCCAAACTTATAAGCTTGACCGTATCATAATGGAGATAATAAACCATAGAATCCTCTGAAGTATAGAACAAAGTCCCATAACAAGTGACTCCAAACCCATCAAAAAATAAATGATCGATTGCCCTTGTAGCACTCTAGGTCTTCCTAACCTTGAGTGTAATCACAAGTAATAGTTTAACTTAACTATCTTGTGAACATGCAAATCCATCATCTAGCTCATGGTAGTAAAATGCAACCTCTACATTTCACCAACCAAGAAGTATGTGGTTTTTCATCCATTACCTATGGACTAAGTTCTATTGAAAGAGCATCTATCGGCACTTGTGCAAACTCTAATATTTCTCTTCCCTGTAGTTTGCCATCATACATGCCACGTATGTGACACATGTCACACACCCATGCCACTGGTCATTGGTCTCACACACACGGTGTTAAATGATGTCAACAACCTCCAATCAGACACACATACACATGCATCATACATCACACACATATGGTAGACATGTCTGATAGACAAGTGATACATGTCACACACACAGAGTGAGGGATGATATCAACGGTTGTTGATCACACATAGCATGTACCATGTTAGCATGATTTGAATTTTTTACCACATGTGGAAGCTTGCATATATTATATACTTGTATATATCATGATTTTGTAATGAAACGCACCTTATACACCTTTCCCCAAGGGAATGGTAAGGTCTTGGCACTTTAAACACTCCTAATTAACCCTAAACGAACCTTATGCACCTTATTTGGGATATAAGGCTTGGTCCTTGCACCTTAAATGCATCGAAGGCACTGAACCAAATGCTCCTAACCATCTTGGTCCATAAGTGGTTTCTGCTTCATGTTTGATAGTTCATGTTTATATTGGTTGAGTAAGAAGCCTATTGTGGCCATTTCTAGTTCTGAGGTTAAGTATAGGGAAACTTTCACAACTACGATTGAGTGTGTGTGGCACATATGTCTTATCGTAGATTGGGGTATCGATGAAACTTGTGAGGCCACCATCTTTATTGAAAGTCAGAGCACTCGGCAATTGCAAGTTCCATATTCACACTAGGTACATTGAGTTGCACTATCATTGTGTTGGGCAAGGTGGAACGGTACGTGTGGATGCATACGATACACGTTCGATTAGAGAACTGAATGGAACCTTGAGGTTCAATGCATTTGGTGTATTGTTCAATTAAGAAATAAACAAATAAATAAATAATATATGTAATATTTACACACTTTTTTAACATATATATGTATATAGGGATGCAATTTTTAATGTTCATCAATGTATGAAATATGCATTTATCATTTATGTAGTATAAAAAAATGCATCCTCTGTAAAGGGCACGTTCAATATGTACCGTATGTTTGGTGTGTTTGGTACATTCGGTGCGATTCGAGTATCATATGTGACTCATGTGAGCATGGATCCAACCATGGTGTCAGGGAGAGACTATATGGAGAGATCAATTCAGCTTATGTGCCCATAGAGATAATGTTGCATACCATTTCACAAAGGTTTTCCCACATGAGAAGTTTGAAGCCTTTTGCAAAGCTTTGAACTTACTCTCTTTTGTGGATTGATCTCAGTCCACATTGCTTGACATGTCTTTATACATGAGTGCAAGCCTTTCATTCACCACATCATTCCCAAGGGGGATTTGTTAGTATACTTTAGTAGTGACTTATCTTTGCACATTCCATAGCTAGTAATACATTGTGTATTGTGCTCCCAATCTGCTGCCTTTTTCTTGTGATGCTTGAGTTTGTTCTTGATCCCCAAACTCCAAAAGAAAAATGGAACCCTCACAAGTAGTGTGCTACTAAAAGCTTTAAGCTCCAATGGTCCCAAGGCTCAAACCCCTCTCAAATAAATTGAAATGCCTTCAACCTCCCATGGTTCCAAGTATTCAACTTGCTCTTAGGTGTTGAAAGCGTTGATCAATAGCTCCTTTGACCAGTGCAGTAAGATGACTTGGGAGGTTACTCTCAAGGTAAGTAATGGGTGCTCTCAAGGATGCACATGCTTGGGTATCACGTTACAAGTGCACACATACACAAGTTCTCACTAATTGAATTCTGGAATGATATCCAAAGACCTAATGTAATTTGGTTTCGAAAACTCAAGGAATTAGATTCCTAAACATATCTTAAAACGAACAAATTGAGTTGAATGGAAGAGCTTATTCGGTATGTGAACAATTGCTACCTTGTTCGGAGATCCCTTTTAAATGCTTCGATTACAATGACATGAAGGGCATTATGAATAATTAAATGTCTTGAGAACCCATTTTTATGAGTGGGCTACTTATGTCCGAAGTGGAAAGGGCCATAATATTTTTGAGAGATTTTTGCAACTTTTTCATGTTCTTCTTTACTCATTTTAGTGTTCTTTTTAGATAAGGCGTGTTTCCTTCTTAAAATGTGTGATTTCTTTGTTTCTTGTGGTCTTATTTCTTATGTTTGTCTTTGGATTGAGCAAAGGTTCATTTGACTTGATATTTAAGAACATGCAATTTCCATAATGTGAAAAAAATTCATTTGCAACAAAAGTCTTATTCTTTGTGAAAGGATAGGCAGTAGTGAAGGCATTTCATATAATAGTTTGAAGGGAGCTTCTTGAGTCAATGAATGCATGGTATGCTTTTAACACATAAGAATTGCAGGATTCACAAATCACTTTGTTCAAACTATGGGGATTGTATCCCAATGGAAAGTAAGCTTTAGCAGTATGTAAGATTTCTTATTGAATAAGGTATGGACATGCATGAGATGCATCTCTTATTTGTTTTCTTAAGGATTCCACTACACAATGCATCTTTACAATAAAAATACCTTTGAGAGAGCATATATGAGTGCTCTCCATATTGAAACTTTACACTTTAAAATGGTAGCAAAATATGGTTTTTAAGACTTGGATGTATAATTGAGGAGGTTTGTTAAGCTCAAATTTCTGGTGTGTTCAGTGGAGATGCATAACTTAATGTCACATCCATGGAAGATGGATGGAAGTGCATACATGATTGTTGTGATTCTACACTTTTGTTTAGGCCTTATTTAATGTTTGTTTTTTGTAGTAAGTTTGACTTTATTTGTCTTCATTAAATCTTTAAGTCTTTGGATTCTCACACCAGAGCAAATGGTATAACTCAGTATGAAATCGGAAAAGAATTCGGTATTAGCGGCAACAAGTTGTTTTACGTGATCAAGAACTTAGAGTCACGAGGGTTACTGGTGAGACAGTCTTCAATTTTTCGAGGGGAACGGCCGATTGCTACGAATCTTATACACTTAAAACGTTTTGCTAAAGCTGTGAAGCTTGGAACACAGCAAAGGTTTGAGATCCAGAAAACTAGTCTAGAACATGGAAGAATTGAGGGTATTGTGACAGAAGGTTCAGGCCATGATGGAGCTGTAAAAGGTGTTCTTGTGAACGATGATCTACCTGCTTTGAAAGCTATTTGCAAGAAGCTAGAGGAGGCACCCACAAAGGTACTTGTTATAGCAGACTTAAAAGTGAATTTGGGCTTCCGTTTGACTCGTGGACACCGTGAGTGGAGGAGGGTAAGCTTGTTTGTTTATTCTTTTTTGGCTTGCTCATCAAGGTCAGATATTGCCTGTTTACTCAGAAATTTTACATATGCAACATTTTGCAGCTGCTTAGTAGGCTCTTAGGAGCTGGCATAGTTGAAGTCTTCGAGGCGAACGTTGAGAATAAGGTTATTATTAATTTTGTTTTTGCTTTGCAAAATTGTAACAAGTTAGTGCTCTTGATTGGACATTATTAATGGCTACAAATTCTTCTCTGAGATTCTTGCAGGTGCTACCATGTATTCGTCTCTCAAAACCGTTTGATCCAAAAGCATTCATCAGCAGAGACAGCCGTGGAAATTTAGATCAGACAGAATCTGATCGAAGTACAAGAGGTACGAAGCGTGGCCAAATAACAGAGCAGGTTGCTGAGCTCTCCATAAATCGTCAAATATATGATATTATCAAACAAGGTGGCCCAGAGGGAGTACCAGTGACAGAGGTAAGAGAAGTTTTCTCAATTGAGGCAGTCAATTTGAAAATTCTTGCTGCTTTCATCAAAAGTCTTGATTTTTGCAGATCTTTACAAGCCTTGGACTCAATAATAGAAAGAACTATTATCGTCTATCAGATATGATACCTAAGCATGGTTTGCATTTGAAAGTTGAAAATCACAAGAGGTCCACACAGTATCGTGTCTGTATTCCTGCAGAGACAGATTATGTTGCACAAGATTTGAAGGATGGGAAAGAAATTAGAGACAGCAAACTAAAAGAAACATGCAATGTCTCATCTGAGGTCAATGTTGTGCCAGAGAGCTCAACAACTGAATGCTTAGACCAGCCTTCAGAAGTAGCCTGGCTTAATGAAGACTTTACATCAGGAGAGGGACACAATACAGGAGATGAAAGGTCACCTGCTCTTGGCATGGAGATGGTTCCATACTCGGAAACTGAGAACCCAGAAACAAATGAACAGATTACAGTGTCAGGAATTAGCACTCAGGTTGCAGCTCCAGCTGTATGCATAACTGATGTTAGCCCTATTGCCCTTTCTGTGTCCAGCCAAAGGACTGTAGCATTGTCATCGGCACATACACAGAGAGAAATTTGGATTATGGAAAGACTGGAGGTGAGAGTTGGTATTGGAGTCTTTGTCTTAGCTTATCAAAGCACTAGCTCAAATAGCTTTAATGTCTTTTATTTATTATTATTGCTGTTCATTTCTTATCATAGCAAACCAGTTTCACCAGCAGATTCCATGAGGTTATATAATATATCTATATACAAGGGATCAATTATGAATATCATGGTGTATTTTTACTCTTCCGAATTGTACCGTAGAAATTTTAGTGAAGTTCAAACAATCAACAAGAACATTTGATGTGCATGTAAAACTGAATAGGGTTTTTCCCATTGTACACGAGAGGGTCCTTTTAAAGGTCTTTATTCTTCTTTATTTTTTCATATATTTATCATATCATTTACTATTTTTTCTCAAAAATAGATTTTTGTATTAGTTGTACAAAGACTGCCTGAAGGTTGTGTCTCTAAAAGAGGAACAAAATGCAGCTCGGTTTCCAGTACTCACACACCCTCGAAGCCAGAAGGTATTTGGGGATTGGTGGAGAGTTAAAGTCAACCTTGCAACTGATAATTCTAATAAGGAACACGTGAATCATGTGACCAAACCCAAGTACTCGGAATGTGCTGTTGGCATTTGAGTCTTTTATTTGCATCCAGTCATCCCATAAAGCTGATATTAAATGACATGGATCAGCATGGTCCTAAAAGGTCATACTATCTGTGTAGGTGGAGTAGCCAGTCCACAGCATGCTCTGCAGACCTGCCAGGCTGTGAGATTGTTAATGGAAACTTATCTAAGATTTTTGTGCTGGGTCCTCCTCAAGGGAATTTGATAGGGTGTGGAAGGTCACTTGAATCTGGTTGAAGGAGGGAACAACATGGGTCTTTCTGAATCTTGTTTATAACCTACTGGTGGTCTAGAGAATGTGCCCTAAGAACTACTGTTATTTGGCTGCACTAGGCTTGAAGTTGTTGTGAAGAGCTCTGGTAAATGTGCATCTGATTGACCTGGAGGTGTTGCATAAAGGAGGTCTTGTATTCTCATTGCTGGTTCCTCTTGTTATTGCGAGTCATTGAAGAGTAGCAGGTCAACTTATTTTTTTGCACACATGGCTAATTTGATGAAGCGTCAGGCATCATGCATGAGCTCCCTAACTCGATTCTTCCATCCTTATCTCTAGCAAATGTCTCGATCCTTGTGTATCTACTAAAACTTGTATCCCTTTCCTTGATTGAAGAAAAGCAAAAGGAAATATTGGAGAAATAAAAAAAGAAAAACTCAGACTTTCAGGCAATCAGTGCTGTATATTATTTTCTGTAGGTATTCGGTGAAGTGAGCCATCTACCATGTCGTAGTTTCATAATCCCTTTGCACCCTCAATTCTCAAGCAGTTATTCACCCTTCTGTGATACTTCTAGGTTTTCCTTTTTAATACAATCACATACCTTTCAGTTTTTTCTTCATCTACATGCAACCTTTAACTTTGTCTCATGGTTTTGTGATTGCACATGTTATGTTCTCATAGGCACTTAGCTTTTGATGAGCAATGCCTAGTGTTCATGGCACCACTCTAGGTTGTCCTGAAACTTAGGGAAGTCCAAGTACTTTTTAATGACAGTTCTTTTGAAAGCACATTGGCATTCTGGAGTGAAAGGCTGACAGTCTCTTTCAGAATTAGCACTTGTAATTGAGTACCAATTATGTAGCTACATCATTGCTTTTGACAATGCTATTCTTTATTTCATGTATGCTTGTAAAATCTTTGAATCTTTCACATATGACATGCATGAAAAATATCTGTCATCGGAAATATATTACTTT
>CM035419.1:29540785-29553285 GCA_020310875.1 Ceratopteris richardii | reverse complement strand
AGTGAGGTTGTTGACTTAAGGGCGTTCCGTTCAGGGGTTATCTCTGAGAAAAGATTGAAGTTAAGCTCGTCAACTGGTGTTTTCATTTGATAAACATGCTAGGGCCATATGCAATAGGAGTATTTTTGATTCTTTTATCCAGCTGGAGTGCCAGGTGAACCACCATCCCTAGCAGGCATAATAGCAGCAAGGAACTAATGGAATGATACATCATAAATTGCTCGTTTCGTAATTGAAGAATCCATGCTTTTCAAATAATAACCTGGCACATAAATGTCGTGTTAAGGATTGACTGTCTTTAGCTAATGCCATTTAATGTCAGGCTAACAATCAGATAATATACATTTGAGCAATGAAAATTGTTCATCTGTCTCCTGTTATGCAGGTTTTGAATGCTTCATATGAGAAGAATCAAAGAATAAAAATGCAGAAAACTGTTGCATCTGATACAGATTCTTTTCAGAGCGAAAAGATAAATATAGCCTTGGGGAAAGTGAATTCAGCATCCTCTGATGGCCCTGTAGGAGGTAATAGTTTGGAGATCACAAAGTTACAAGAGTCGTCTGATCAGTATCACCTGAATGGAGAAACTAGGACCCACCAGTCTTTAATGTGTCAAGCACCAGAAGTAGTTAAGCGGAAGCGAGCTTTTGTTGGACAAACAGAGGATGCATCTGAGGATGTAGAGCCAAGGTTTTCACCTGAGATAAAAGTGGTAAAAAAGTTTCGGCCTTTTAGGATGAAAAAGTTTCTTTGGAAAGATAGCTTGGATAGGTGATGCCAAACTACATGATGCTTTTCTCGTTTTGAGGTACATCCTGCAGCAAACATTTGTGATGTTTCTTTCACTCAATTATTACAGGGTTCTGCTTGCATGCTATACAAGGCAGAGGGCATTGCTTGGTGCTCGACACAATCGTGTGGAATGGAATGTAATACCTGGGCTTCCAGCTCCTCCAGAGACCTGTAGGCGAAGAATGGCTTCTTTCAAGTTAAATTCTGATGTACGAAAATCTATATCTGCACTCTGCAATCTTCTTGCGACACGCTATTCCAAGTTTATCAGCTTGAAGGCTAACGCGAACATTATACATGATACTTCAGGAGGGGAATCTTTTTCTTCATGTTGTAATAGCTTTGCCTGGGATGATTTTAAAGACCCTGCACTCTCTGCAGCCATAAATGACATTATTACATGCAGGAAGGCAGCGAAGCCAAATACCTCAAAGAAGGTGGTAGATAACATGGGTTTAATGGCACCGGGCCCTGGCACATCTGAGTTGCTAAACAGTAATAAAGCTGCTGAAGTAGGCTATAGTGGTAGTTCTTTGCAGGTTGAAGAGTCATCTAATGAAATTGTTCCAAGCACAAGGAATGCAGTTCCTGTTCCTGCAAGGTCAAGGCCTAGTCGCAGCACTGTACGCAAAAACTTGCAAAAACCATTGGGACTGAAGAAAATTAGCAGTGCTGAAGTTGTCCGTAGCTCAATGGGAACAGCAGTAGCTGTAGAGCTCATCAAACTCGTCTTCCTAAATTCTGCTGCAGAGTCAGAAGTTTCAGACATTCTAGTTCATGCACTGCGCCGCTTCAGGGAATCTGATATATTTTCAGCTTTCAGGTTTCTTAAGGATCAGGGCATGGTGGTATGATTTTCTACTCTTTATCTTATGCTTAAATGCAGTCTATTATATGTATTATGATATTTAGATGAGTTTTTGATATTAATCCCATCCTGAAGGTTGATTTCTGTACCTCTGTTACCAGGCATGTGGCAACTCTGGATATGCATTTGTGCTTTCTCCAAAGTTTTATCAGAATGTGGGCTTTTCAGTTTTTAGTCCCAAGACAGCTGACGATTCGAGAAAATTTGAGGCTTGGCTGAGGAATATGAAACCATCACTGGATCAAGAATGGGTCATTCTCAGGCCTGATCTTGAATGGGGGGAGCTTTTCTCTCTTTTTGGTGCGGTGTCATCAGGGAGGCTCTCTATTTCACCCTTTTTGCCTGAGAAAGGAATCGGTGAAAAAGATATGGATGAGTTTGTTCGAAAACGTAAGCGAGATGCATTTAATGTTGAAGATGAGATGGGTAATGTAAAGGTGAGATTAGGAGGAACCTTTGAGAAAAGTGGGTTTGGTGAGCGCAGGGAAAGAGGTTTTCCAGGAATAGACGTCAAAGTATGCACAGGAACCATGCCTCTAGAGGATCTGATAGCCTTGGATTCTGCTGAAAAGTTATGCCTGGAACTTCCAGCTTTTGATTCTCCTAACCCCACAGGATCAGAAGTCCATGCGGAAAGAGGAAATATATCAGAAATGCATAATAACCTGGAATTGATTCCATTTCCTCAAGCAGACTTATCAAACTGCGAATCTTTGGATGCAGTTAGTTTTGAGGTTGGTGGGTCCAAGAGTCTTGTGGGAATGGTGGCCATGGAGTGTTGGGAGGGATCTCGTCAATATACTGAAAGTAAAGTACAGATGTTCAATTTCAATAAAGCTTGCAGTGCTCTTTCAAGTGCTGGCGAAGTGGGATTATGCTTGGATGAGCTAGCAAAGTGTATTGGTAAAAGTAAATTTGGGATTCGTTGTTTTACTAACTCTTAAAATCGAGAATAATAGATGATGATAAAGTGTGGCTCTGCATTGCATATTGTAGTTTTTAAGTTATTATTTCTCAATACATTCAGCTACTGCGTCAAAATCAATGGCAATGTTCAAGTAAAATGGTATCTTTTGTGTTTTTGCACAGATTCAGACAACAATGAAGTAGCTCCTGGACTTTATGCAAAAGTGTTACATTCCTATGGATATGCTAGAGAGGTATGTCTCCCTTTCAGTGATAATTTCTTTCACGACGTTCTAAATATATATAAAGAATTTGTATCGTACATCATCATCATGTAATGTATTGCTCATCCTGACTATTGCAGTTCATTCATTGATCAAATCTTACTTTTTGCAAGGCTAAAGTTGTTCTATGCAGGTGATGGCTTTTGATCATACTCGACTTGTATCAGCTCCTCACAGCGAGCGTTTCTTTTTGCATGTCTCAAACTCAGGTTTGTTGGCACCTGATGATAAATGTTCAAAGAGGTGTATTGACTGAATGGGATATATGCTCAACATCTTGATGGCAACTCCCTGAATATTTTGTTGATAATGCTGTCAAACCAGTTTTCTGATTCTTCCATTTTTTTTGTTGTCATTGCTATGATAGGTGAAAATGGTGCTGTAAGGATGGTACCAATATTACCTTGGCTTGAGGCGAGTGGTAAAGAGAATGATTTCATGAGGAAATCTCTTCATCGAAGAATCATGGGGATTGTGATGCTGAACCCTGGTATATCAGAGGTAGAGATCCAAACTTAATTTACTGAAGGGCTTGAAAAATGGGAATGAAAATCAGGGTCGGGAGACCAACTTTTTCTTGCTCTCTATATAACCCTACATCAAAGTGTTAAGTGCTTGGCTTTAGGTCTCGTGGACACAGCATTATCGTCCAACAAAGATGATGAAAGACTTGTGTTGCACCCCAATAAAACTATAGGACTATGTGTGGTTCCAAATCATTCCTCTCTTCATATAGTGTTGTAGACTTCCTCATGATAAATTTAGGGTACCTTTTTTCTTCTTCCTTTGTATCATACCCTTGCAACCAGTGACCACGGCAATCCTCTAACGTCTACACACACAGCCTTATACTCTCCATTATACATTCGCCAAATCTCTCCCTCACACAGCACACAGTCTTCTTCACTCTCTCACCCTCTCGCACACCCTCTAGCACTCTTCACTCTCTCTCTTTCATCTCTCTGTTTCTCTCCCTCTCTCTAATTGTCTGTCTCTCTCATCTCTCTGTCTCTCTATCTGTTGGCCTTCTCCCTGCCTGATGCAGGGGTAATTTGAACTTCAAGGTGTCTTTAAGTAACAGTGGTGGAAAGGAGAAAGGCCTCGTGTGTAAGGGAATAGTTCCTGAGAAGATAGAACAATTTTTTAGTATTGAGGCAACAAAAAGAAGTCCGATCACGCTTTCTTTGGATTCCTGGCATCAACCATTTATAAGCGCAGGGGGATGAATCGTCTGTCTCCACCCTTGTGCCTAGCAGCTCTTCCCAATCCCGCCTCAGCCACGCACTAACAGGCATACATCATGATACACAATTAGTCCTAAGAATGCAAGAAGTACTTATTTAGTGATCTGCTAATCATCTTTAATTCTTGCGCAGGAAGACTACCCATTCATATACGCTCTCTCTCTCTCTCTCTCTCTCTCTCTCTCTCCTCTCAGATTTTCCTTGTATTAGCATCAGTTTTTACTTTCAGCACATTTTGTCTTTCCGATTGACCGGAGACATCACATATGTACATTGATTCTGCCTCATAGGCCGAGTTCGCCGCTGTACTGCTCGGATTAGGGTTTGCCCTGTACTATTAGGGTTTGTGCTGTACTGCTCGGATTAAGGTTCGCGGTGTACTGCTAAGGTTCGCCTCCCTGCTCAGGTTCGCCATCATCTGCACAGGTTCGCGAGCTGCTACTGTAGCTTCTGATTGGGGTTCGGGACAACTCCCTGCTCAGATTCGAGCTGCTCAGGTGCATTGAACAAAGAGGCTGCTGAAGCTGTATCAACAAGTTGACGAGCTCTGAAAGGAGAGAAGGTTCCTGAAAGTGAATATAAGACCATGCTGAATGGTTTGAAGTGGGTTACTCGTTCCCATCGTCCTTCCATCTTCCTCCCACCACCTACAAACCTGCAAAAAAACCCTAAAAAATCAACACAGCAGCAGTGCAGAGGATCTGGTCGTAGGTCACAGTTTTTGAAGCAGCTGCTCAAAGATGGGCTACAGATGTCAGTTGCACAGTTGATTCCAACCTGTACCAACTGAGATTTGAATTTGTTTTCATCTCTTTGAAAAAGGGGGACACATGCCAAAGAAGGAGGATTTACTCAAATTAGAAGACAAATTCCACAATACTCTCAAGGACAACAAAAAGCTTATGGATCCCACCATCAACAACATAATTGCCCACCTATCCAAGCTCGAAAAAGAGATCGAGTCACTCCATAAAGAGAAGGAACAATGGAAGAAAGCAAAAGATGATTGGGAGAAGAGAAGGATGATAGAAAAGAAAACTTGGGAAGGGACACAAGAAGAATGGAAGAAAGAATGAGACTATTTGAAGGGAGAGATAGCCCTCTTCAAGGCAACGGTGGCATTGCTCTCCCCTGAGGAAGGTGATATTTATATCACCAGTAAGGAAGCCCTCAAAGAAGAAATCACAAAAGCTTTGACCGAGCACATGGAAGACAAATTCGAAGCCCCGAAAGAAGGTTGGGTGTTAGTAGTAAAGAAAAACATCGAGAAAGAGGCTCGGGAAGAAGCACATAAAGAGAGACTCTCCTCGCACATAACACCATCGAGGAGGAGAGGATGAGGCAAGCCCGACGCCTCAATGTACAAGTCACAAGGATGGGAGAGAGAAGGATCCACTCCCGAGGAGGATAGGAAGATCATATGCACTGAATTCGGATACAAGGACGGAGAACCATCTCCTTTCACTGAAGCTTGGAGGGTTGGTAAAAATGCCACTAAGCAACGAGCCCTCATCCTCCACTTCCCCGATGGTGAGTCATGATCTACTTTCCTTCGCAAGAGGGTGATCCTACGAGGGCGTGAAGGCCCACCCATCTACCTCAACGATGACCTCATAAAAAATGAAGTTGCAAACAAGTATGCATATATATCTAGGGGTCCATCAAGCCTATAGAGAGGGGAAACGAGCATCCTACAGAGACGGTCGGGTCACCATAGATGGCAAGGCCATCGCATAGGAACTCGCGGCTTGTGGGACGAGAGAAGAGATCTGCTTGACGGTCTTGAACTCCAACGGAGTCCTATGGACACACGCAGAGAGACTCGAGGAGGTGATGAGAGGTTAGGACATCATCCTACTTACAGAGACACATGAAAGTCTAGAGAGAGGTTTGCCCTAGATACATGGATTCTAACGGGAGTCTCTACAACGAGGATGCACACGACAACACACATCTCAAGGAGGGGTGGCCATACTTTTTAGACAAGGACTACATAGTAGATTTCAGATTATTGCCCGCGACCCACAGACTCGACACATGTGGATCCGCCTTGAGCTATCGCGTGATAGTTCCATCTACATAGCCATATGCTATTTCGCCTCCACAGGCTCTCGTTTCGCCTCCATTGAACATGACTCCTCATCAGGGGAGACCTCACCTTATGCATGTCTATAAGATGAGATCATGGAGTGCTCCATGCTTGGTGAAGTCTTCCTTATGGGAGACTTCAACGCTCGCACACGCAGTACACACTGCGAGACATATGAGCATGAGGATCCAGAGGCACTACATACCCTACAAGAGGAAACTATCATGAGAAACTCCGCAGACAGAACTCTTGTCATATTGTATGGACAACATCTACTCAGGCTTTGGTCTGAGCACAGTGTCATAATTTATAACGGGATGGCTGAGTGGCCTACTTGAGGAGGACCGACCTCTATGCCACATGGGTCTATGGGGGGAGAAGGGAGCACAGTCGATTATATCTTGGGATCCAGGGAGACCACCCACCTTATTACATCACTTACCATCCCACCCATACCCATACATACCGCTCCCTTTCCATCGCTTGAGATAGTAGCCCACATAGATCCCTACCATGTATCCCACACACCACCATTCATTTCACATGTGAGCTAGCTCCTCTCTACTCATCAAAGGTCGAGCGTGGCCTATGCGTACTACACCCATCCATTCCTCTCCCAGTTCTCATATTACATATCTCATCCATCTTACACACCTAAGTTATCAGCTCCTTCCCACACACCACTCACACTAGACGTACCCCTCCCCTTGGGACTAGACCATAAATAGTTGGTATGATGATAAGTGGAGAGCTCTTTACAGATGCCTACATGCACGAAGAGCCTTGGGAGAGATGTGTGTGAGAGAGAGAGAGAGAGAGAGAGAGAGAGAGAGAGAGAGAGAGAGAGAGAGAGAGAGAGAGAGAGAGAGAGAGAGAGAGAGAGAGAGAGAGAGAGAGAGAGAGAGAGAGAGAGAGAGAGAGAGAGAGAGAGAGAGAGAGAGAGAGAGAGAGAGAGAGAGGGAGGGAGGGAGGGAGGGAGGGAGGGAGGGAGGGAGGGAGGGAGGGAGGGAGGGGGGGGGGGGAGGGGGGGAGGGGGGGGGGGGGGGGGGGGGGAGGGAGGGAGGGAGGGAGGGAGGGAGGGAGGGAGGGAGGGAGGGAGGGAGGGAGGGAGGGAGGGAGGGAGGGAGGGAGGGAGGGAGGGAGGGAGGGAGGGAGGGAGGGAGGGAGAGAGAGAGAGAGAGAGAGAGAGAGAGAGAGAGAGAGAGAGAGAGAGAGAGAGAGAGAGAGAGAGAGAGAGAGAGAGTGATATTAACGTCTTTTGAAGGCCGAACTTGGCCTATGAGACAAAACCATGTAGAAATGTAGTAACTCTTGTGTAGAAATAAAATGGAATCGTACTCGCTACACAAAACTGTGTAGGCTGAAAAAGGCTCAAAATAACCCCAAGATAGTGTATTGAGTGATGGAGAGGTAGTGGGGATAATGTAGTGGTGTGGGAGGAGATGTGGCTCTGACTCTGCAGATAATGGCCACCTAATACATGGGGGTCCCATCATAGGAGTGAATATGTATATCCTAACTACATATAATGGGTGGAGGTGGGTGGAGTATGTGGTACATCGGGGACGGTGTGAGTGCCTTCGGAAGGAAGGCTACCGAGATGGTGATGGTGGGCTACCGAGATGGTGATGGTGCGCCTGTGCTCCATCATGTGGTCATGGGCTATTGTAACATAATCCTAGTAGGAGATGGTTGAACTACACCCTAAGAGAGAGGATTAGGAAGTAATCCTCAACCATGGCTTGGACTCACAACCTCTTGGTTAGGAATGTGATTGGCTAACCACTTGCCCCAAAAGCCATGGTTGAGGATTACTTCCTAATCCTCTCTCTTAGGGTGTAGTTCAACCATCTCCTACTAGGATTATGTTACATTCTTCCCCCCTTGGTCGATCATTGTCCTCAATGATCTACTCTTGTATCCCTCTAGCCTCGGTGATCAGTCCCTTGAACTCCCTAGGTGCCCTTGAATTGATGTTCCTCAACCTCGCACAGTTTCTTGAACCTTGTTCGCAACCTTGGTCTCTTGAACCCTTGCTCTCAACCTTGGTGTCTTGAACCTTGTTCTCACCCATGCTTGGTATCTTGAACACTCAATCAAGTGCCACCCAAGGATTTCCAAGGAATTCACACTTCCAAGCTAGCTCATTGGAAAGTTCGTTTCGAGAGCTTTCCAACGGTATATTACACGCCTCAATCCGACCTACGGATTGAGAGATACACCCCAATCATTGTAAGGTCCATCCTTGAAACCGACGCGCGCGCCTTCCACAATTCCTACCCTTTCACATAGAGGATGCCCAAGCGCCTTTTTTAGAGGCCATTGGGTCATTCCACCTTGCCCAAGCCTACTTCCTAGGCTCTGATACCAATGTAAGGAATTGAACTCACAACCTCTTGGTCAGGAATGTGATGGGCTAACCACTTGCCCCAAAAGCCATGGTTGAGGATTACTTCCTAATCCTATCTCTTAGAGCGTGGTTCAACCATCTCCTACTAGGATTATGTTACAGCTATCATGATGCGTGAGATATCCTCCTGGTATAGTCGTGGTCGTCTGAATCCAGCCCTATGTGGTTTCGCACTCTGTGCGGCTGCTTGCTGGAGCGTGAGCCCTATGCCTCTGGAAGGTGGATCCCTCTGATGTAGCCCATCTCGCTGAAAGAACTGAGTAATGGTCTGCTGGGTACTCACCCGTGTGTGATGTGTGGGCTGTATCGACTGCTCTCGTCTCTCATATGCCGCAGTGAGGAAACGTCCCAGCCTCCGCTGGTCTCCCGTGGTCATGCACAACTGTAATGACTCCTGTATGTGGAACTGTGCTTGTAGATCTGAGTATGCTCGGCATCTGGTAACAAAGTGCTCCTCACTCTCTATCTCTGTATGGCATATTGGGCACCACCTCTCCTCTCTAGGGACTCCCCTGGTCCGACCACTCTCGATCTCGAGTCGACGTGACGAAACTCGAAGCTGCCCAATGATGACTCGGAGGTGGTGTGGTATAGAGAGAGAGAGAGAGAGAGAGAGAGAGAGAGAGAGAGAGAGAGAGAGAGAGAGAGAGAGAGAGAGAGAGAGAGAGAGAGAGAGAGAGAGAGAGAGAGAGAGAGAGAGAGAGAGAGAGAGAGAGAGAGAGAGAGAGAGAGAGAGAGAGAGGGGGGAGGGAGGGAGGGAGGGAGGGAGGGAGGGGAGGGGGGGAGGAGGGGAGGGGGGGAGGGGGGGAGGGGGAGGGGGAGGGGGAGGGGGAGGGGGGAGAGAGAAAGAGAGAAAGAAAGAGAGAAAGAAAGAGAGAGAGAGAGAGAGAGAGAGAGAGAGAGAGAGAGAGAGAGAGAGAGAGAGAGAGAGAGAGAGAGAGAGAGAGAGAGAGAGAGAGAGAGAGAGAGAGAGAGGGAGGGAGGGAGGGAGGGAGGGAGGGAGGGAGGGAGGGAGGGAGGGAGGGAGGGAGGGAGGGAGGGAGGGAGGGAGGGAGGGAGGGAGGGAGGGAGGGAGGGAGGGAGGGAGGGAGGGAGGGAGAGAGAGAGAGAGAGAGAGAGAGAGAGAGAGAGAGAGCGAGCCCGCCAGATGAAGTTATTGACCCGTAGGAAGCGGAGGACATTCGAGCGGGCACAAGAGTCCGAGTTATATCGTCTATTCATGAGCATAGATAGTGCGAAAGGATGGTGCACTCTCCGCAAGCCTCATCTGACTACACCCATTGAGGAGTCGGGACCCACAGATTTGGAGGGATTATGCAACATGATTATATGTTGTGCCTGGACAGCCGCCGATTCGCAGCCACCATATGCTGGACCCACACACTCCTCTTTGTTTACTACAATGATGGTGGAGAGGGCCATACGCTACATGCAGCACATATGAGTAGCCGATCACACTAGTTTACAGAGTGAGCATCTCATTTGCGCATCCTCCACTATAGTCCCCTTGATTGCACATTTTTCAACCGGGCTATAGGGGGAGGGTTTCCAAGAGGAGTGGACATAACATGCATGATAGAGCTTGGTACTCACATGTCAGAACTTGGATTGTGACACATGAGCTTGATATGGAGCGTCTACCACATTTTCAGTACGAATCAGACTCACCTTACTATCAACTCTTGCAGCTAGAGGAATTTGGTACTTAGACAAGATGAGCTCAATCTGAACTTCGTTCTAACGTGAAGATGACATGCACGGGACCCAACACTCAATTTTCCAATCTGTGCCTCAAAATGTCTTTGAAGACTTGACTACAAAGATGCAAATGAGTCAAGGTATGGGGAATATGGGTTCCAAATCTCATTCAAGTGGTCATGAAGAATCAGAGATTCATGTTGATGAAAGCTTTAGAGGATCATCAAAAAGAGCTCATGTTGATAGTGGGAGCTCTAGTGCATCTCCCATGGCAATACCTAAGATACTAGAGATCAATGTGTTTGCAAGAGGTAGTGTGAGAGCCTCCATGCAAAAACAAGCAATGGAAGAAGCCACTAAAGAAATATCAAAATTATTCATCTTGTGTGGCTTACCATTCAACTTTGCAAACACAACCGCGTGGAAAAGAGTTATGAGAGTAGCGAGCCGCATAGGTGCTCCTTGGGAGGGACCCTTATGGGCTATGCTACTCACCATAGAGTTGAGTAGACAAAAGAGTGCGGTGGAAACTGAAATGTTATCCTTGCGTGCCACATGGGAGAAATATGGATGTTCCATATTATGTGATGGGTGGAATGTATATAACATTCTTGTCTCCTCTTGCAAAGGGATAATGTTCTTGCATGCCATACCATCATATGCACCTGGGATGATTGTCATAGGTGAATTCATTTACTTCCATGTTAAAAGGGCCATAGAAGATGTTGGGAGCAAGAATGTTGTGCAAGTGATCACAGATAATGCATCTAATTGTGTGGCCATGGAACGCATGCTAGAGGATGAGTTTCCTAGAATTACATGGACTTCTTGTGCCAGCCATAGTCTAGACCTTCTAATGGAAGACATAGGTGCCATGGAATGGGTGAAATCCATTTGAGAAGGCTAGATTCATTGTAAGATTTGTGACCTCTCGCCCTAAAGTCCAAAATATTTTCCGTTCACATTCAGATCTTGAACTCCAAAAGCCCTCTATGACTCGATTTTGTTACATGTTCATAGTACTAAATAGAGTCCTTCCTGTGAGGAAAGGGCTTCTTCGAACTGTTGTCTTAGAGGAATGGTATTAGTTACCCACTACAAATCCATTGTACATACGCTTTTCAACGTTGGTCATGGGAGATGATGCCTTTTGGTCAAAGGCAAAGATACTTATTGGAGCCCTCAAGCCCCTTTATGCAATGCTTCGTATTGTGGATATGGAGGGGAGTAGTACACTTGGACTTGTATACGAATACATTGGTCGTATACAAGGATGCATTAGAAACATTGCAGGACTCTCAGAGAGAGAGTATAATTTTAAGATTTAGAATATATGAACTTAAAAGTTTGAATATTTTAATTTTTCACATTCACTTTTGATTCTTGAGCTAGTATAATGTCTTTTTATTTCTATTTAATAAATTTGTAGGAAACATGAGCTATGTGATGCAGTGCAGATGAGATGGGATTGGTTTCACAAGTCAATCCATGCTGATGCTCACATACTCCATCTGTTGTGGAGATCCGAGGAGCAAAATGTCGACGAAGCCTTATAAGATAGTTGGATAGAGTATGTGAAGCGTTGGACTCAGGGAGATGTAGGCCTCCAGTCACAATTGGAGAGTGAGCAGTTTCACTTCCGTTGCATGGAACGATACTTTGGACAACCGACTCCACGATTACGAGAGAACGAGATTACTCCTATAACTTGGTGGGAGAAATAGGGAGTGGGTACTCCTCTATTGGTGAGTAGACTACTTATTAGTGCTTTCAATTTTCGTGGTTATAAAATGATGAATCACAATTGTGTAGAGAAAGTTGGCCCTCTAGATATGATCACAGGATTGTAGCACAAGCCCTGCTTAACAGAATTGGAGCACATGGGCTCTTTTTCATACGAAAAAGAGAAATAGATTAAGTCCTACACAACTTGAGAAGTTAGTGTACACACACTGCAATCTCAAGTTATTGGAGAGCAAAGGAAGTCATATTGCACCTCTACAAGTACTGTAAATTGAAATATATTGATTCATTTTAAATTATTAGTTACCATGTGAGTCGTGACATCTCTAATCAAAGATAATTGATAGACATTGGATTGTGTGTGTAAGTTTATGTTGACTCCATTGATATTGGAGAGATTAAAGATATTCCTCAAATCCCACAGGAAGAGAAGGATATCTTTACCATGTTATTTAAGGAGTCT
>CM035419.1:29508285-29533285 GCA_020310875.1 Ceratopteris richardii | reverse complement strand
GGGGTCTAACGGAATAGGAGATGAAAGTATGAATGTGATAAAGGTATGGTCAGCACCAAGTGGGCGTCGGCCAATACTAAGTGAGGGGATGAGTGAAGCTCCAAAGATGTTACCCAAAATGTAGTCGACTGTGCTCTCACCTCCCCCGTGAGGGAAGCAAGTAAGTCTTCCCGAACCTGGCCACCGATGCATCCCATTATATATAACGAGATGGTGTCTGCTACCCAACTCAAGCAAGTGTATGCCATATCCGGTGGCATCGTGACCCATATCTGTTGACACTCTGCTGGTGCCTGTGTCCTCCGGATCTCTGCCCCTCATGAGATGTGGATGGTCCATGTCGTATACCTCGCACTGATGTGACTGGGTGCGGCCGTTGAAGTCCCCCATGAGGAAGACTTCACCTAAGGTGCTGTAATGTAGAATGTCATATGAGAGTGCTGTGTATGGTGAGTCTCTGTCTCGAATCGATCCTCCAAGGCCCTCCCCTGCGTATCAGGATCCACCTGGTGGAAAGTAGCATATCGCAATGTAAATCAAGCTACTTGGTGCTATCTCTATGCGGACCCACATGTAGCGTGCCTCCTCATCTCTCCCGATGATATGGATCCGGCTCTGTATCTCCTGTCTAAATATGATGGCAACACCGCCCGAACCGCGTGCTGTACTCTCTCGCGGACGAGACGTATCCCTCCCAACCCTCCATGCGCATGTGAAAGGCATGTTCTCGTACGCGAGGCGACGGCAAATATCGGTGGCGTCAGCTTCTGGCGATGCTCCCTCTGGTAGGCCCGTAATCCGAATGTGGAGTCTTCGAGTGTGTCGAAGTCTCTCCTCCTCGAGTGTATCCTGGACTCGTGTGAGTTCTTCCTTCTTCACATCTTCTTTTACTTCCTTCTTCACTTCTTCTTTGACCTCTTTTTTAATGTTTTTACTTACAACTTCCACCCAGCTATTTTGAGTTGCTTCTATCTCTGATCTGATGTGTTCTTGTACACCCATCTTCCAATCATTTTTGATTTCTTCTTTCAAGTCATCTAGCTTTGTGATCTCTCCTTCTTCCTTGGAAATCCTGAGCTGCATGATTTCTTCTTGAAGCTTATGCATCTCAGCTTTCATTTCATCTCGGTCTTCTTCAAGAATTTTGACATGCTCTTCTAGGGCTCTGATACTATCACTGGACTTCCTCATTTCTTGATTAAGTACTCTGTCCGCCTCTTTCTTTACCTCTCTCACTGCTTTAGTAATCATATCTTCCACATCCTTTTTTTCTAGTCGAGCCATGCTGCTTCAAAATGAGTTAAGGTAGGTTGGGGTTAGGGTTTCAAAATGAGTTCAAACTAGAGTTAAGTGCAAATTCATGCTAGGGTTTCAAGAGGGTCCTAAAGGGGGGGAGGTTTCAGAAGGTCGGCAAGGGGATTCATGGTTAGGTTTAGGTTTAGGTTTTTGTTAAGTCAAAGGTTTTCAGGTTATCAGACGTTCTTCAAAATTTCACAATTTTAGATTTTTAGGTTTATGGTTTAGCACTAGGGTTAGGGTTACAGTAGAGGTTTTGGGTTAGGTAAGGGTTAGGGTTTCGGGTAGGGTTCGCCATAGGGGGGCTGCAGATTCGGGAATGTACGAGCAGAGGCACGGGCTATAGAGTGGAGAGCTGAGCGATGGATCTGGTGGACCTGAGCGACGGATCTGGATAGGTTCGAGAGATGGAGCTGGGCGGAACTAAGCGACAGAGCTGGAGGGAGATTAGCGACGCTGCCGTTAGGGTTCGGATCTGGATGGAGCTGTTAGGGTGCGGAGCTGGACAGAGCGATGCTGCTGTTAGGTTTCGGAGCTGGACAGGGCGACGCTGCTGTTAGGTTTCGGAGCTGGACAGGGCGACAGAGCTGAACACAGCGACGGGCTGGACAGGGCGACGCTGCTGTTAGGTTTCGGAGCTGGACAGGGCGACGGAGCTGAACACAGAGCGACGAGAGAGAGAGAGAGAGAGAGAGAGAGAGAGAGAGAGAGAGAGAGAGAGAGAGAGAGAGAGAGAGAGAGAGAGAGAGAGAGAGAGAGAGAGAGAGAGAGAGAGAGAGAGAGAGAGAGAGAGAGAGAGAGAGAGAGAGTCATATTAACGTCTTCTGGAGGCCAAACTTGGCCTATGAGACAAAAACCATGTACAAGTGTAGTAACCCTGTGTAGAGGATGAAATGACATAAAAAGTATTACGCTACACAAAGCTATATAAGACTGGAAAAGGCTTGGAGACGTGGCTCTGACTCTGCAGATAGTGGCCACCTAATACATGGGGGACCCATAATGTGAGTAAAAGTGTGAATAAGATACTCTAGCTACTGGTGAATGGGTGGATGTGGGTGTAGTATGTGGTACATCGGGGGTGGTCTGAGTGCCTCCTGAAGGAAGACAGCCCAGGGGGTGGTGGTACGCCTATGCTCCATCATGTGGTCATAGGCTGTCCTGATGCGTGAGATATCCTCCTGATATAGTCGTGGTCGATGATATCCGCCCATGCGTGGTCGGCGCCGTGCTCTCTGTGCTGCTGCCTGGTGGAGTGTGAGCCCTATAGATGGACCTCTGATGTAGCTCAGCTCGCTGAAAAAACTGGGTAATGGTCTGCTGGGTACTCACCCGTGGCTGATGTGTGGGCTGGAGTGACCGCTCTCGCCTCTCGTATGCTGCTGCGAGGAAGCGCCCCAAGCGTCGCTGGTCTCCCATAGTCATGCACAACGGGAGTGGCTCCTCTATCCGGAACTGTGCTCGTAGGTCTAAGTATGCTGGGCATCTGATAACAAAATGCTCCTCACTCTCTACCTCTGTCTCGCATACTGGGCACCACCTCTCCTCACGTGGGACTCCCCTGGACCGACCCCTCTCAATCTCGAGCTGATGTGATGAAACCCGGAGCTGCCCAATGATGACTCGAAGGTGGTGGGGTAGATATGTCTGCATGTATCTCGGAATCTCGATGAAGCCCTCGTCCGATTTATGTAGAAAATGCTCACGGTAATAGAGCATTTTCGGTGGTAGTGTACCCCTACGGCTCACCCATGTCCTCTGTATGTATGTATGCCGTATCTCCTGACGAATGATCCTATTCCTCTCCTGATGAGAGAGCGAGTAGGTGGGTGCGTGTGAGTCGTATTGTAGTGGTGGTAGCCTGTCTATGTCAAAGCGGTGGTGGGCCAGCCAGTCTCGTGTTTGTGCATACCATGAGGAGGTGTCGCCTGCTAATGCCATGTCCCGTGATGCCTGGAAAGCCCGATAAGCAATGTGCTCTGTATCCATGCTCCGGAGTCTGTGTAATAGGCATACTGTCTGGAATAGTGCCTCAACTAGCATCGGTGGTGCTGTGAGCTCTGGTCTAATGATATCATGTGGTACTGAAGGCTTGCTTCGGATAAGTCTGGAAATCATGAGGATATGTGGCCTCTCTAATGCTGTCCATACTGATGTGGCTAATCCTGGTCCCCATATGGCTGCCCCATACATGAGCGCTGGTGTAACCAAAGTGTCGAAAAGCCACCCCTTTGTGCGGGGCTCCTGAAAATATGCCTGGTGGCACTGTCTCTCCATCAAGGCCAGTGCTGCATACCCACGTGTGATGCGGTCACGTGCTGCCTGAGACATAGAGAAGACCCCGGATGCTGCTGTAAATGTCACTCCCAAGTAAACATATGATCCGACCACCTCAATCGATCCACCTGCTGCTGTGAACAAACTATGTCTGCGTACCTGTGCTGATGTATGAAAGATCATGACCTTGGTTTTACCAAGGTTCACAAATAACCCTCTGTGTCTGCAAAAGTCATCTAGGCCGTGTAGATGATGCTGTAGACCTTCTGCAGACTCTGAAACCAGTACAATATCATCAACGTATAAAAGAATATGGACAGTGGATCCGCGTACCTCAATGCCCTCACCCCCCTGCTGATGTATGTAGTCCACTATCTCATCAATGTAGAGACCAAAGAGGGTGGGTGAAAGAGGGCATCCTTGCTTCACCCGATAGTGCTAGCAAGCGGATGAGATAAGCCCCCCGGACATCTGACTCTGCCAGATACTCTCTCGTATAAGGCGTAGATCCCCCATATCATCTCCTCTGGAGCTCCGATATCAAGTAGTCGTCTGAAGAGTCGTCCCCGGGGAACGGTGTCAAATGCTTTGCGGAAGTCCACAAAGCAACAATATAATCTCCTCTTCCTCACCCTTGCCTGGTCGATCAAGCATCTCAGAGTGAAGATGTGGTCATTGGTAGAGTAATCTCGTCTGAAACCTGCCTGTCCAGGAGCCTTGATACCCCATATAAGTACTCAACTCTTTCTCTAGTACCGCCCCATATAAGTTGGCCAATATAGGGCCAATCATGATCGTCTGGTATGTAGCTGGATCCATAGTATCTCCTGACTTATGAATGGGCACTATGGTGTGCTCAGTCCATGAGTCAGGGAACCCTTCAACCAATGCACGGTTGAAGAGGTGGGCAATGAGCGGTGCAAGGGTCCTGCCTCCGTAGATGAGGTGCTCAGCCTGTAAACCGAAATGGTCATGGGCCCTGCCATGTTGTAGACGGGCAATAGTGCGTCCCACCATAGTGGGTGTGAAGAAGTCAGATGTAGTAGGACGTGTGCTCTGTGGTCTGGGAATGGGGGGCTGGTTTGGGATCTCGTATTGGCTCCATGCATAGCTATGCCATATGCTCGGGTCTCGGATGGGTGTCTGCTGTCTCCTCTCTCTCAAATGTCGCCATGCCACTGCACTGTCTCGACTCATGAGTAAATGATAAATATCCCAGTACTGTCTCTCCTCCCAATCTCGCCGTTTGCGGCGAGTAAGGCTCTGCATGCAACGCTGTGCCTGTGTGTGTGTAATATCCCCTCTATGCTCTAAAATGCGTAGGTGCTTCCGTAGCTCACCACAATCTGCATCATACCAGCGGTTCTGGGGCATGGATCCTGTGCGTGGAGGGTGTATATGTGTGCGGTGTGGGAAACTGCAGAGAGCTTAGTAGTGTAGGATGGTGGTAAACTGTGATGTAAGTGTGTCCAAGGGTGAGAGTGGATCGAGGGAGAGTAGGTGGGTGTGTAAATGGTGTGCATAAACATGTGAGAGCTCGTGTGTGAAGTGTATCGTGCTGTGTGTCTCAGTGGGTGAGGGAGGGTCTAATGGAATAGGAGATGAGAGTGTGAATGTGATAAATGTATGGTCATCACAAAGTGGGCGTCGTCCAATAGTAAGTGAGGTGATGAGTGAAGCTCCAGAGGTGGTGCCCAAAATGTAGTCGACTGTGCTCTCACCTCCCCCGTGAGGGAAGCAAGTAAGTCCACCTGAACCTGGCCAACGATGCATCCCGTTATATGTAACGAGCTGATGTCGGCTGCCTAGCTCAAGCATATGTCTTCCATACCATGTGGTTTCCTGACCCATTTCTGCCGATACTCTACTGGTACTCATCTTCTCTGGGTCTCTGGCCCTCATGAGATGTGGCTGATCCATGTCGTATGCATCACACTTATGTGACTGAGTGCGGCCATTGAAGTTCCCCATAAGGAAGACTTCACCTAGTGTGCTGTAATGTAGTATCTCGTCTGAAAGTGCTGTGTATGGTGAGTCTCTATCTCGGATCGATCTCCCAAGATCCTGTCCTGCGTATCGAGATCCGCCTAGGGGGAAGTAGCATATAGCAATGTAAATCCAGCTCCCCTGTGTTATCTCCATGCGAACCCACATATATCGTGCCTCCTCATCTCTTCCTATAATATGGATCCGGCTCTGTATCTCCTGTCTAAATACGATGGCCACCCCTCCTGACCCTCGCGCTGTACTCTGTCTTGTCGTGGTCCGGAATGCAGATTCCCAATGAAAACCTGCAATGCGTGGTAAACCTCTCTCTGGGCTCTCATGTGTCTCTGTGATGCATGCAAAGTCATGTGATGCGAGGATCTCCTCGAGTCTGTCTGGTCGCGTCCAGAGTGCCCCGTTGCAGTTCCACACTGCTCCTCTGAGTGGTGTCTCCTGGTGTAGTGATGTCTCATAGGCCGCGTGGGCCTATTTGATAGGGTGTCCATCTATGAAGACCTTACCATCACTGTAAAAGGCCTTCCTCCCCTCTCGTCGTGCCTGGAGTATCTGTGGCATGCAAGTGCGTCGGTGTGCCACCTACATCCGCGTGAGGTCCTCATCCATGTAGAGGGCGCCGTCGGGTAGTCCACGCAGTACTGATCGACGTATAAAAAAGGCAGTCCGTGCCTCGTTGGAGCTCATCTTAAGGATGAGTGCTCGAGAACGTGATGTATCCCGCCCAACCCTCCAAGCGCCTGTGAAGGGCATGCTCTCGTATCCAAGTCGACGGCAAATGTCGGTGGCATCTGCCTCCGGTGATGTTCCTTCTGGTAGGCCCGTACTCCGAATGTGAAGTCTTCGAGTGTGTCGAAGCCTCTCCTCCTCAAGTGTCTCTTGGACTCGTTTGAGCTCTTCTTTCTGCACATCTTCCCTAACTTCCTTCTTCACCCTTTTATGTACAACTTCCACCCACGACTCTCGAGTGGATTCTACCTCCGTTTTGATTTCCTTCTTTATTTCTTCTTTGAGTGTCTCCACATTGGAGATCTCCCCCTCTTCTTTTAGGTGTGCATAGGCTGTCCTCCAATTGTCTCGTTCTTCTGTGAGAGTTTTTACTTGTTCTTCGAGTCCTTTGACTTTATCCATTACTTGTTCTTCGAGTCCTTTGAACTTTTCCATCATTTTTCGTATCTCCATATTGAGGTTGCGGTCTGCTTCCTTTTTGGCCTCTTTGAGGGCTTTAGCAATAAGTTCCTTCACTTCCCTTCGATCCATGGGAGCCATTTCAGAGATTAGGTTTAGGGTTTCGGGGGGGAGAGAGAGAGAGAGAGAGAGAGAGAGAGAGAGAGAGAGAGAGAGAGAGAGAGAGAGAGAGAGAGAGAGAGAGAGAGAGAGAGAGAGAGAGAGAGAGAGAGAGAGAGAGAGAGAGAGAGAGAGAGAGAGAGAGAGAGAGAGAGAGAGAGAGAGAGAGAGAGAGAGAGAGAGAGAGAGAGAGAGAGAGAGAGAGAGAGAGGGCTCGAAAAGAGGGTTAGGGTTAGGGTTCCAGTTAGGGTTGGGGCTGGGATTTAGGGTTTTGACTTAGGGTTAAGGTTAGCTTGGTTTGGGAGATTAGATTAGGCATTTTGGCATGGGTTGGGTTTTAGTTTTTAGGGTTAGGGTTAGGGTTAGTTTCCATTTAGGGTTAGGGTTAGTTACGAGTTAGGGTTAGGGTTTCGATGTCTAGGGCAGAGCTGTGGAGGGTGTTCGGGGAGCAGAGCTTAGGGTTGTGGTGGGGCGTATGAAGGATGGGGCATGGCTGACGAGGTTTAGGGCCGACATGGAGCTGGGCGGCATCGGGGAGGCCCGCTCTTAGGGTTCCGATTGTGCTGAGGGAGCAGAGCAGGTGACGGGGCAGAGCAGAGGCTGAGGGCATTGACGGGGCGGGGAAGAGGCTGATGGGGCTGAGCAGAGAGAGAGGGAGGGAGGGAGGGAGGGAGGGAGGGAGGGAAGGGGGGGGGGGGGAGGGAGGGAGGGAAGGAGGGAGGGAAGGGGGAGGGAGGGAGGGAGGGAGGGAAGGTGGGGGAGGGAGGGAGGGAGGGAGGGAAGGTGGGGGAGGGACGGAGGGAGGGAGGGAAGGTGGGGGAGGGAGGGAGGGGGGGAGGGAAGGGAGGGGGGGAGGGAAGGGAGGGAAGGGAGGGAGGGAGGGAAGGGAGGGAGGGAGGGAGGGAAGGGAGAAGGGGGGGGGGGGAGGGAGGGAGGGAGGGAGGGGAGGGAAGACGGGGGGGGGAGGGAGGGTATATTAACGTCTTCCGAAGGCCAAACTTGGCCTATGAGAGGGAGGGGGGGAGGGGGGGAGGGAGGGAGGGAGGGAGGGAGGGAAGGGAGGGAGGGAAGGGAGGGGGGAGGGAGGGGAGGGAAGGGAGGGGGGAGGGAGGGGAGGGAAGGGGGGGGGGGGGGGGGAAGGGAGGGTATATTAACGTCTTCGGAAGGCCAAACTTGGCCTATGAGATAAAACCATGTACAAGTGTAGTAACCCCTGTATAGAAATAAAAAGGAAACATACTTGCTACACAGAACTGTGTAGGCTGAAAAAGGCTTGAAACAACCAAAGGAAAGTGTACTTGGTGTTGAGGGGTAGTGGGGATAATGTAGTGGTGTGTGGGGAAGCGTGGCTTTGACTCTACAGATAATGGCCATCTAATACAAGGGGGACCCATGGGGGGAGTGGATATGTAAATCCTAACTACTGATATGGGTGGAGTATGTGGTAATCGAAGGCGGCCTGAGTGCCTCTGATCCATCATGTGGTCATGGGCTACCCAGATGCGTGAGATATCCTCTTGGTGCAGTCGAGGCCATTGGTATCCAATCATATGTGGTCGGCGTCGCACTCTCTGTGCTGCTGCTTGCTGGAGCGTGAACCCTATGCCATTTGGAGGTGGGCCCATCTGATGTGGTCCATCTTGCTGAAAGAACTGAGTAATGGTCTGCTGGGTACTCATCCATGTCTGATGCATGTGTCGTCTGCTCGTCTCTCATATGCGGCCAAGAGGAAGCATCCCACCCTCTGCTGGTCTCGAGTGGTCATGCACAACTGTAGTGACTCTTCTATTTGGAACTGTGCCTGTAGGTCTGACTACGCTGGGCATCTGGTAACAAAGTGTTCCTCACTCTCTATCTCTGTATGGCATACTGGACACCACCTCTACTCTAGTATTGCCCCATACAACTTGGACAATGTGGGGCCAATCATGATCGTCGGATATGTGGCTAGATCCATAACATTGCCTGACTTCTGAATGGGCGTTGAACCCTTCAACGAGTGCACGGTTGAAGAGGTGTGCAATGAGTGGTGCTAGAGTCGTGCATCCGCATATGAGATGCTCTACTTGTAAACCGAACTGGTCATGGGCCTTGCCATGCTGTAGATGGGTAGTGGTAGGGCTCACCATAGTGGGTGTGATTCGTGAAGAAGTAAGAGGTAGTGGGGAGTGAGCTCTGTGGCTTGGGAATGAGATACTGGTCTAGGATTCGGTATAGGCTCTCTGCATAGCTATGCCAAGTGCTCGGGTCTTGAATGTGTGTCTGCTATCTCGTCTCTCTCTCAAATGTTGCCACACCATTGCAGTGTCTCGACTCATGAGCAAGTGGTAGATATCCCAATACTGTCTCTTCTCCCATTCTCATTGCTTGTAGCGAGTAAAGCTCTGCATGCGATGTTTTGCCTGTCTGTGTGTAATTTCCTCTCTATGCTCTAATATCCGTGGATCTTCCTTAGCTCCCGACAATTTGCATCATCCTTAGACTTCACCTAGGGTGCTGTAATGTAGTATCTCATATGAAAATGTTGTGTTTAGTGAGTCTCTGTCCTGGGTCCGTCCCCCAAGGTCTTGTCCTGCATATCGGGATCCGCCTGGTGGGAAGTAGCATATGGCAATGTAGACCTAGCTCTTCGGTGCTATCTCCATGCAGACCCAAATGTATCGTGTCTTCTCGTCTCTGCCTATGATATGGATCTGACTCTCTGTCTCTTGTCTAAATATGATGGCGACACCTCTCGACCCTCGTGCTCTTCTTCGTCTCGTCATGATCCTGAATGCAGATTCCCAGTGAAAACTTGCAATGCGAGGTAGGCCCATTTCTGGGCTTTCGTGGGTCTCCGTGATACAAGCAAAGTCATGAGTGTCTAGGATCTCTTCCAGTTGGTCTGGCGGTGTCCAAAGTGCTCTGTTGCAGTTCCACATTGCTGCACTGAGTGGTGACTCCAGGTGTGGTGTTCCCTCATATGCCGTTTATCCCTATTTGAAAGGGCGTCTGTCGATGAAAACTTTATCGTCACAGTAAAAATCCTTCCTTCCCTCTCGTCGTGCTTGGACGATCTACGACATACATGGACGTCGGTGCTCTATTTGCATTCTCATGAGATCCTCATCCATATATAGACCTCCTCTGGGTAGTCTGCATAGTATTGACCGTCGTCGGAAGAAGGCAATACATGTCTCCTCAAAGCTCAAACGAAGGATGAGTGCTCGTGGTCGAGACGTGTCTCTACCAACTCTCCGTGCCCCTGTGAAAAGCATGCTTTTGTATGATGTGCCTTTTGAGAGCCCTGTAATCCGTACATGTAATCGGAGTGTGTTGAAGCCTCTCTTCCTTGAGGGTGAGAGAGCTCCTCCTTCTGTGCCTCCTGTTTGACTTCTTTCTTGACCCTCTTGTGAACTACTTCCACCCATGTTTCGCGAGTAGACTCTACTTTTGACTTGATTTCCTTTTTGAGCTCCTCCTTGAGCTCTTCCACATGAGAGATCTCCCCTTCCTCTTTAACCCTTCGTGCTTCGAGGCTTTCATAGGCTGCTCACCATTATCCCAATCTTCCTGGAGCCCCTTTATTTTGTTCGTCAACTTATGGATTTCTTGGTTGAGCATGCGGTCCCTTTTCTTCTTTGCATCCTTTATAGCTTTGGAGCTTAACTCCTCGATTTCTCGGCGGTTGATTGGTGCCATACTAGAGAGAGATAAAGGGGGGGAAAAGAAAGAAAGAAAGAAAGTCATATTAACGTCTTCTAGAGGCCAAACTTGGCCTATGAGACAAAAACCATGTACAAGTGTAGTAACCCTGTGTAGAAGATAAAATGAAATGAAATAAAAAGTATATCGCTACACAAAGCTATATAGGGCTGGAAAAGGCTGGGGAGAAGTGGCTCTGACTCTGCAGATAGTGGCCACCTAATACATGGGGGGAATCCAAAATGTGAGTAAAACGCCCTAGGTACTGGCGATGGGTGGAGGTGGGTGTAGTATGTGGTACATCGGTGGTGGTCTCAGTGCCTCCTGAAGGAAGACAACCCAGGGGGTGGTGGTACGCCTATGCTCCATCATGTGGTCGTAGGCAATCCTGATGCGTGAGATATCCTCCTGATATAGTCGTGGTCGACGATATCCGCCCATGCGTGGTCGGCGCCGTGCTCTCTGTGCTGCTGCCTGGTGTAGCGTGAGCCCTATAGATGGACCTCTCTGATGTAGCTCAACGCGCTGAAAGAACTGCGTAATGGTCTGCTGGGTACTCACCCGTGGCTGATGTATGGGCTGTAGTGACCGCTCTCGCCTCTCGTATGCTGCTGTGAGAAATCGGCCCAAGCGTCTCTGGTCTCCCATAGTCATGCACATCTGGAATGACTCCTCGATCTGGAACTGTGCTCGTAGGTCTAAGTATGCTGGACATCTGATAACAAAATGCTCCTCACTCTCTACCTCTGTCTGGCATACTGGGCACCACCTCTCCTCACGGGGGACTCCCCTGGACCGACCCCTCTCAATCTCGAGCTGATGTGATGAAACCCGGAGCTGCCCAATGACGACTCGTAGGTGGTGGGGAAGGTAGGTCTGCATGTATCTCGGAATCTCGATGAAGCCCGTGCCCGATGTATGTAGAAAATGCTCGCGGTAGTAGAGCATTTTCGGTGGCAATGTACCCCTAGGGCTCACCCATGTCCTCTGTATGTATGTATGCCATATCTCCTGACGAATGATCCTATTCCTCTCTTGATGAGAGAGCGAGTAGGTGGGTGCATGTGAGTCGTACTGTAGTGGTGGTAGCCTGTCTATGTCAAAGCCATGGTGGGCAAGCCAGTCTCGTGTCTGTGCATACCATGAGGAGGTGTCGCCTGCTAATGCCATATCACGTGATGCCTCGAAAGCTCGATAAGCAATGCGCTCTGTATCCATTCTCCGAAGTCTGTGTAATAGGCATACTGTCTGGAATAGTGCCTCAACTAGCATCGGTGGTGCAGCGAGCTCTGCTCTAATGATATCATGTGGTACTGAAGGCTTGCTGCGGATAAGTCTGGCAATCATGAGGATCTGTGGCCTCTCTAATGCTGTCCATACTGATGTAGCTAATCCTGGTCCCCATATGGCTGCCCCATACATGAGCGCTGGCGTAACCAAAGTGTCAAAGAGCCACCCCTTTGTGCGGGGCTCCTGAAAATATGCCTGGTGGCACTGTCTCTCCATCAAAGCTAGTGCTGAGTACCCACGTGTGATGCGGTCACGGGCTGCCTGAGCCATAGAGAAGATCCCTGATGCGGCTGTAAATGTCACCCCCAAGTAAACATATGATCCGACCACCTCGATCGGTCCACCTGCTGCTGTGAACACACTATGTCTGCGTACCTGTGCTGATGTATGAAAGATCAAGACCTTGGTTTTACCAAGGTTCACCGATAACCCTCTGTGTCTGCAAAAGTCATCTAGGCCGTGTAGATGATGCTGTAGACCTTCTGCAGACTCTGAGACCAATACAATATCATCAGCGTATAAAAGAATATGGACAGTGGATCCGTGTACCTCAATGCCATCTCCCCCCTGCTGCTGTATGAAGTCCACTATCTCATCAATGTAGAGACCAAAGAGGGTGGGTGAGAGAGGGCATCCTTGCTTCACCCCGATAGTGCTAGCAAGTGGATCAGATAAGCCCCCTGGACATCTGACTCTACCAGATACTCTCTCGTATAAGGCGTAGATCCCCCATATCATCTCCTCCGGAGCTCCGATGTCAAGTAGTCGTCTGAAGAGTCGATCCCTGGGAACAGTGTCAAATGCTTTGCGGAAGTCCACAAAGCAACAATATAATCTCCTCTTCCTCACCCTGGCCTGGTCGATCAGGCATCTCAGAGTGAAGATGTGGTCAATGGTAGAGGGAGGGAGAGAGAGAAAGAGGGAGGGAAGGGAGGGAGGAGGAGGGGGAGAGAGAGAGAGAGAGAGAGAGAGAGAGAGAGAGAGAGAGAGAGAGAGAGAGAGAGAGAGAGAGAGAGAGAGAGAGAGAGAGAGAGAGAGAGAGAGAGAGAGAGAGAGAGAGAGAGAGAGAGAGAGAGAGAGAGAGAGAGAGAGAGAGAGAGAGAGAGAGAGAGAGAGAGAGAGAGAGAGAGAGAGAGAGAGAGAGAGAGAGAGAGAGAGAGAGAGAGAGAGAGAGAGAGAGAGATTATTATTTTGCCTTCTGCAGAGCTGTCAGAAGTTTCTTGAACTGATGGTGCTTGATGGTCATCTGTATACACGCACAATGACAGTTTGTTACTCAGCATCAATGCCTAAACTTTTTCAAAGTGCATTCCCACAGAATAGAGAGTTCACAACTAAACGGCATTATTATGCTAACCCAGCAAGCACCTCTTTGTTGTAGTTATAGATTCATGGAACCCTATTTACAGATGCATTGAAGCAGGTTCTTGATTTCCAAGTCATGAAGAGAGGACTCTTCTTTTTTGTTCAATAAACGCTGTACATAATTTTGAAGAGGAATCATGTGCTAGGGAGTATGCCATTTGAGTCTCACCATGATCAACTTTCAAAGTTCCCTCGACAGATGTTGTCAGGCATGAATCCATGCTACGGTGCATGGCTGAACCATTCATAATAACACACGCACACACATACACAGTTTTTGAAGTAGAGAATCATGTCTCAATTTTCCATTTTGGCTAGGGAAGTGTTGATTTGAAGAGAACATCAACTAGAGAATGATATGGAGTGTTGATTTGAAGGGAACAGCAACCAGAGAATAATATCGAGTGTTAATTTGAAGTATTAGTTGAAGGGAAAGATATGGCATCATGCTAGGGAACTAGTGGATGTGGCAAGCTGCTGGGTAATTGCAAGACACATTTCTATGGACCCCCCCTAATAAAAGCAAATTGCATAACCTATCGCAATTGCATTCAAGGTTAGATTCAGCAGTGACATTAGTACTGGACTTACCAAAGATTTATGTGGTTTCTGTGGATAACGAATTTCCTAGAGAACTCAATGTTATATCAAGGTGAAAGATTTTGGAACACCCCAAGGCCCCTAAATGCAGTGCATCTTTCAAATAATTTATATTTGAGAACAGAATTGCAGATTGCTGTTGGTTGTGAACAAAATTTGGATTATACGAGCATTCCCACAAATTGTTATTGTCTCTCTTGAGAATCGAATTCGCAGTAATGTGTTGGGATAGATTGGCAAAACATGTAAATTTACAATTTGACAATTTCAAAGAGAGCTTTTAAGTAAATTATCTTTTCCCATTCGCTGTGCGGTTGACAGTGATCAATCCAGAGCTTATAGGAAAAGCTCAAAAGTTTTAGCATCATGTTATAACGTATAGGAAAGGATATTCTTTCTCAAATCTTGGTGTAACTAAGTAACTAACTGTCTCTCTCTCTCTCTCTCTCTGATGTCCATGGAGTTTGGAGCATGCCTCACTATTAGTATACATTATCCATATCCAAATCTTGGAGATTTAGAGGCCCTTTGATGGAGACCCGTATAAAAGAGTTGTTTTGATATAATACTTTAAAGATTTGGAGTCCAGAATAGCCTTCTTTGAAAGTGGGGGTGATTATGAAGAACCTTCACGGGTAGGTATGGATATTATTTTTTGATTTTTTTTGCATTCACATAATGAATGTGTATGTTCTTGATACTCACAAACAAGTTTGCTATGGATGAAAGGGTGCCAGTCGGTCATCCTATCCACCTTGGCCGCACCTGCCCTACTTGGCTATACATTGATTACTTGGCATGGAGCAACTGACATGATGGCTGATATCTCCTTATCAATAGATGGCGCATGGAGTGGAATGGTGCTGGGAACAAGAAGTTCATTAGACCTTGATGATGTCGGAATTGAAGGCCAAGGAGGATCGGGCACCCATGATTTGCACATGGGTGACTTTGAAAACGAGAGGATAATGGTGAGAAAAAGTAACAAGAAACCATTGTCATTTAGTTGGAAGTTACAAGAAAGCATTGATGAATTTCTTTGCACATAGTTTGTGATCATTTTATTATGTGGATTGTTTTTAGCCTTTGACTTTCTAGACCTACATATCATCCCCGTTTGGTGATGTAAAGGTACTTTGTAGTGAGTAGTACATTTGTTTCCACTTGGTTGTAAACGTTGGTGTATCAAGTAGTGGGCTCACTTTCACTTGGTTGTAATTGGTGCTTGAGTTTGGTATTTGTAGATGGTGGTTGAGTCCAGGGTGGGATAGAAAGCAGTGTAGTATGCTCTATTCTTTAGCCCTTTAGACCTCAGCATATCCAAATTTAGAAGGTGAGAGAGTTGTCATTGCCTCTTGAACCTCTTGAATAGTGTGCACTTTGACAGGCTTCTTCGATGACTTAGAAGATGAAGAAGGAGAAGCTGGTTTTGGTGGCTGAGCAATGAGATATGGGGTTGCCAATGTGGATGTAGTGGAAATTGAAGTTGTGCCTTGCTTAGGGTAGATATTTCATGAAGTTTTTAACCCATAACATTAATTGCATCATAAATTCGAAAAGTATGTGTCTTATTTGTTCCGTGCTTGAAGTTCTTTTCTCAAACACGCATAGCAATAGAAACTTAATACATGGATACTTGAGAGCATGTAGGAAATGGCAACAATGATTCACAAACATTAAGGTATGTAAATGCAACAATGTCCCTGAAGGGATCCGAAAATTTAAAGCTTGTAACTTTTTAGTAGTTATCGAACTATATATCTAGAAGAGGATGTAATTATGCATGCAATATTAGTATCTCCCTTGCTTTTGCTAAAGAATGCCTTTTTCTCTTCTTCTAGACCCTTCTTTTGCATTAGATCCCATAGCTTTGGTCAATAATGTTGTAGTGATTTGGCCATTGGGAAGGTTAGGGAAATTGGTAATGAGAGTTTATAATTTAGATCCTATCCTTGACCAATCTCCCACAATCTATGGAGTATTGGTTGCTTCCAGAACATGTTATCCCATTGTTCAGAGTTGTGGTTGTGAGAATAGAGTGAAGAGATTTTAGCATGAAATGATCAATCAAAAGACTAATATTACCATGAACTTTAAGGTGGTCTTAGGAACCAAGCTTCTTCCTTGTAGTATGAGTGTTCTTTTTGGTTCTTTGGATTAATCCACTATCATTGTTAGAACTAGAGCTCAAAGGCTTGAATGAAAATCCACTAGTCACTCATGAAAAGGGTTTTTGCATCACTAGTTGAAACATAAGATACGATAAACACATGAATGGAATTGTTGGGCTCTTCCTCCACTACTTCATCTCCTCCATTGGTCCTTCTTTGCCTTTGTCTACACCAATAATTCCTTCTTAACTATCTTGTGGATTGTCATCAATTATGAGTTGTGGTTTCAACTTCTTGCATTGTTTCAGCCTTAGGAAGTGGATATGATGCAAGTGATGAAGGCACACCAAGAGTGAGGTCGTTTTATAGGGAACAGGTTTTAGGGAAATCATAGGTTGGTAGGGGAAAGTCACTTAAGTTTGGAGTCGATCATTAGGGATGGAGTTTGAATAGAGATGGAATTAGCCCAGTTGTGAAGGATGGTTGTTGCTAGTGATGGAGAAAAGGGCATGTAGATGGAGAAGGTCACTAAGTATGAGGTAAGGAGGAACAAATGGAGGAAGAAGAAGCAGATGGAGTGGGTTCCTAGGAATGGAGGGAGATGGAAGGTATGTGGGATGGAGAAAGGGAGGGAATCAGATAGAGGTGGTCGCACAAGGGATGGAGGAGATGATACAAACAAGCAAGATGATGGCACCAACTATAGGAGGTCACCACCGAGATGGTGCCAAGCATAAAGGTTGCTTAGTGTCGGGTGTCAATGATCAAGTGCTTGCCCAAGGATGGTGAGAACTGAAGAGGATGGTAAGCATGCTTTGACTCAATGACTAAGAATAGAGTAAAGAACTCAAGGGATGGTGTTCACTATCTATAGAGAAAGCAACGATTATCATAAAATTTGTAGAGGGAGGGGTTAGTAGATAAAGCTGTTGCACTTTTAAAGGTTGGCAGCCATAAGTATGCATAAGTATCGAGTTGTGTAAATTGGATGGATAACCCAAAGTATAGATGCCCTAAAAAGTGGCCCATGTTGATGGATGTCCCGAATTATGACAATCACCTAGAGTAAATAGATGATCGTTATAATGGGTGCTCCAAATACAGATGCTCAAGCCAGGATGGTTGCCAAAAATGGAAGATCTCCATTAAGATGATGGTCACTCATGATTGGGAGATATCCTCTAACTTAAGGTGCCCAAAATGTCTTCATCCTTGTTGGTGTGGTACCCTAGAATTGGTAGCTGTTAGGAAGAAGGAAGAGGGTACGGAGTTGCCTTGGGAATTGGTCACTGGATTTTGGAGAGTGGAAATGCATTTAAGGAATTACCCAAGTATGGAGTCATCTTTGAGTTGGTTGCCCAAGTTTGGAGAGTAGAAAGAGAGAAATTGGTTGTTGAAGTTTAAACATGAGCAAATAATTTTCTCACTCTATTTGGACAAGAGAAAGGAAGAATTTGATCATCCTATTGGGGTAAGGGGATGAAAGAAGGGAGAGGACAGATATTGTTCAACCTATTCGGATAAGAGGAGGAAAGGAGTTGGTTGTCCTAAGAGGAGAAGAAATAGGTCATTGAAGGTAGAAGAAATTTGGACACCAAAATGATATTGGGAAGGAGTAATAAGGTGGCAAGGTTAATCATGATGGATGGAAGGTTGGAATCTTTTACCTTTATAGGTGGGTTTTCACTAGTGTAGTCTCCTCTTTTTGAAGGAACGTACCACCTAAAGGTGTTCATCCTCATAGGGAGGTAGGCCACCAAAAGGTGGTCACCCCTCCTTGGGAAATGTCTAGTTGCCACCTTGCCATGAACCATTTCCAAGATCTCTCTAGTTTCACATGGTAAGAGATACCTGTGGAGAATGCCATCTATATAAGACTTATTTAGGGATCTTAGGATCATGAGATATTGCTTACTATTTGTTACAAATCTTACTTTATAGCATTAGGTTTGTAACACTTTTTATAAAGATTCTTTTGTGCTCTAATGCATATCTTAGTGGATAAAAACCTTTTGCCAAGAATCATATAACATCATGATGCTAAGATGGTGCAAGGTTTACCTCTATGATGATTGTCAATATTTTATTATCTAGATAATCATTTTGAATCCCTTGGTTGATTAGGGAATGGTGCCTTATTTGAGAGAGATCATCCACAACATCATGTTGATTGCTTCTTTGTATTATTTGAAAACCTAAGTTCTAAAATAATAGAAACAATGTCCACATCTTACCTACTACCTATGGTTTGTTGAGAAGGGTATTTCAAGTTTTGATGGTTTCCATTAATTATGAAAGAACTCCTTAAGAGATGTTGCTTGAGTTTTCCTAGAGAAAAAACTATGGACAAGGCCTATTTTTCAACGGTATTATAGTTCTTGTTGGCCTTGGAGAGGAGTTTGTTAGCATAATGTACAAGTTGGTTCAGTTTGTGCTTTGCAGTTGGTTGTCTAATGATATACCCTCATATAGTGAGACTTGTATGCAAATGTATTTGAAGGTTTCTTGAACAACTTGGTATAATCAGAATGGGAGTAGAGGCTAATCTCTTCTTCAAATAATCAAAGGAGATTTTCTTTTCTATTGTCCATCGAAAGGGAACTCTTACTAGTTAGCCTAGAGAGGGGATATCGAATCTCAACATGTGTACATAAACTTTCTATGATAGCGGGTGTGCCTTAGGAAGCTTTGGAGTTTTTTTGTGCTATTGGTTGAGGCATCTTGCCATGGGAGTACTATCGTGGTGAAGGATCCACCTCATAAATGTCAATCCGTGGGGACACAAGGATGATATGATGATCAAGAGCGATAAGAGTGTACAAGTGAGTGAGGGAAAAGCACTAGGAAATGCACACATACATACACACACACACACAAGGTAGGACACAAAGAATAGCAATGGACTCTTCTATTGCATTAGAATGATTTTACAACTCATACAAGATTAATATCAAAACAACCAACCTTTGAAATGAGCTCTCTAACTCTTTTTATAGTTTTTTTTGACTAGTTTTGGTCAATTCGAGATTTGGTGTCTAGCTTAATTAAAAGTTAGGTTCCTAAGCTATTTTGAGGGCTCAAACAAGCTCTAAAAATTATGAAATTTGAAATGTGGATGCTACTTTACTCCCAAGCTCAAGGACGTCTCCGTTTGCATAAAATGGAGTTGGAATTACCAAAAATAACTATTTACAATGGTTTATAGTGATGAATATCATTGTCTTTATTGTCCTCGTCTTGTTCTCTGGCCATTGTGTTTGCTCAAGCTTGTATTTGTGCCTTGGTGCTCTCTTTGAATACCTTTCCTTAGGCTACCCTCTCGACTTAAATCTCTTGTTGGAGTTCGAGGCCTTTATAAGCACACAAATATCACAAGGAAGAAGAAGAAGAAGCATGGATCACAACACAACATTGAATGAATTACCAAGTGAATGTACAAAAGATAATGGACCTATTAGGGTTATAAACATACATACAAGTCGATAGAAAAAACACCTCCCAAAGAGGGAAAAAAGTGCCTTGACTTTCTTGAGTGTGTTCACATACATCACTACGAAAATATATCAACAAATCCCCTTTGGGAGTGATGCGGTGAACATGCAGCTGTCACTCATCATTCACAAATCTTGCATAGTCTATGAACTTATACAACCTACGATATAAAGTGCCAGAAGCAATAATGACATTGCCATTTGAAAGATCATGAACTGTACCTCTCTCATCAATAAATTTCATAACCATGCCAATGTTGGCTAATGTTGAAACTGACAATAGACTTTTCTTTATCCTTGGCACATACAATGCATTTGACATTGATCTTACCAACTCCCATTACATGATATGAGGAGTTGTTTGCACATTTGACAATATTCCCTATAGGGGAAGGCTCAAGTGAACCAAACATCTGAGTCCACTAGAGATGTACATTGCTCATGAGATAATGGTCATAATTGCATAATGTAGTAAAAGCCCATTCTTCATTCTGCTCAAGATTAGGAGACTATTCTTGGTGTAGAGGCTTGTTCAATAACCATTCCAACATCTTTCTTCTTTGCCTCTTTTGTAGCGAGTTTTGGACAACTCTTTATGACATGATAATTTCCTTTACAATATTTGCAAAACTATTTCTGTTTTTCTATTTTCTTATGATTTTTGTCTTCCTTCTTTGATCGTGCAGCATTAGCAAATTTTTTCTTACTAGCAGATGAGCTCCATTTACCCTTTCCCTTATGACTAGCTAAGAAAGCTTGATATGCAACATGGATAATAGACCTGCTCTGTCTAGACTGATCTTCTTGCAACAAAACATAGACTAACTCCTCAAATGTCAAGGCATTGGGATTTCCTTTCATCATCCATCAAAGACTAGAAGGAAAACTTTGATATGAATATGGAAGACCATTAAGAATATTCTGCACAAGTCAACGATCTCGTAAGACTTCGACTACATAAATCAAATGTTCCTTCAAATCTTTGATCTTTGTAAAATAAGTATCCATAGAATCTCCTTCATTCATATGCTCACTCTCCAACTCTTTTCGGAGGTAAGCAACATGGGCCTCATTTCTTGCATGGTATAAAGTGATAAGTGTATTGGAAGCATCTTTTAACTGTTTTGTAAGAGCGAATATGAGGGATAATGGCATGTTTGACAGAGAAGGCTATCAATGCATGTGCCTGAGCATCTATGCCATCCCAATGAAGTTGCTTTACAGTAGGTGTAGTAGGAACCACAACATGAACATGAATCTAAAGATCATAATCTTCAAAGCCATTTGCATCACCTTCAATAACTATATTCGCAGGTGTAGTAGGGTGTTTTTCAATATCTTGCATAACATTCTAGAATCCTTTTGTTACCAATACATGACACAACATATATACCCATATCAGGTAATTGGTACCAATATACCAAATATATTGTTGCTTTCAGCCATGGCCACTAACTAAATACCATGATGCAAAAAAATGAATGTATCTAAAAAAATTAAAACAAAACCATTCTATCGAGCTCTGCTAAACCTTTAGTAGACTTCGAGATGCTTGTACAGGTGAACCAAGACCTCTATATATGTTTATCACAAAAGGACGAAATTACCTGCATAAGCATTGTGATAGTGCATTCGGAGGCAGAAATGAGCTCATATCAAAATTTCAATGGCACAGATGGAAGCGGCTTTGAACTCCTTATCGCCTTGAGTGTGCTCACTAATTCCATGCGATTTTGAAATTGTGACCCGAGGGGTGTTGACGATGTTGTAGATGAAGCGGAGTCTTGCTTTGATACCAATTTTTGGAGTTGGAGATTTGTGCAAACACACAACAACACAAGAAAGAATAAGCTTGGAGCACAATACATCACTGAATGAATTACCAAGTGAACATACAGAAGATAAGTGATCCATTAGGGTTAAAGGTATATAAAAAAGTCGAGGGAAAAAGATCTCCAAAAGAGGAAAAAAGTGCCCCGTTTATCCTAAGTGTGTTCACACACATCACTATCCAAATATATTAACATCCCTTTGGTCTCTTCTATTGGTAACACTCCCCCTTCTCCACTTTGTTATCTATGACAAACCATTGTGATATATGATGCTCGTTATAGTACTAAAGTATGTCGATGTAAAGTCTATGTTCTTTGAGGTAAAGATCCCTTGCTGGATTGATTTCAATTCTTTGCCAGTCAACGGTGCTTGGGATGTCTGGTTAAGCCAACCTATAATGCATTGAATAAATAGCTTACTCACAAGCGAATCTTTGCATGAGATGTGTTGGTTTTGAGATGAACACGTTAGAGTGGTATTCCTAAAAGCTTGTGGTGAACATGTCTTTCGAATGTCTACTTGTAATTGGCGGGGAGATACTTCACCCTGCAATCCTAGGCATAGATGACTTTAATTGAAGGCATCATTCTGAAGTCATAAACCAAATTCAAATCATTGTGCTCGAATCCAAGGGTAAACACATGAGGCTCTCAGATATTCTCGAATGTTATAAACATAACTTGCATAAGATCGAAGATCTTCATTAGCATTTAGGAAGTGATATCGGGAATCATTTTCAAATTTAGTATCTAGTGGCATATAGTAGCCATTATATACAAGATTTTTAACAGTCCTTGCACAGTTGCGAGATGTGGGTGTTTAACCCAATCTACACATCGTGCATTGGTCTTCACTTTGATGGAAAATGTTGGCAATGATCAGTGCCTTGGGACGTGTTTGTAGCATGAGTTAATCGAGAATATGGAATTAATCATTTGAACACATGTGTAACATCTCACGATATTCTTGTAGTAATTGAGTTGTCTAGTTAGGTTGAAAAATGATGCCTTTGCGTGTTGCTTCGAGAAGGTCATCTGGTTGGAATTGCATGGAAAAAGTTGGTAGTTTGCTCGTAATTCATCGTATCTTTGCGTTGTAGTATGCAAAAATGAGAGAATATATCATATATTATAGTTTCGAAGCAGTAATAAGCCTGAGAGAAGCCAAATTCTGAAAATATTATGATTGTAATACAATCTTTTCGATAGTTTCCATGGCTAGTACTTGTAATTAAAATCAATCAACATGGGTTTGGCCAATCCCCTCTACTTGTTTAAGCCATGGGGTCTAGGTAGCTCATATGTGTCACGACCTTTGTCAGTGACTCAACCCCCTCGTGCTGGTTATGGTTCATACTTTTCTTCAAATGACTGTTTGGTTGGAATCTCCACAATTTCTTGCACATTTGGTGCCTTAGATGGGGATGCGCATCTCTCATATTGTTGTAGCTTGGCTTGTAACTCTATGATCCTACTCTAGAGATTGGCAATATTTGTTGACTCTATAATAGGTGTCATGGACACAAAGGAAACTATCATGAACCTTAAATTGCATGTCACTTTCTATATCTCATGATTCGTTTAGAATTTGGAGGAATTAATGCTTCCATTGCATTTGGAATGTGCCAAAACCTCGAGATCGACTGTCTATTTGTTGAATTCTGACACTCGAAGGTCTTGTTTCTAGTTGATGACATCATCAATGATATCATCGATGACATCATCAACTTGTAAGACCTATATAAGGAGGGGTTGGCCACATTCATTCTCAGTCTTGCCAATACAAGTCTTGGGAGCAGGAGTCATCACCGCCAAGTAAGTCCTCTCTAAGTTCTAGTTCCAGTCTTTGTCTTGTTCCTTGTTCCAGTCTTGTCTAGTCTAGTTCTTGGACATCCTGTCTTGTCCTCTTGTGATCTCATAGTATGAGATCTTGTCGAGTTATTTCCTATATCTAGTTCATCTCCTTGAAGGGAATTCTGGTAATCCTGATATCTTGTTTCATACTTACGATACCGGGTTGTGGGATCTCGTGTATCACCTCTAGTCGAGTTATTCATACCTATCAGTCTCGGGTTGTGGGACATCTTGTATCGATCGCATAGTTTTGTATCATTTTCCCTATGTGAGTGTTCTTGTAATCAGAAGTGTATTTCCGAAATCTTGTCTACTGTAATCAGAGAGCATAATCTAGTGCTTCAATGAAAATAAGAAGGGTAGGTTTTGGGACCAGTCTTGCAGATTATTGTGCTCTTAGTTGAGTGAGATCCTTTGTCAACTTGTCGTGTGCTTTCAAAAGGTTAGTATAATATTCCAATATAATCTCTATACTTTCCAGAGCAATTGCTTGAAATTTAGTGGGTTTGATAGGTGCTCTTGCCGTGTTCTCGATTGCCACCTCAAGGTTTTCTACGTTTTGCTTTCATAATCTCTGATTCTCTTCCTTTGCCATTGCTAATTGTCTTCTCAACAATGCCATATTGCAGGTTAATTTTGAATTTTGTTCCATTTGTACAAAAATATATCTTCCATTTCATCGACAACTTGTTTGTTCTATTCTTGCACGAGCTTCCAGCTACACATGTGGCTATTAGAGAGCATTATACTATTCTTGATCATTGGTTGTGATCAATGTTGATATTCTCTCATCGACCTGAGTAGATTCAACTTGCAACACCATGTTGCATTGGGGAAGCAATGAATACTCATGGCATAATTGATTTGCATAGTTCATCATTGTTGTTATCGCCGAATCAACATTAGATACAATGATATTGAATGCAATTTGTAGTGTGTTATATCTAGGGGGGATGGGAATAGGGAACTGTCAATGCAGACAAAAAGACAACAGTGGGTGGTGGTGATGTTGGTGGAAGGGGATTGGGGAATGTGGAATTGTGGGGGAGATGTAGTGAGTGGTGGTGATATGTCCATGAGATGGGACATGGTCATGTGTGTCGCATTGATAGTGAAAAGTGATACTGGTGTTGCCGCGTGTGGTGTTCTTGTGACATTGGACTAAAATTGTGTTGAAGTCAAAACAGTTTGGGTCTTGGCTGGTAAATAAAAAGGACCGTGATGAATGCGTGAAGACTCAACTGTGTCCCAAGATGAAGGACATGCAAAAATGTTGAAGAAAAAAGAGATGGAAACTGGAGGGGAAAAGAGTAGCAATATGTGCTTGGAATTGGAGCCAAGTAGGGTTGGAGAGGAGGTGGGTATGGTGTGGTTGGTGGAATATAAGATGCAATGGAGGTGGATTGTAAACCTACTGATTTTGATAGTAAGTTTGATGGAGCAAAAAGGCTAGCGCTATGCAAGGGATTGACATGTGAAGGAAAGAGTTATGTGACGATGGGCTAGAAAACATTTGCTGCATAAAGTTGATCAATGATCTAGTGAGGTAGATCTATTTTTATCTCTACAAACTCTGCTAGGTATAAACCGAACCAAATCTTCTTATGGGGCTAGGTGAATCGGTCTTGTCCTGGGAAGGTGAAGTGGCATGCAGATTCTCAAGGGAACATACAAACTAGGTGTCATGTCAATCATTTTATTGATCTCTAGTATATCTCTCTTGTTCATGGCATCTTGTATCTGCGTCTCTTTGTTAGTAGGAACATGCATGCCTTGCATATTAAGAGCTTCACTAACTGGTTTGTGAGATAGTTTGAATCTCTTTGCTTCTTGGTCGGGCAAAAGTGAGGGTATGATAAAAGTACCAAGAAGATCCTTTTTTGACTCTGGTTGGAGAGTCTGAATCAACTAG